>JALIZF010001790.1:0-420000 GCA_029948255.1 Telmatactis stephensoni | reverse complement strand
AGAATGCAATAAATGCAATGGGAAATGTTCATTAACAAATTCAAAGAATGACTGATAGGTCAAATAGCAGGAAAGTGAATGAATGTGATTGTTTAAAAATACAAATGTCAAAGAAAATGAATAAAAGGACTGACTTATTTGTCAAATTTTTGGAAAAAATTTGACAAATAAGTAAGACCTAAGTTAGTAGAGCTACAATCATAGACATGGTCCATGTGACACATATGTCATTATTTGAAAGAATCCCTCACTAGAACTATTTAGTTGCAAATGTTCAAATGTACCTAATGGTGAGTTATTCACCCTCCTCCTCCTTAATGCTTTCCAGCCTTTTTCTACTATTAATAGAAGTTGATGCCTATACAGTACTGTATCACGGGCGGATCTAGAGTAGTTCACTTAGTTTCCGGAAACTACTGAGATTTTTCCAGAAAAAAGAATTATTGACATAATTATGATAAATAATACAAATCGAACAAGATTAAGCGTATTTTACCTTTATTTGGACGCCATTTTGAATTATTTCCACAGGAAACCCACATGTTCCCGGGCTATTTTTGTAGTCTTTTCAAGTTTTGTTGAGGGAGGGGTCCCGCAGGAATTTCTAGCTATCATAACGTGTTAGTTCACAGTTTGGTATCCCTGTGTGAACTACTGCACCGGAAATAAAACACCCCGCCAGTAGTTTCCGAAGTGATTCACAGGAAGTAAAACACCCCACAAGTAGTTCACACAGGAAACCCACAGTCAAACCAAGCACAAATTTACCATTCCAACTTGATTCTGATTGGCTAAAATCGGCGGAAACTAGTCCAGAAACTACTGACAAAAGTATAAAAGGGCCAGCCTACCCTGGTGAGGTTCTTTGTCCATTGGAATCTTCGAACTCGTAACGAACAAAATTAAACACATGAACGAACGTTTATTCTTCGATTGTGGAACTGCTACGATTGAAATTCAACGTAAACAAGGAAATTGGGCAAATATTAAGCTCTAGGTTAAAGCTTGAGCTAACAGTTTCCTCGGTAAGCTATATTTACAATTGATAGCTGATGTTTTATATGAGTAGTTTTACTGAAATGTTCATAATTACGCGAACTCTGACCTTCAAACAGTGCGTTGGAATTTGGTTCAGTTGGTTTCTTGCTTCCCCCACTTCAAACAACCAACCAAAAGATACTCATAAAGATCTCTAAAATCCTAGGGCGATCGTGTAACAGCGAAATATGATTTCGATTTTTAGTTAATAGGTATTCGTATTTCAGTATGATGGTTTGTCTCAGGTCCACCAGCATGGCGGCCAACTTTTAAGAACATAATTTCAAACACAAAAGTGGCAAATATAACTTATTTTAACTACAATTAGCAATTCAAAATGTATATTAACACAAAATACTGTGGTTTGAAAGAATTTGTAGTGATTTCCCCGGCTTTTCAGGCGCGTGACTTGCGTTGTGTGACATAACACCGGCTACAACTCTTGCCAAATAAACTGTTTTGTGCATCAAATTATTTCGATATAAGTTCAAAACATTTCTAATTATAAAAACACAGTTTCCTAGACCATATTTTAGAATAAAATCGATTGGATGTGAAATTAAATTTTAGCTAGATTTTTCTTGAACCTATGACAATACAATACAATACAATAACTTTATTATTGGTACTTTGGTATTTTCATACATAACTTGATCAGTGTCTGAGCTCGCATGATTTTGAAAATTGTAGTAATGTGTTTATTGTGGGTGCTAATGCTCAGAATATGCAAAGTGTAAATGGTATCATAGGATTTAATGATATTAAGTTTCGGTCGAGTTGGAAACTACTCAGCCAAAATGCTAGATCCGCCCCTGTGTATGGGCATCAACTTGGAAGTAATTTAGGAACAACATTGAAGGGAGAGGGAGTGGAGGGGGAGTAATCATTGTGCATACTTTGAAAAACAATATGGAATTCCTGTGTCCCTCTGGAATATATCTTTGATTGTAAGTCTTGAGCACCAATACTAATATGTCTTTGATTGTAAGTCTTGAGCACCAATACTTACTTTTTCAATATGCATTTCAGTTGTCTTTTCACTGGAGTCTTTGGTCTTGGATCTTCTTTTATCCTTGACATTGTATAGCTCTGATTCCCCATCTTTCAATAAAAACAAATATTTAGGTCATAACTGCACAGGTCTTAATAATGACATGTAGAACTTTATAATAATTTACAATTATTGTGAACTACAGTCCCTAATGTACCTTCGCCATTTTCAGTTTTCCTCTTCTTTTTCTTTATGGGTGATTTACCATGAGCGGCTTCACTGTTTCTTTTCTCATAGATGGAATGATGTCCTGTCTTATTGCTTACATGTAATGGTATATCATCAACAGGTTTCGTCTTGTTACCAAAAAAGTCTAACACCTCAGATAGGTTTTGGGACTCTGAGACAGAATACCCATTGCTAGCTTTTGGCTAAAAATAAACATATTCAAATAGTTAAGGTGACAACAGTTTATATTGACATTGAGTTAACTGATTTTTGAGCTCCAAATACTGAAATAACTTCTTTTCACATTTTAAGGAAATCACTAATTGGGTTTCCTGTGGTTGCTCGTGGTTCAAAGCTCACTCAAACAATAGCCAGACGACAGTCAAAGAATATAAGGCAAAGAAAGGCGAATTTTTATTCCAGACTATTTTAGTGCAAACATTTTTACGCCGTAAGAAAAAATAGTTTGAAAGCAACCATCTGAAATTACAAAGTGTTATTTTTTTGTTCACCAGAACTTGGCGACTTTCGTCAAAGAAACCATCCATAACTCCTAAAAGAATTGTTTACAGGAGATTATAATTCACACCCCTACATCTCTATGTTCTACTTAAGATACCTGCACTTTTCTGAGCCCAAATTCTAATGATTTCCTCTCGAATTTTGTTCCTGAACTCAGACGCTTGAATAACTCATGTTTATCCGCCATGTTGCTTGAAGACCCAGGGTTGTCCGAGCTCTACCACAGGAACCCCATAAAACGTTTTTGTGCATTTTCGTCTCCAGAGCCCACGGTCATACCTCCAAGCGCGAGGCATCGCCCAACGGGCTCCAAGCTGGTTTAATCCAAAACCGAAAACAGGATTCTTTATTTCTGGTGGTGGTGTACATTTGTGGAATAATGCAGAGGAATCTCTCATCGCCAGTGGTTGTAAACACAGCTGTTGGCATTCTGGTCTCCAGAGCCCACCATCATACCATTCAGCAGAAGGCAACCATCGGAGCCCACCATCAAACCATCCAGTTTCAATGCCTTCGACTGGAATGGGAATGGGGGAAGGTGGCATGGGCAGGATGTTGTGCATGCACTGGCCAGTGATCAACTTATGATTATAACCCACTAGCCCAGTATTCATGTTTTCATGTATGTGGGTAGATTACGGTAGGTATTGCAATTTTGTGAAGTTAGAATCATCATGCAATACTGACCTTAACCTAAGGGAGTGGTCATTATTTACAGGGTGGGGGTGAGGTGGGGGTTGGTGCAAATAGAGGGGGGGCACATATTTTCATGCAGCCCTTTGTACAACATTTGTACAAAATTTGTACATTTAATGTAGTGCATGAATGTATGTGGGAAGGGGGGGGGGGATGGCGGCAGCAAAAATTGAGCATTACATTTTTCACTTGCACCAGCCCCCCTCCCTGTACACTCTGGGCAAACCATCACTAGTTCTCTGATCATAGATACAATATTTTACATCATCAGTAATGCCTGGACCGTAAACATACAGAATTCAAATTGGCCCTAAAATTGATCAAGATCTAAATATACATCCTGCACTTACAACACAAATTATACCATTTTTCGCAAAAAGCTTACACTTGACTTTTGGTCACCATGAATTATTCTGAATTGTTTAGGCACGCCCCACCTCCAGGGATAATTGTCAGGGGTTTTAGACCGAATTCTGTAGTCTGCATGTTTTTGCAAATCTTTATCACACCTTCTGCAGTCAATTTCCCCTTCAAATATATCTGATATGAAGTCCTTAGGAATATATATGTTTCTTTCCAAATATATCTTAATTATAATATATTAACCATCTAGCTAACTGCATCATTCAGCTGAAATGCTAAATAACTTATTTCCATGATAATAAATTACAATACTTTTCTTAGAAAAAATTAAGAATTTCAACAAAAAAATCAACAGGCAAGTCTTTGCAGAAAAGCTTATGCCTCTACTAAGCAAGCTCCATTAAAACTTGATATACATGTATTTTGGATTTCTCAATGACTTCATGCTTCATTGCACAACGCAGCAATTATGGTCATCATCATACACTGAACTAACAAGAAGCAAATTCTCGTGGATTTGAAAATTTGATCGATTTGTCTCAACGTATACCCATTCATCAAACTTCTTGTCCTTGCCCGTTTTTGTCATCTCGTCAAAAGCCTCCAGACGGCACCGAGATTCTGTGAATTTGTCGATGTCCTGCAAGTCGATGATCAAAAGATCGTCATCACGTTCAGGGTAAAACTCATTGCCTGATTGATTTTCACATTTATTCATTTTGGCCATTTTGATTTCTGAAACACTTTGATCTTCATCGGAAACATTTTCAGCTGTTGAGTCTTTGGCAAGTTCGATAATTTCAACGTCATCTGCATCTTCAAGTTCTTTTGTTTTCACAAGATCACGAGTTGCGTTCCTTTCCTGTAAACAAGAATCCATGATCGACTTTGTTTGTTCAACGTTTTCTTCTAGTCATTCCATACTGCGTTGAAAATACCTTTATAACAAGAACTCTACACGTGCCAAGAAAGAATTGGAAGGAACTATCTGGATTACTGATACTCAAGAAATTTTTTTGATGGCTATTGTTCTGGCTGGTGTTGACTTTAGCTATGGAGTGTCCCATGACGCTCGAGTGACCGAGAGGTCCTAAGGCGACCAATTACCACTTCCTACTTCCGGTCCAAGACGTACTCTACAACTCAGATCGAGACCAAAAACGCCTGCACAAAGCGTTAGAAGGAAGTGGGGATGCTTACAGTGTGTAGGAACAGAACATTTGGTCACCAGATAAACTGATACCTATAAAGTTTTAATGGCCGCGCCTACCATTATTTGCACACCTTTCGTGACATTTTAATCTATAACAAAAATATACAATATTTGGAAAGGGAACACCAAAGTTAACAAAACATGGATTTTGAAGTACTTTTGATCAACAGCGCCAAAGTTACGGGCAGCAACAGTTGGCTTTATTTTCTAAAAAAATATTGCTGTTGTTGGATTAAAGTTTAAAATGTCATGCAAGATGTGCAAACCAAGAGACCATAATACGAGAGCGAAACTCAGTATTGGTGTCTGTGCGATGTTCGTGGTGACTAAGGCTATTTTTAGTTTTAATTTGATTTTTGACGTGCGCGCGGACGGGACCGTTTGAATTCTATTGTTTAAGAGCCTTGCGCGCGCGATGGCGAAATTACTAAAAATAGCCTTAGGCGCCACGAACATCGCACAGACATCAATACTGAGTTTCGCTCTCTTAGTATTATGGTCTCTTGGCAAACTCCCCATTTGAAAGGAAGTAAGTATCACAAAAACAACAGTTCTTTTCTTCCGTGAGACGTACCTTTCCCATTCAATCAAGTTTTTCCTCAAAATTAAACCCAAAGGGAATAGACTACAACTTGAAGAAAGTCTAGCTCTCAAGGGAGGGGGAAGGGATGGGACGGACGGGGAGGGGGAAGGAGGGGATAAATATTTCCCCCTCCCTTGAGTCAGACTACACAGATCAAAACACGTTTACGGATTTGTTTGCACACCAGCTGAGTACATGCTAACCCATCCTTAGCCAATAATACTTAATGTGGTACCTTTAAAATAACTTGGCCAATAACTTTTAGACAATTTTAATACATACTAGTTTGTTGACCGATGAATTATAATCATTGCATCTCATCGTTAATTCTGAAAACCGATTTATACTATATTTTCACATAAATACCTATGCATATATATCACGTTGTCAACTAGAGTAAGCATCGCAACACGGCAGACACCAACAGCCACATTTTGCATTTTCTATTTACAGTGACGCAACTGAAATTGAATGGTTCGTCCACTTTTCGTCTACAACTACTGAATCCCTAGTTTTCACAAATGACTGGTCTGGCCACAAGCAACTTACATACTGAGGCTTGTCTATATGATGGCGAGGTAGAGTGCTTACAATATAGAGTGATTTTCATTGGACTGTAAAATACTAACTAGCTATTAGTGTATAGCAGTCAAAATTCAACAAAAGGAAACAATGGAATTGGGATCTACTAGAGTGTATTAGCTTAGTAACTGTTTCACAGTCCGATGAAAATCACTCTATCCGTGAAAAAGTTAGCGAACTAAATTGTACTAAATAGCCGCGAAATCCTTTGTTTTCTATTGTTTGATTAGTGCAAATTAGTGCAATTTCTTACAAAGTTTTTCACGGATATATTGTAAGCACTGTATTTCTGGCAGCCGGGATCAATCTTTTCACTTTTTCCTTTGAAACACTAGAAACAACTCGTCTTCATATAAACAGGGCTTTAGCACTGTACAATCAATATACTTAGCAGCTTAAGGCGTTGTTACACGATGTAATTTTTCTTGAAAATTGCAATGCAACGCCGACGAAAGTATTGCATTGCAGGTACAACGTGCAAGAAAAATTGTATCGTGTAACAGGGCCTTTACGTATAGACTGTTTTACGTTAAAGTAGATTTCGTATGACTGTGAACACGGCACCGCGCGGTCACAGCACGGTTACGGCAGAAATTTCGAATGTTTTTATAGACAACACGGTACTGACACTCATACGAAATCTGCTCTAAATAGCCTACGTACAACAATAGACAACTCATTTGAAGTACCCTTGTTTTCGTTAATAAATACAACGCTGTTGTTAGCTATTTACGTTTGTTCTTTTGTGACCAGTGAACGAAAACCTTGCTCGATAAAACAAAAACAAGCACTGCATGTCAGGACTAGTGATGTCTTCGTCATTAGCGAACGTCACGTCCGCAATTTTGAGAATCAAGCAGTGCGTTGGGGTGTCAGAATGGGAAATCTTCTAAAGACATCGAGAAGATTTTCGCTTACGTTTTTACGCTTCATTTGCTTACGTTACGTCTATTAAACAGCTCTAAACGATAACTTTATAAATGTTCCTTGTCACCTAATGTCTACTATTTTATGACTATATCAATTTCATTGATATTTTTTGCATTGTTTTAGTACTAGCTGTACGTAATTTGCAACATTTGTTGGCAATAGTTTTACATATTGAGAAAGACTACGATATATGCGCTTTTTCATACCATTACTAACTACGCGATACCCACAGAGGTCAGTGGGAACAAACAGGTTTATTCTTCATGGCTGAATGTCCACATAGTCGCTCTTAGGGTTAGGTAAATATCAGGAAGACGACTATATTGCGGTAATGCGGTATTTTTGAGGCCTGCGAGATGCGGGATTTTGCTTCTGGCGCTCGATAGAAAATTTCATGGCGTGAGGTCCCGTGGGAGTGGTATTTCGAATTTTTCGTTTGGTGAGCCGTATTTTCGAATTTTTCAAGCGGGATTGCGGGATTGACCATTTTTTCGTGCGGGATTGCGGTATTTTCGAATTTTTCGTGCGGGATTGCGGTATTCGTAACCCCCCCTAGGCCCCCCTCCTATATGGCATTCAGCCATGAAGTACTTGGCTCCACAACAAGTTATACAGAGCACATTTACGTTTGGAACACCGCTGACAAATACATTTTAGGGATAACGTGACCAAGTCAACTTGTAACAGAAAAGTAGCGTTATGAAGGTACACTAATGAAAGTTTTGATTGTGATTACTGTCATTCTTTTGCCCGTGATCACTTGAATTTACTGAAACATTGATTATAACACTGATTATGTCAGGAGCTACTGCTTAAACGTTTGTTTTTTTTTAAGTTTGCAAGCGTGGTGTTCGTCGGGTGGGTCTCCAGCCGTCAGGGTCACCGCGGGTAAAATGTACCGTGCATACGCGGATTATAAAACGATTCCGGACGCGCATAAGCCCGCGAAAATCCGCGTACGCGCAGTCGTTTTGCCGCGCTGTCACCGTCGACGGCTGAAGACCGAACCTAGTATTCTACTGTTTTCAATTCATAATACGATTAGTTAACAAACTCAAGTGTTCGAGGAAGAGTAGAACGACAGTGAATTCCGAGTCGTTTCACGTTCGTTTTCAAGGCAACACGAAATTCATTGCCTTCCCGTTACATGATAGAACATTTGCCTCCACGTCCGCATGAACATTTCACTGTCTTTTCATCAAGTTGCTCCATACTCCAAGCTCTCATTTCTGTCTTGGAATCCTTGTTGGAGCTGATTTCCACATCTTCAAACGCAGCAGAATCTTTGTTTGTTGCTTGTTCGCTCTTCTTACTTTCCTCGACGTCGGATTTGGGAATGCCTTTCGTGTCATCAAATGCCTTGTTCTGGATAACGACCACTTCTTCTTTGGGTTTGGCTTCATCAGCGATGCTGTCTTTCGATTGTGAGCTCTTGGACTGGTAGAAATCAGCACCAAGTGAAGACTCGATGACAAACTTAGGTTTATCATGCTTGGCTTTGGGTTTGGTTGGTTTTGCTGCAGGTTTGGCCTCTGTTTCCTCAGTCTTTGATGGTTGCTCACTTTTCTCTTGAACTTTATTCTCGTCTTCGACGGCGGCTTGATCGAAGGTTTTAGTTGGTTCTTCGCTGTCGGGGCTGATGATTTTCCGTTGTCGGCTTCTTGATCTTCTCGCCTGCTGTTCATACTGCCCAAGAGTGTCAATAGCAGGAATTTCCTTGTTTTCGATCGGCGATGTAATCTGTGGAGCGCTCTCTTTCATTTTGTCGGTCTTCTCTTCTTCACTTGTTTCCTTCAGTGCGGTTTCCTCCTTCTTTAGCCCAAGAACCATTGTGGTTGGATCAATCACTTCCTTTTTGCTAGTGGTCTTGCTGGAAATCGTAATTACATCTTCTCTCTTACCAAACGTTTTAAAAGACACTTGCTCTTTCATCTCCCCTTTCTTTTCGACCTCTTTGTTGTTGTTGCTGGGTTCAGAATTAACCATATTGTCGACCTGCGCTTTGGCGTCGGGTGCTTTCTCAAAACGGAGCTTGGAAACTTCAGCAGTTTGTTTCACTTGAGTGGACGTAGTATCTTCATTTGCAGGAACTTCTACTACTATGGACTCGTTGCGCAGGAGCTCTTCCATCCGCTTGGCTTCTGAGAAGATGCATTCGTCGTCTACCGGTGAACCATCATCAGCCACCTTTGGTTCTTCCGCCTTTACCACGTCTTGACGAGGAGGAGGTGGTGGGGCAACTTTTGTTGTTGGAGATGGTGTCGGTTTACTCGGTTCTTCTACAACAGGGGATGGAGTTGGTTTGGGTGGCTCTTCCGCTGCTGGACTTTCTTCGAGTTTTGGCTTCTTGACTTTTTCCTCGGAGTCTTTCCGAGTGAGGACGCTTCCTGCTGGAGCAGGAATCTTGCTTCGAGGTGGAGTTGAAAATTGTGGAAGTTTCGATTCCGTTGGTGTAACGCTGGTTTTCGTTTCTGGTTTTGGGATACCAGTTGTAACGACTTCTGGCTTAGCAATACCAGCTTCTGGTTTAGGGATACCACTTTCTTTTGGCGCTGGACTATGAAGGTGTGGAATTCTTGATTCCGTTGTAATGTTGCTTTTAATTTCAGGTTTTGGAATGCTACTTTCCTTTGGAGTCCCAGGGTGAGCTTGTGGGATCTTTGACTCGGGTTCTTCCTTGCTAGGTGTGTTGATAAGACTTGGTTTACTGGTTTTACTAAAGGATGGAATCTTACTGACGTTCGTTGGTGTAGGAGTAGTTTGCTGTGGGCTCGAAAGAGATGGTATCCTACTCTTTTGTGGCTCAACATTTTCAGAAGGGGCGTTTTCAGCTGCCTTTTCGCCGGCGCTCTCTTGCCGATTCAGAGATGGTATTTTGGAAACGGGGGACGATGTACTTTTTGCTGATGGAATACGACTTACTTTGATGTTCTGTTTGTTCGTTTCCTCGAGGTTTTGAATGATGGCAGGATCTTTGTTTTCCTTGGCTGGATCTGCTTTCTGCAGACCAGGAATTTTACTTACTGGTTTCTCAGTCTTTGTGGGAATCCCTGTTGGGATTTGAGACTGTTTGGGTTCTTCTTCGTTCTTTGGCGACGGCTTTGAAAACGACGGGATTTTGCTCTTCGGTGGAGGTTTGGGCGGTGGAGTAGGACCTTTCGTGAAAGAAGGGATTCTAGAAGCTGGTGTTGGTATTTTAGACATGTCGGCGATATTTGAACTACTCTTATTTGGACAATCGGCTTTTTGTTGAGATTCGGTGGTAACAGAAGTTGAGGCAACGTTTTTCGACGATGAATCGCTCTCTTGAGAATTCCTTTTATCACGAGATATATTCTGACTAGAAGTTTGAGATATACGCTGACTAGACGTTGCTGTTTCTTTGTTTTTCAGCGGTTCCGAAGTCTTACTACTTTGATTTTCTATAGTCTCAGTTGGCTCAACTGTTCCTGTTGATCCAGACTCCAAAACGGTTTTGGAAACGTCAGGCTTTTTCGCGACCGACGATTCTGACGATTGAGGAACCTGAGACTGCTCGACGATTTCGGTTTTAGAACTTTCTACACCAGTTACACACTGCGTAGATTTTAGAGCTAGAGGAGTGTCAGTTTTTTCCTGCTTCGATGATGCAGAGGACTCACTTCCACGTGGTTTTACGATATTACTTTTATCCTTTACGATACTAGACGGTGGGGACGCAGATTTAATCTCGCCCTTTTGATGCCTTGGTGAGCCAGGAGATGCAGAACCGCGAGGTCTTACAATGTCCCTTCTTGGAGACTGGGGAGATTTCGATGCGACGTCACTCTTTTCCCGCCTTAACGATCCTGGGGAAGCAGAGCCACGTGGTTTAACGAGGTCGCTTTTTTCTCGAGTAAGACCAGATGGAGATTTTGAGCGTATGGACGTGAGATCACTTTTTTCACGCCTTAAGGGTCCCGGAGACGCAGAGCCACGTGGTCTAACAAGATTTGAAGCTCCGGACGGAGATTGAGAACGTTTCGCTGTGATGTCACTTTTTTCCCGCCTTAAAGGTCCAGGAGAAGTAGATCCACGAGGCCTTACAAGATCACTTTTTTCTCGAGTAAGATTTAATGGAGATTGCGTGCGCTTTAAAGCAAGATCACTCTTTTCCCGCCTTAACGCTCCAGGAGAGCCTGTAGTAGCACGTGGTCTGACGATTCCTGACGGAGACTGTGAACGTTTTAATGTAATATCACTTTTCTCTCGTTTGAGAGTTGGACTAACTGCGTCACTTGATAGGTTAGATTTTCTTGGCCTAACAATAAAGTCAGTTTTTTCTCGCCTTAATGAGTTAATAGGGGACCCACTGTACTTAGTGATCCCGCTCTTTTGATTATCTACCTTTGCTTTACCAGACTTCCCAATCGATGATTCACTTCCCCTGCGAGGTGATTGTAGGTTTTCGTCGCTTGTTTTAGAAGCTTTCCGTGGTTTCGTTTCAGAAGGCTTTTTCACAGATATAAAAAGTGGGTATCGATCTCCGTTAGTTTCTCCGCCGTCAGGGGAGTCAGGCCTAGTGTCCTTTTCTGACTCAACAGTGTCTGACCGCGGGGAAGCTGAGCGAGAGTTTTTCGCGCTGTTCTCGTTGCCTGTCGTAGACTCCGAAACTTTTCGTCTTGGAACGACTGCTAATTCTCTGGATTTTCGCTTTTCGCTGTTTTTTGATACCCCTACATCACTGTTACTTCTTCTAATTTTATTTCGTGTTTTGGTTGGTTTGTTGGGTGTTGGTTCTTTTGGACGGAAGATACTTGGTTCAGTAGCACGTAATCCGTACGGTGAATGGCCTCCAAATATGGCCGATGCGTTATTTGACACTAGTGGTGCTCTAGGGAGACTGCAATACAATAAAAAATGTAAGTACTGTTTTCAGGTACACACATTACAATAATTATGAATAAATTGATGATAGCCTGCGTAGCGGCGTAAGGGGATTGGGGAGAGGGGAGAGGGAAGAGGGGGCTGATTAGGGAGACGAAAGAAAGGGAACGCCGTTCCCTCCCCTTCCTTTCCCCAATCCCCTCTCTTCTCCTCCCCTTACGCCGCAACGCAGGCTAATTGATGATGGAAACATCCCTGAAAGAAAAGAAAAGAAACATAACAAAACAAAATTAGAAAAAAAGGAAATGAAGGGAAAGGACAGAAAGAAAAGGAAAAGGAAGAAGAAGAGAGGAGAGGAAAGGAATGGAACAGGAGAGGAGTGAAGAGTGAGGGGGAAGAGGAAAGGGAAAGGAAGGGAAAGGAAAGGAAAGGAAAGGAAAGGAAAGGAAAGGAAAGGAAAGGAAAGGAAAGGAAAGGAAAGGAAAGGAAAGGAAAGGAAAGGAAAGGAAAGGAAAGGAAAGGAAAGGAAAGGAAAGGAAAGGAAAGGAAAGGAAAGGAAAGGAAAGGAAAGGAAAGGAAAGGAAAGGAAAGGAAAGGAAAGGAAAGGAAAGGAAAGGAAAGGAAAGGAAAGGAAAGGAAAGGAAAGGAAAGGAAAGGAAAGGAAAGGAAAGGAAAGGAAAGGAAAGGAAAGGAAAGGAAAGGAAAGGAAAGGAAAGGAAAGGAAAGGAAAGGAAAGGAAAGGAAAGGAAAGGAAAGGAAAGGAAAGGAAAGGAAAGGAAAGGAAAGGAAAGGAAAGGAAAGGAAAGGAAAGGAAAGGAAAGGAAAGGAAAGGAAAGGAAAGGAAAGGAAAGGAAAGGAAAGGAAAGGAAAGGAAAGGAAAGGAAAGGAAAGGAAAGGAAAGGAAAGGAAAGAGGCAAGAAAAGTAAGGATGAAGAAAGGAAATGAGAGGAAAGGAAAAGGAAATACGTTAGAAGACACGGACAAGGACATTGTCAAGGTGGCCAAGACCGCGTCAGCACGCGAGTTTTACATTCAACTGGAATCTACAAATCATATTAATAATCATAACAACTTAAATTATGTAATGTGGTTAAAGTATATTTAGGTAAGCACAGGAGAGAGCTAATTCACAGATAGCATCACAAAAAGATAGAACATAAAAAATTGATTTAAGTAATCAGGTAATGTAGTCTTAAAAAATTAAATGTATTATCAATTAATATTAATGTTCAGCAGCAAAAAGTTACAATTACGATTATGTCAATAGCTGATGATAATCTACGCTTATATACTCTATTTTTCATAACACGTGAACTTGTTAGTAGCCCGTTGCCCTTAGCAACTAGCAACCAATCTTTGGATGCTGTTCATAGATGATCAGGCATGAAGCCGTGAAGTGGGGCGGAGCTCAAAACATTCAGTTGGACGTTTGGAGTTGTCTGGATTATATATAATTGATGTAGAGTCTAGCCTCCGTCACGTCATCCGAAAAAAACTCGTTTAATTCGTCTGTATCGCAGGCTAGTAAAGTCCAAGCCGTATTCATGAGTGACGCAAGACAAAGCTGCTTATTTCAACGTGAAAAAATAAGCTGAGCTCCACCCAAGCATGTCGGCCCAATATTTTTCCTTTTCTCTGGATAGACTTGCATTTACTCGTCACTTGGACATGCTCATGTCACTTGTAAAATAGACAACTAATTGACAACGCCGGGTTGCACGCCTGGTTGGAAACCTCATCTGGCATACCAATTCTGCCAGCTACTGACTTAAACTATAATCCGGATGAATTTGACAGTTTTTAATTGATAAGCTTACGTATGGTGGCCCATGGCTGCCACTACATTTTTAACCTTCTTTTGTTTAATTTTTGTTTGATTTTCATTATTTTTTTCATTTTAAAGTGAAAATAAAAGGAAAAACAAATACATTTTGAAAATAAAATCAAAAGTAAAATGAAAATGAAATGAAAAGTAAAAGTAAAATGAAAAGTAAAAGTAAAATGAAAAATAAAATGAAAATCAAAAGTAAAATGAAAATGAAATGGAAATGGAAATGAAAATCAAAAGTAAAATTAAAATCAAAAGTAAAATTAAAATCAAAAGTAAAATCAAAATCAAAATCAAAAGTAAAATCAAAATGAAAAGTTAAATGAAAATCAAAAGGAAAATCAAAATCAAAAGGAAAATTGAAATCAAAAGTAAAATCAAAATCAAAAGTAAAATAAAAATAAAAATAAAAAGTTAAATGAAAATCAAAAGTAAAATCAAAATCAAAAGTAAAATCAAAATCAAAAGTAAAATCAAAATCAAAAGTAAAATCAAAATCAAAAGTAAAATCAAAATCAAAATCAAAATCAAAAGTTAAATCAAAATCAAAAGTAAAATCAAAATCAAAAGTAAAATCAAAATCAAAAGTAAAATCAAAATCAAAAGTAAAATCAAAATCAAAAGTAAAATCAAAATCAAAAGTAAAATCAAAATCAAAAGTAAAATCAAAATCAAAAGTAAAAGTAAATTCACTTTAGCGACGTGGCCCATGGCTGCCACGGACCGTGGCTGCCACTACCATAGTCCTTTGCGGCTCGTGCTGTGTTAAACAAATATGGCGGACAACAGCACGGAGAAGTGAGAGGCATATCCATTCTATATTTAATCTGATTTTGCTGGATATCCCTAAAGAATGAACCTCTGAACCATTTCTAAATAAGCCACAGCAACAAGTCAGTTCAGGGTATTGGCTGCAATTGGAAATAAGCTTAACTCAAAGTTATAGCGGACGACGTCAGACTAAGCTTATTAGATAAATTTAGCTACAGAGGAAAGACAGATGGATATAAGCTAACGGTCTGGATAACTTACTTATAAAGCTATATTTGCATTATGCCGGACATATACCCGGACATATGCTGCAAACCACAAACTGTTATGGTTAATCGAGGGACTTTAATAGTGTCGAACTACGATCAGAATTTGATTGGTTGCAAGTACAAACGAGTTCTAGCCAGATCTAGAAGGATTTTATCGATGCAGTTCTTCTGAGTCAACTGTACCACGATCATTAAGCTTGAGGTTTTAGGCTGACACCACAACATTGTAGTCAATTTAACATTTTTCTCCACTCCCAGGCTTCCCAGTAACTAAATCTTGAGCAGTTGGAAACAGTTGCTATGGAGACAGGTATGCTGGAAGAGCCAGATGATATCTTACCATGTGATATTAGGAACACGTTGCTCTGTAAAACTGTAGCTTTGTTCTCTACTATGGCTTGGTAAAATGATGTGTTTAACCCAATGAGGGTAGGCTTTTTTTTTCATTTGGTCAATTCTCAATTTTTGAGCTGTGGTCTAAACACATATTACACCACCACCAATCCATAAGCGATAAGTGCAGAATAAAACTGAAAAGTACACACTTGAAGTGGAGCCTAATCAAGAACAAAATGCAAAGGCATAATACCAGATAGAGAAGATATTGTTGAAGTGCATTTATTTATTTATTTAAAAAGTCAATTGTGAAAAAATATTTTTCCTATTCAAAGTTTTATATAAAATAATTTTATATATAATAATGACCATCAAGGTGGTCACCTATTAAGCAACCACCCTCTATTCAGCGGCCACTTTTCAAACTTCCCAAAATATATGTAGGCAACCTCTATTTAACAGCAGCTATTTTACAAGGCCCAAGGGTGGCCACTTAATAGAGGTCTCACTGTATTTACATCTTGAATCCTGAGATGGTTTGCTTAGATTGATTTATAGTACTAAAAGTTAAAAGTAAGTCTAGGTTAGAGCAAACACATCTTCTGCCCTTCTGTCTGTTGTATCTTAGTACAAAATTCAAAATAATCATTTCTGTTACATTACAGCTAATTCAAGCAAGGCCACTTGCTTAATAATTTAAATGTTGAAGCATATTAAAGCACATCAAATTCATTCTCATCTGTTTCAATCATATGTTTTAGTTAAATGCAAAAATGTAAATAGAACAATAACATTAACATTTCAAAATAGTGCCCAATTCCTTGGGGTTGGGGACTCTTGTATTTTAGATGGTGGGGATGCTCCTCATACATTTCAAGTCTAGTTCACATGGCGTCATAATTATTTGCAAAACAAGCAATTTGAAAAGAAAACATGCTAGCTACTAAAAGACAATTTCAGAAGAAAGGAAAACACCTCAGTCTTTGTATTGCCAGGTAAACCCCTCAGGGGATAAAGGATGTTTTGTTTCTTGCTTATGATTATGATGCTGGTGTGAAAATCAGAGAGCTGGTACTTTCAGAGACAAGCTTGTACTTTTTAGGATCCTTACTTTTTATCTTACATACTGGAAACAAAGATTGAGTGGTACCTGGGCAAAACCCTTTGACCACAGCCACCTAAAGAAGGCTCTGGCAGTGTTCAACATAGCATTTTTGATGAGCATCCCTACCCCAATATACCAGTTCCCTTTAATGCCCCCTCTCATTAAAAAAAATGCCATTTTACTCCATGTCCACTATACCAGGGGGTGAGGGGGGGGGGGGGGGGGCTCCCATATATTTGCTATACGGGTATGTGCTGCTGGATAGGGTATGGTTTTGGCCCTGCTGTCTTTAACAGGGTATACATTTTACCCAAAATTGTCTTAAATATGATCTATAATTCTGAAAAGAGATTGCAAGCCATAGAGTGATTTTCATCGGACTGTGAAACAATTACTAATGGTCACTGTTTAATAGTGCCTAATAGTTGTATTGCAACAAAAGAAAACAATGGGTGCAGAGTCTATTAGTGTCTAGTTACATTGACCATTGTGGTGTCAGCCTAAAACCTCAAGCTTGATGACCGTGGTACAGTTGACTCAGAAGAACTGCATCGATAAAATCCTTCTAGATCTGGCTAGAACTCGTTTGTACTTGCAACCAATCAAATTCTGATCGTAGTTCGACACTATTAAAGGCCCTCAACCATAACAGTTTGTGGTTTGCAGCATATGTCCGGGTATATGTCCGGCATAATGCAAATATAGCTTTATAAGTAAGTTATCCAGACCGTTAGCTTATATCCATCTGTCTTTCCTCTGTAGCTAAATTTATCTAATAAGCTTAGTCTGACGTCGTCCGCTATAACTTTGAGTTAAGCTTATTTCCAATTGCAGCCAATACCCTGAACTGACTTGTTGCTGTGGCTTATTTAGAAATGGTTCAGAGGTTCATTCTTTAGGGATATCCAGCAAAATCAGATTAAATATAGAATGGATATGCCTCTCACTTCTCCGTGCTGTTGTCCGCCATAATTATTTGTTTAACACAGCACGAGCCGCAAAGGACTATGGTAGTGGCAGCCACGGTCCGTGGCAGCCATGGGCCACGTCGCTAAAGTGAATTTACTTTTACTTTTGATTTTGATTTTACTTTTGATTTTGATTTTACTTTTGATTTTGATTTTACTTTTGATTTTGATTTTACTTTTGATTTTGATTTTACTTTTGATTTTGATTTTACTTTTGATTTTCATTTAACTTTTGATTTTGATTTTGATTTTACTTTTGATTTTGATTTTACTTTTGATTTTGATTTTACTTTTGATTTTGATTTTACTTTTGATTTTGATTTTGATTTTACTTTTGATTTTCATTTAACTTTTTATTTTGATTTTGATTTTACTTTTGATTTTAATTTTACTTTTGATTTTGATTTTACTTTTGACTTTCATTTTCCTTTTCCTTTTAATTTTAATTTTCCTTTTCCTTTTGATTTTGATTTTCCTTTTGATTTTGATTTTACTTTTGATTTTACTTTTGATTTTGATTTTACTTTTGATTTTGATTTTACTTTTGATTTTGATTTTACTTTTGATTTTGATTTTGATTTTACTTTTGATTTTAATTTTACTTTTGATTTTAATTTTAATTTTGATTTTCATTTCCATTTCCATTTCCATTTCATTTTACTTTTGATTTTCATTTTATTTTTCATTTTACTTTTACTTTTCATTTTACTTTTACTTTTCATTTCATTTTCATTTTACTTTTCATTTTATTTTCAAAATGTATTTGTTTTTCCTTTTATTTTCACTTTAAAATGAAAAAAATAATGAAAATCAAACAAAAATTAAACAAAAGAAGGTTAAAAATGTAGTGGCAGCCATGGGCCACCATACTTACGCTTTCCGGCGACGTTTGTCTTTTGTCTAGGAGACTGTTGTATCCCTGTTTGCCGACATCTTTTTGTTTTCTTTTTCTTGGGGACAAAAACAGACAAAACAAGAGAGTTATTCCGACTGCAAGGAACAACTTGCTTTCATATAAACAAGCTATTGAAAAGAAGGAAAAACGAAGCGCTTTCAAAGTTCGGATCCGAATAAGTGAACGTATCTGGAACAACATGATCTAACTTGGAATGATAGTTTATTAACGCAGTTGTCAAAATACAGCTTATCCCTAAACAAATAATTTAAAAATATTTGATAGTTTTATCAGGACTACACATATGAGGAGAACCGCCGAAAAGCTGTGGGTCAAATATGGTTCTTGAAAAATTGCCCTAAAACGGCCAAAGTTTCTAGTTGAAATGTTTACACAAAGAAAGGCAGTATCGATATTTCTAGAAAGTTCCAAGTATTTTAGAACACCAACAAAAATTGTCCAACATAAAATTGATGAATTTGACAACAGCAAAAGTTACAATTGAATAAGAATTCAAAAGGGACATTTTTCATGCTGAGCTTATTCGTTTAGAGGAATGTCAAAATACAACAAACTTTACAAGAGTTCATGCCGTGAACAACTTTAGTGAATTCAAAAATAACTTTGAAAAGGTAGAAGACACATTCAAAATTAAATTACCAGGGGATACGTCTGTCCGTATAGAAAAATGTCCGGCGAGAAAAAGACCAAGACAGAGAAAATTAATCATGATCTAAGATGTGAGCTCATGTAATTCGTGTATTCAAACAACTGTACATTATAAACAACGGTTCTTACATGTTCGGTTCTTATTAAGTATTTATTGCTACACGAGGAATACGGAAGCCACAAACACGAAGTGAAATTATAGCGATACAAGTCCAAACTACTGATTTCTTGAACTTCGCTGCTTCACTTGCTAAACTGAGGCCCAACTTGGTTATTGAAGTGTTGACAGTTGCTGTTTGATAAGCGAAAATTAATTTGTATTGTTTGTTCAAGTCATAAATACTCGAAAGTTAAGTGTTATTGTGGTGAGTCGGCTATAGAAACCAAACCAGTTCGACATATTTAGGCCAAATTCGTGCGAAAAAAGAATATCCAATTAATATCTCAATATAAACGATATTGGACACATGTGGAGTGATGTTAATACAAAAATTAATTCATTGGATGTCAACTTTTGCCATTTTTGTAAAAAAATCTAAATATATACAAACAGTCGTTCGGTACGGCCGAAGAATTCTTAATGATTCCCTATTTATACCTTGAAATTATTCAACAACTTTGTTGAATATTCAAAGTAGTATCACCAAGCGTGGTGTAATTTAGGAAAAGCGTCAACTCTTCAGGTGTCTGATTAAATATTAGGTCATAAAACGTGTTAGAAAAAGGAAAAATACAGTGAATTTTTCAACAGAGGTGAGAGAATACACATGCAACATGTACAATGGGAAAACACAATTTTGAAGGCCACAAAAGACGAAATATTGGACTTTTTTTTAGAAATGACAGAAAGCGCTTATCACTGGTGAGACAAGTCTCGAGTCACGTTACAAACGTGTTGGAGCGAATCGAGGTTGTTTTTCATCGAACAAAGCTAATTCGTGCTTTCTTATCGATATAAATTCGCATTTATCAACAATTGTAAGGCAGGGACGGCTATTACTTGGGGACAATGGAACACAAACGATTCATTGTACAGATACAGAGTTATAGAATCTGGAAAAATGCTTCTTTCACCAAAACATCAGTCAATCAATGTGTCAGAACTGGAATGAAAATTGAGTATTATTTTCAAAAACGATAAACAAAAACTTTTTGAGCTTCAGGAAGCCACTTAAATGTTAGCCTTGAAGGAACTAAATTAAGATACAAAACTTACGGTTCGTAGAATTTAGCCCAAAAATTCGACATGATTTCTGCGACACCGGCGTCTCGAACTCAACGTTGACGGATCGAAGTTCATTGGCTAGAAATCGAGAGAGCTCTGAAGTTCAAACGCCAGTCTGTCTTTCGGCATGTCATCTTGAGCGGCGACTCTATCGCTAACTCAACCCTCTATGGCGAACTGCCCTTTGAATCATCTTTCCAATCGTTTCTCACATTTCTAAATCAGCCATCAACCCAGACGATAGTCTGTATGGTCCTTACACGCCTAGCTATCCCTCGATGATTTTGATTTCAGAAATGTTCGCTTGAGTAGCTTCTGTGTTGTTCGAGAAACGAGACTATTTACATTACAATCGACTGAACGCCATATACAGCGGAATAGAGGAGTGCCCTGGTAACGAGAGCCGTGACACGCCTGGAAAGAATTCTTGAATAATTGATCGATTGAAAAAAAATCCCGGCCACAATTGAATGACACCAAATCTCTTTAGACCAAAGGGAGAAAGGCTCTTTCTTTAAAGGCCGTCCTTGATAAGCTAAGCCTTTTTTCTTCGCACTAATGGGGTTGTAATAATACCATAACATCGACCAGTACTTGTGTTAATTCTATCATATTATGGCACCAAAAGTTGAGTCTATAATTTCTATTCAAATCTATTTGCGGTCTGCTTCTTCACCATCTGGTTTCACCAATAGTCAGCAATACATAATAGCCCGAAGCGTCAGCTCAGAGAAGTTGAAAAGAAGTAATAGAATAAATTTTCTCCTTTCACATATAAAAGCTATAAAGTGCTTTCAAAATCATGTAGAAGCTGCCATGCAGCTTTGGTTCCGCTCTACATCATCTGGCTTAAAAGCAAATTATTGTTAAGATATTAAGCCCTAATGTTAGTAATTCACTGCTTAGAGATCGAAAGACATTCAGCGTTGCACATCGTATGCCATATAAAATCAAATGCATTGTCGAGCTATTTTGAGATGAATGCCGTTCGCCGATGTTTGCTTTGAAGAAGATGTGTTAGATTCTTTCCACGCTTGTGATTCATAGAAAGGACTCAGTATTGTGGCTCGAATCTTTAGGTAAACGTGGGTTAACTCTTGTCGTCTGTTTTGGATTCCGCACACCACAAGAAACCAAGGGCAGATAATTTGTAAGGACAGATGCTATCGACAACATTACTCAGTGTAAACTCATGATATTCAAACGACCCGAATTAGAATTCCTTCCAAAAAGTTCCTCCAAGGTTCGGTTGTCAAGAAGCGAGCATATTTGTATTCTATTAAGAGATGAGCGATTAAGGAAATAAGAATCTCCAAACTGCCATAATCGAAGGAGTTTTTTGTCAAAATCATGCAGCGTGTGTTATGGATGAATAACTAAAATAGATAACATACAATCAATTCTACAGCAAACTACCTCCAAAACTACGTCAAAAACAAAGACAAACAGTACTTAAAGCTTTCTCTGGAGATGATAACTTGTAATTTTCGATATATTTACCTCGCAAGCACGGCAGAAAGCGGAATAAATCTCTTCAAAACCAAAAGACATCCTCCATTGAAAAACACATGATGATGACCGCTGGACAGCGTCACGGTCAACAAAAACATTTTCATAAATCTACCAATCAATGACAACATACTTCCAGGGCGTTTTAACATTGTTTATGTTATTTTTCAAGCATTCAAAACAAATCCTATTCATCAAGCATTTTCTCAACCGTGAATGATACTCACTCTCTCGTCTTTTCATCGCTTTTTCATTATATTGAATGATTTTGTTGGACTTTATTCCTCCGCTACGGGTGGTTGTATTTTGCTGAGTGTTGATTGTATACACGGTTGCATCATCGCCAAAAATAATGTTCATCAGAGACGTATTGTGAAAATTCTCATCATTTAATTTTACCACAAAGTTCACATGTTTTTAATTGTAACTTCGCATGTCATAAATTAAAGTCGAAGTAGTAACTATAGCAATTAATGCTTGACCATAAAATGTACGGGTTAATGAACTTTGCGAGTTGTGACATAACGATAGAAACCTTTCAAAAAAGAGAGAAAGAAAGAAAGAAAGAAAAATTTCATGAATTGAAGAAAACCGGAAAAAAAGAAGAAGAATGAAGGAAAGAGAAGAGAAGAGGAAATAATGCTAATATATCCCATTATGAGCGCGTGACTTGGGTTCGAGTCAGATTCAGGAGAAATTAAAGGCCAGACAATGCCACTGATATCTCTTTCAATCAAGATTACGGTATTTGGCTATCTAAAGCCGTGATATTCCCTATAGTGTGTGATGGATTTATAATAACTTGGTTTTCCGTTTTGCGGATTTCAGCGCTCACGAATATTCCCAAGTATGAACAGTGAGTCTTGATGAGCGAAACAGAGACGTTATAGGCTAATATGACAAGTCTGCCAGGAAAGGTGGATAAAAGGAGGAGACCAATAAAACATCTGTGTCATATTAACTGTTATCTGTGTTTATATTGTCCTCCCCCAAGGTCAGTAGGTCATGAATTTGGTTTTGTTCTCTTTTTCTTTCCTTCTTTCTTTCTTTCTTTCTTTCTTTCTTTCTTTCTTTCTTTCTTTCTTTCTTTCTTTCTTTCTTTCTTTTTTTCTTTCTTTCTTTCTTTCTTACCTTTTCTTTCTTTCTTTCTTTCCTTCTTTCTCCCTTTCTTTCTTACCTTTCCTTTTTTCTTTCTAGTACTTTTTCTTACTTTTACTTTTTTCTTTCTTCAGGCTATTTTTTCTTTCTTTCTTTTGTTCTTCTTTTCTCGCTTTCTTTTTCTTTACTTTCTTCACCTCCGAGATTTTTCTAGCTTGCTATCTTCACTTTTCAGTTTGTTTCTTTCGATCCCTCCTTAATCCTTTTTTTGTTCTATCCTTCTCTCGTTCAATTTTTTCTATCAGTTATTCACGTTTTCTTCGTGCAGTGCGGCTCTCTTTGGCTGATTTTACATAACATTTACAGTAGTTTCTTCTTAATTTTTCCTCTTCTTCATCTTTAATATTCAGTAAAGTATTTTGTGCTCCAGTAGAACCGACGTATATCTACTATATAACTCATTCGTTTCACATTCGATATCTCATCACTCTTCAAAACATCAGTTAAAAACTCCTTGTAACTCACAGTTAAAGTGATTCCCCAAAAAACGTGAAATAGTTAATAGACTAATAGACACTAGTAGATCTTATTTCCATTGTTACTTTTGTGTCTATTAAACTATTACACGCTATAACATTCAACTTTTATTTCACATATTTCAGCGCGCGCAATCAATCTAAGTACTTCATTTCAGAAATTGACCTTATTAGTTGTGTCAAGTGCATGGGTATTGGACGAAATTAGAGAAGGGTTATGAAACTTTAAATATATAATTGCTTTTACCACTAACTATTTACTAAATGCCTGTATTTATTAAATAGAGTGATTTTCACCGGACTGTGAAATAGTTACTAAGCTAATAGACACTAATAGAATCTGCACCCATTGTTTTCTTTAGTTGCAATACAACTATTAGACACTATTAAACACTGACTATTAGTAATTGTTTCACAGTCCGATGAAAATCACTCTAATGAGTTATCAATGTGTTTGTAGTACTTGCTAAAAGCAATTATCTAGTCAGCGACTATTGATTTGGCATAAGTGTAACTTATTTTGCGTACTTATTGATCCCTGCATGTGATCGATATACATCCAACTGACATTACGTTCGGAGTTTCCGTCAAGTATACGATCGGCGGAACAGGAATTCATAGCTTCTGGTTCCCAGAAGGTCAAGAATAGAAACCACAATTTCATTAACAATTATGCAATCTGTGTTGAAAAGAAAAGAAAAGAAAAGAAAAGAAAAGAAAAGAAAAGAAAAGAAAAGAAAAGAAAAGAAAAGAAAAGAAAAGAAAAGAAAAGGAAAGGAAAGAAAAGAAAAGGAAAGGAAAGGAAAGGAAAGGAAAGGAAAGAAAAGGAAAGAAAAGAAAAGAAAAGAAAAGAAAAGAAAACATGGAAAAGAAAAGAAAAGAAAAGAAAAGGAAAGGAAAGGAAAGGAAAGGAAAGGAAAGGAAAGGAAAGGAAAGAAAAGAAAAGGAAAGGAAAGAAAAGGAAAGGAAAGGAAAGAAAAGGAAAGAAAAGAAAAGAAAAGAAAAGAAAAGAAAAGAAAAGAAACTGAAAAGAAAAGAAAAGAAAAGAAATGAGAGAATGGTATAGTATTCGCTTGAATTGTTTTCTCGTCGTAAACGATATTTTAGACGCGCAATTCTTCATGTCCGGGTCTAGTACGGGTCTAAAAGGATGGATGGCATATTGAAGATTTCCAGTAAACTGTTCAGCTCGATACGACGACAACGATCGTCGAGCTAAGTTGATAGCTAAACAACGTTATCACAGAACTTCAATCACATTACTATTCACTCTAAGAAACCATGTACATTTGTTCAGCTGAAAGAAACATTTACACAAATCCATCCGGTTGGAAATTCGTTTGCTTATTATAAAAAAAGAGCGGGAAGCATGACTTGGCACAAAGGTACACGTGTCTACCGGAGAAACCGAAAAGAGCAGAAAAGGTTCATTGCCTCAATCGGAAGACCGGGTTTTTCAGGACCTTTCAGAGCTTTCCGATCAGAATGCCTGACACGTACCAATTGTTTTTCCAAATAGAATTTCCGGTTTTCCGGGTAAATGGTAAGCGCGCATGCACCTAGAGATCTAGAGAGAGAGAGAGAGAGAGAGAGTTAGAGGAAATTTCTTTCACGATCAAGCAAGCATTGGGCAACAAAAACTATTCACCTGAAGAATAACTGTTGTACAAGGCCAAAGTTATCACTTTCGTTCAGAAAGTTTAGGTTATTTGTTAGTGGTTTTGATTAATGAAAGTTGCGGATAAAAGTGTTAATCCAAAGTGAAAATTTTAGTCGAAAACAAGTTTTAGTCGATCCTTCTTTCGCTTTATTTCCATATAGTTCTTCAGCTTGAAAGTTAATTGCTAAATTTGAATAAAAATACAGGATAACCACTTTGTACAATTCAAAAGACTGGCACTTAGTATATCAATTCCAAACTGATGAAAATAGAATTTGAGTGTTAATCCAAAATGGAAATTTGAATTGAAACTTGTACGAGCTAGGGGCTAGTTTTTGGCATTTTTGGTCATTATTACTTTCAGCTCTACTTTCTAGTATGACAGAAACGTGCAGGAAAGAGATGATGCGCACTTCGACATCAAGAACTAAATAGGTGTTCATTGTCCTGTTGCTGTAGTTGTCGAGTTGTTGGGTTGCGAACCACTCGAATTGAAAAATATGGACGAATAAACGTTTGCGGCGCAATGGTAAGAGCTTTTTACATCAATTTGAGTTACATTAAGCAGTCAACAGCGGTACGTTGATATGGTTATGTGATATCGTTCCGACCTTTGATATGGTGGTCAGATATATAATGATGATGAACTTGTTGTATTGCCGGAGTAGATTTTCTTTTGTAAGAAAAAAATATAACAGGACTAAAAAAGGATTTTTAAAAGCTTTGAGTATTTGTACAATAAGCGTTTTCGAACCCAAAACAGGAGCTCAAAGTTAAATTCTAGTGCTCAAGATCAAGAAAGAGCTGAGAAAAAGACACAACTCCATTCTCTGACTTTACAACACATGAATCTGATGATGCCGGATACTTACGCGCCTTTTCGTCGAGAAAGATGAAAAAACAGGCGCCATTTAAAAGAAAACGTCGAAACGTCCTCCAATCTGCCGGGCTCAATGATTAAGTCGGAATAACAATTTTGAACGGTTATTGTAAAGCGAAAATTTCCAGTGATGTGTTGTATGAGAAGCCTTTTTACAGACTGCATTTCAACCGATTCATTATTTTTTGCTTAGCTTTTGGTCATATACGTCCCTCCACACTTAGCTAAAATTTGTAATATTTATAGATAGCTTTCATTGTTAGTGTAAACTGTAACTTGTATTATATCTTTGAATTTTGTAGTTTTGATTTATCGATTGGATCGCTGTATGTAGAGATGGTGAGTAATGACAACATGCGGTGCCTACACGCAGTACAACGGCGTCATCAGTATAAACATATCGGCAAGGAAACTTGGCAGATTCTGAACACTTTCGTTCATTTCGTTCACTCAGTAGTTCATAAAAACGAAAAAAATAAAAGAATTATAAAAAGAACTGAATGTATCGAAAATCAGTGTAAAGCGGCCATGCTTAAGCCGACAAAAAATCCGTATTAAGTTATCATTGAAACCTTGTGGAGATTTGTCAGTTGGCGAAATCTAGAAACGACTGTACAAATTGTAAAAAGGGAAAACAAAAAACTATTAAAGAAAGGAAAAAGGAAAACGTTTTAAGAAATACTATGAAAAATAACGCGCAAATATTTAAATTGAGGCTTCGTTCAAAATTTCATCGAATCTTTCAGATCAACACCATATTAGCATAATCCTAAATACTATGTTTTCTTGGGTCAATGAGCCATCGATTTTTTGACATAATTCATCAAAAATCACCCTCACTTCAAAAACATCATGTCCTTTGGTCTGTTCAATACCAATAAAGCCTTTTCCCCCCAAAGAAAACTGCCTATTTTGACTAAAAACCACCAATTGCAAAACAAAAATTTGAAACATCGTCGTCAAAAGCATATAAATTTGTAATTCGGTTTACCTTGGATAGTCCTCAAACCATATACTTGCCATTCCCTAACACCGCTTCTCCATCTTTCCACACACTACCACCTTCAATCTTCTTGGAACACTGTTTATGTAGGTATTAAACCCAGAATTTTAGATAAATTTTCAGGGTTTTTGTGGAGAGCAAAGATCAAATGTTTTAATCATTGAGGCTGACGGAGAACAGGTGTTGTTCATATGAATATGCTAAATCTCTTTCAGGGATCGGCTGTGGCGTCCTCGTTAATTTGCACATTTATAAAGCTTTTATTATTGGACAAAGAAATGAAAACATAATTCGCTATGAGGATGTAGCGAAATGGGGAAGCATGGGGCAAAACTGCGGATATACGCTCTGTGTCGCATTTCTTCTTCCGCGTTCCTTATCGGGAACACAGGGGTCTTATTCTGTCGCTCGTTTTCGCTTCCAGAAAAATTACCCCTGGGAACAGCATCTGTTAGAAACTTGACCAGAAGTGAAGTTTTTCTCTCGTTTCTGATTGGTTGAGCTGATCAGGTTGATCAATGAACATCCAGTAAAAATAGAAAAATTAGTCATAACCATTATAATGCTGCCATAATAATTTTTACTTTCGAAACAAGTTCTAATTTCCAAGGAAACAAGACAACATTTCCAAGGATATTATTTCTGCTAGCGAAAAACAAGCGACAGAATAATTAAATATACCTTGGTTTCCGAGGATGCGTTCCTTCCATGTTTTCACGAATTTGTAGCGTTTTTCCCTGTTTTACTTTTTTCTTCTTCGGCACATGTTCATATTACTTTTCCTTTGAGGTCTTCCTTTTCATACTAGTTTTTGCTAGTGCTGATGCTGAAGGACTTGGATCGGACCAGATGGCAGTAATTTTCAATTGCATTATGAATTTTTCTAGCTGTCTTTTCTTCTTTCTCATTCATCTATTTCATTTCTTTTTTCTCTCATCGTCATTTCCATTTGATTTTTTCATTTTACAGTAATTCTCGATATTATGCTGACTCTAGCCCATAGCATCTTAGATAGGACGGTCAACTTCCCTCTTCGTAAGGCGGATAACCAAGTCGTTCAGTAGCCTGCGTCACATCCGGAACGACTCTCGTTCAGTTTTTCAGGATGTGACGCAGACAAGTAGTTTAGTGGGAAGTTCGTAACACAGGAAACCTGAGTGTTGCCTGCAGGGAAGTAGGTAGGTTTGAGTGCAGACAGGCAGGAAGGCTGGTGACAGGCCTGTCATCACTGAGGGTGTTTTGAGGTCTCAAACGAAACCTGTACCAACCTATCTTCAACCTTAAGATTCCAACGGACACAAAAGATGCATTTCAACAATTTAAGGCTGAAATGAAAGAAACAAACTCCTTCTTCCTGTGGTATTGGTCCTGAGACTAGGCAAAAAGAGGAAATTGGAGAAAGTTGATTGGGGGGGGGGGGGGGGGTAGTGATAGGAAAAACTGACAAGAGGATGACATTAAACCCCTATTAATCCCCCTCCCCAACAGCCCCTTCCATTTACCTGGGTATTGCCACTATACAAGAGAATATTTTTCATAGTGATCACACCTAACTGGTGCAAAAGTACTAACTAAATAGTGCAAAGTAGATGCTAATTAAACAGTGAAAAACAAAGGATTTGGGACTTTTTAGTACTATTTAGATTTTCAGGTACTTTTGCATGGGTTCAAGGCGATCACTCTAACACAAAAAGCAATTTCAAATGAGGCTCCACTCTAACAATGGAGAATTCAAAATTAACATTTTAAATTTCCCTTAAGCCCCGACTTGATCCCTGGCATTGTTTGCTATCACTCATCCAATATATCAAAAGTGGGTTATTACTGTTAAAATTTCATTTATCAGTTAACTACTATCAATTTTTCAGCCAAGCAAATGTCATTCAATTGTTGTCATGTGGTTTAATATTTTTTGGATGTGTGCTGCATTAACCTGAAGAGTTTATTTACTTGCTAACTTAAGTATTATTTTTACATTACATTACAAATATCACAGTAAAAATGAGAAAATTTCTAACAAGAGTTTGATCTATTTATTATTCAATAATTATAAAAGAAAAGCAAAGTAATTTATATTGTGTAGTTCCTGAAAATATCCATACCGGCACGGAGGAAATTGGAAATTCTGGAGGGGAGGGGGGGATCATGCAGAGAAAGAACAAAATTACAAAGTTTGTATGGAAGAAAAATGGAAGTTCCAGGGGATAGGGGGTTCCATTTACAAATTCCCTCCATGGTGGGGGTATGAATATATTTTCTGGAAACACACATTACAAAATAATGTGGTCCAGTAAATTATCAATCACTTGTTTTGCTGTTTCTGCCATTGTTCTGGTGTATATGTCTTTTGAGAAAAAGCATGAATTTGTTTAATTTCTTCTTCAAGACAGCTGTTGACAAGTCTATGCTTTTCCAGTAAAGATTTTCCTTGGAACTTTTCAGAAACTACTACAACCATGAATTTGCCACCACAACCATCAGAAAGGTCATCTACTTCCTTGAAAAAAATTAAAGAACAAAAGCTCTGTTACATGGAGCAATAACTTGCCTTGCAATTGTGTTGCAAAACAAGTTGCATGAACAATTGTGGTGGTGTTACATAGTACAATGCCAAAAACGTTGCAGAGCATGTTGCAAGCTCCAGGGGATAGAGATACCGAGCCTAATATCTTGAAAAATCCGAGCCTCTACAAAAATCAAATCAAAGCTTTGCGAGCCTCTTTATTTTTTAGACACCATTCTATACCCCTAACAGGGTCGTAGCCAGGGAGAGGTTCTATGGGTTCTGGAACCCCTTCCCTCTCATACTGCACAACCTCCCAACATTGTTCCAAGGCCTTTAACTCCCTCTACTTCCCAACAAATACAACTTTTGTTTTCTTCAAAAAATAGAAATAGAGTATTTATTTTGTTATCTGTTTTCTGATAATCACTGTTTTTTGCAGTCTTGTTTTTCTTCAGATATAAATATAAAAAGTAGTGACTTTTATAATTCCTGTTAGTGATTCCACAGACACAGATCGATATGCAGTCTATGCCCCTGGGTAAGCCAAGCTGCTAAAAGGGTTGTTGGACCTTCCCAAACCAAAAATCCCTGACCATTTACTTATTTTTTCAATATTTTTTTCAATTTTCCTGGCCAAACTGAAACAAAACAAACCTCCATGGCAGGTTGAATACTTTTAACAATAAGCCCACTGTGCTTGATATTAAAGATGAGACACTAGTAGTCAACAACCTTACAAAAATTCCTTACCAAGTGTATAGGTTGAAATTCATTTCTCAGCTTTTCTTCTATCACTTTGCCGATATCTGTACTCATTTTCTCCTTTAATTTATCATGAAGAAACGATACACAAACTGTACAAGATGTTACAAGATGTAAGATCTGTAAAATACTACAAGGCATTCCACGCCACCAGGCCCAGTACTTAACCGCGATACCACAGGAAACCCAACTGTTTGATCTTACACCATTGATAGAGTACTTCAATGAAAGAAGTGCAGGGTTGACAAAGGGGCTGTTGATCTGCCTCAGAGTCTCTGCAGCTCACCATTATACCTATAACAACCCCCAAAAAACTGCTGCCCTGTTGATCACTTCCTTGGTTACCGAGAATTGGTTGCCATGGGTACCTTGCTCCCCTCCCCCCCTGAAGGCCTGACAATGAGTCTCCATAATTATTTACAAATTGTAACGTAACAGGAAACAAAACTCTGACTCCCAGGGTAAGTTTGGTCTGGTTTATTGAAGTTTGACCCCCCAGTATTCCAGTGTTCTAATAGGTATACATCTGGTGCTTCCAGGGAAGGGCAGTGCCCATGGAGAAGAGGGGAGAGAAGAACTTCCCTTGAAACTCTCACATTCCATGTATTTTGAATCCACATTCCAGATATAACATTAATTTGGTTAACCCCTGTCAATCGATCCCCTTTTTTGTATTTTGAAAAGTGATTGACATGAGATGATTGATGTCACAGTAATGGCTGCAATGTCACAGAAATAACACACAGCAATATTTGAAAAAGTAAATGTCAAAAATTGAATTTCGTATCACAACTTAACCAGTAAACCACATTGTTTTCCTCGCCAGAAAAAAAATGGCAAGTTTCAAAGAGCTGCATATTTTCACAATGGACAATGGAAACAGTCATTGGGCTTGCTGTAATTGGTCTTTGCTGTAGCGGTGTTCCTGCCATTAGGCAAAGCAAATAAAATAAAATATGCAGTGGATGTAGATTTAAAGGCATGGCACATCGCCAACACTGATGCCAATGATAGGGAGAAGTGGAAGAAAGCTCTGAGAACGGCCATCCATCATCACGCCCACAGCAGTGAAAAAATGACATAAAACTGGATAGTGTGTGAGTGAGTGAAAATAAAATGATTAAGGGGTGAAATGAGAAAAACAAGTTTCAGAGTAGGTGCTCCCTTCCCTTTCTTTTCCCTTTCCTTCTTGCTCTCCCTCCCTTCCCCTTATGCCAGTTATGTAGTCTATACTGGAATGCTTAAAATTAAATAATGACTTGACACAATCACATACGAACTATGAGAAGCACTTTATTAGCTTACTCCTCCATGAAAATTACTCAACTTGCAAAAATTCTGCATTGAAATTAAAATCTAACACAACTTTGAATTTGGATGGCAGGGAGGGGGGGTAGCATTAGAGGGCAAGTCGGCAGTTGTGCAAACATTTGGCCAGCGAGGTTGTGGAATGGAGTTGATGGGGTCATCAGTTGCCAGGGTAATGTTGCTGTTGGTGACCTGCAAGAAATGAAAAAAAACCCCACCTTGTTATGATTGTATTTTAAGGTTAAAAATACTACCAATAAATGTAACTGCAGGTGACTTTTAACCGCTTATAAATGCAGCTATTGTACTTTTTTTATACCTATCTTATCTATTTATTTACTAGTATAAGCTTCACCATGAAGGCAGGAAATTATCTCAGAGCTGTGTGCTCCATCACAAGATTAGTCTTAAATGTCTAATCAATTTCTTTGTGCATCAAATCTTTGACGTATAAATGCATAGCTGCCAACCCTCCCGGATAATCCGGGTGTCTCCAGATTTTGGGCCTCGTCTCCTGGTCTCCCGGATAAAGACCTAAATCTCCAGGATAATTGCTTGAATCCTAAAATCGCGGCCATTTTAACTGAAATATCGTCTGTCTTTCTTGAAATATTGTCTTTCCAACACCCCCCCCCCCCAACTGAGCATGAAAATTGACCCAATTCTAAGGAAAAAATGTTGATCTCCAGATACAAAAGCCTTGGGGGTTGGCAGGTCTGCGTATACCTAACCCTTGACAATGAACCCCTTCCCCTTTCCTCAATGGTCAAATTCCTAAACATCTAGTCACACAAGATACTCTTTAATACATAAACTGACTAAGAAACAAATCCCCCTCCCCAAGGTCCTTGTAAAGGGCCAGCTGACACTTTGTGTTCCATGTGTATGTCGGCAACTTTGCAACAATGACAAGATGGTAACCTTGTGATCATGGCAGTTTATCTTCTTTTTTTCTTTCTTTCCTTTCCTTTCTTTTCTTTTTTGCTTTAAATCTATATTTGAGAGGGGCCAGTAGACTAATTCCGTTAGTTGTAGTTTTCGTTCCTTTTATTGGTAGGTCACTTTGAGTGACCACCACAGGAAGCCCAAAAAGCAAATGGACTGACTTAATATGGAATCAGTCCAGAGGGGCCAGATTGGAGTCCATGTTTAGTTAAGACTCTAGTCTTTGTATTTTGCCCAGCAAGCTAATCAATTAAAAGTGACATTATAGGCCCTTCATCCCTATGGTCTTCTCTTTTCTTTGATATAAATATGAGTACAATTTAGACAAGTTGCAGTGACAGTTTTAATTCCAGAACAATTAACAAAAACAAGAACAAAAACTTACAAGCAAAAACCTAAACCCTCGAACAAATAACGAAACAAACTTTGAAATGGTATCATTTCAAGTCAGATGAAAAACAAAAGGAGACATTACTGTGATAAAAAAATTTGGTTAGATTGTTTTTTTTTTCTGACCCAATCATCCTTAGTCCTTTGGGACTGAGCTGCTACATTCAAATCAGAAAAACTTGCACAAATTAACATGAGCTGCACCCCAAAGAAATTGATTGACAATTCTGAAAAGCAAAAAATCTAACCAAAAGTAGGAAAAATGGATTGTCATGGCTGTAGATCAGGTTGTATAAACAAAAATGATCACTGTTGTGGCTGGGTCTCTCTTAGCCTGTTTTTCAGCCATCTTCTCTGGGTTGTTTACTTTTGGGAAGTACCAGAGGGACCCAGAGGAAACAGCTGAAATTCATGGTAGGACTTTCTCTCTGCATTTGTATTTCTATCTAGGTCTTTCTGAGAGGTGAAGACTGTCTAGGGGTAGAGTGGCACAGATATAGTTTTTATATATGGACAAGAGAGAACACACAGACAAAAACAGAAATAAATATATATCCTATATCAGAGGAAATAAGAAGAACCACACTGCTATCCACAGAATTTAAATGTTTTCTTCTTCACTTCTGTCTTCCTGGCTGCCTGAGTCATCTGTGTCTACGCTACAGTCTTCTGATTTTTCTGTTGCCTTTTCATCTATGGCATATGTTGGAACCCAAATCGCATAATCTGATAGCAAACAGATGCATAATACATCACTACACTATAATGTAACTGTTACTAAACTGTTGCTACTTCACTGACAAAATCTATAAAAATAATAATGCTTGTATTTTCCCTGACATGTCATCCCATTTCAGTTGTTGAATTTGTTTCTGGGCAATACTGTAGTATAACTAACTAACTAACTTCTCAAAATTATTATTTCCCTCAATATCTCAAGGTACATAATTTATCAACATGGAAACCAAATTATTAGCCTGTGTAGTGGCCCTCTCTCAAGTGAGGAGGAAGGGTGAATACCTAAAACTCCAGCTAGTACTCTGCCAAGAAAGTCCAATATTCTTAGTAAAGCTTCCACTAACAGCCATATCTCTTCAATGGCCATCTTACCTCACTAGTCAGTATTTTCTACCCATCCCATCAATACCATCCACACATTTACTCTATGTTAAAATGTTTTATGTACAATGGCCACCTCTCCACACCAGCCATGTAATCTGTACCCACATGTTGTGGTGTTGTGGATAAGTTAAACTGTAGAATGGTTTTATTTAACTGTGAAAATATTGGCAAACAGAAAGATAGCAGCAGACTCCAATCCCATTGTTTTCTTTTCTTCATGGATTATTTGACACTAAAATTAATAGTCATCCTTTCTCACAAGTTAAGTAAAATCACCTTAACCTTAACCTAAAAATAGACACCCCAGATACTAGATGTAATTCTACATACCAGGAACAAACTGATTCATCATTGGATTTCCTGGTCCTGACACAGGAATCCCATGCATCCCAACATGCTGCTGTCCACCCTGCTGGGGCTGTTGAACGACAAACAGTGGCTGGGGTGGCTGACCAGGGGGTGCAGCCATGACAGCCTGTGGAATATGAGGTTGATTTCCTGGTTGTTGGGAAATTATTTGAGGTATGTATTGAAGATGAAACTGTCCTGTGGCAGTTGGGCTGGGTTGTGGTGAGCCTGGGTAGGATGGATTAGGTGCCATCTGGATGTTACTTGGTCCTAATAAAAATAAAGTATAATTACAGTAATTTGAGCTGGGGAGGAGAACAAAAAATCATTAATTGGATATTTATGAAAGTCTGCAGTTTTCTCTAGAAGTGCTGGCATCTTGCATTTTTACACACTTCTGGTATATATCTCAAGTGTTGTGTACTATCATTGGACATGTAACTAGTATCATTTAGTGAGGGTTCACTCTTTTTGGTTACTTGATTAGCAAGTACAGACTACTTCATGCTTGCATTTGCCTACTTTAAAAACTTTGGAAAACACTGGTTTGGCACTTTGTACTTGAAGTTGCATTGTATTTATTGACAGAATAAATTTACACTATCTAATAAGTTCTCTCATTTGAACCATATGAAAGGTTGTTGTGAAGGTCCTATTCCTGAATTACATACCATAAACTGGCATATTACTGTCTTGGTATCCTTGGCCAACACCTTGAGATGTTGGTATTCCAACCTAATGGCAACAAATAAACAAAAGAATTGAAGAAGTGGGCATGAAAATGGAGTAAGTGACAATTTCTACTGCAATTTTTTCCCTCTCAAATGGTCTAAAATAGTAATAATAATAATAATAATACATTTATATAGCGCCTATCCAGATCTGTTCTAAGCGCTTTACAATACAAAACAAACCGAGGTAGACCAAGAGCTTAGGTTGGCGCCTTTGGCTGCCGCTACACAGTCCATACCACGATACTACTCAACATTTTACAATAATTTTAAACAAAATCATATTACAACCACAGCTATTATAAGAAACAACAAAACATAACTCAAAAATATGTGCATGATGGCCGTTGGCTCAGTTGAGCTCATCCGCCCTTTGAATGAGTATCAATGAGCTTTCCTATGCCAAAGTGTGCCTTTCATGCATCTGACTGTTAAGGAGGTAAAATACAGGGTCAAGAAATCACTGGTAAATGTAGTTTAGTGTTCATATAGTTGAGGTGTCATGTTATGAAAGCCATAAATTTTATAGGTTTAGGCCTAGTTTATACTAGCGATATAAGCATAAGTATAGACTACAAATATATCACAAAGCTAAAATAAGACAAAATACTCAAAATATTGACTCTTCCAAAACTTCCAACAAAAGTAATTATTGATGACTAAATATTTTGGGAGAGTTAGCCAAAATATGCAAAGACTGTAAAGAGACTCACAGTTTGAGGAGCCATGTAAGGCTGCTGGCCCCCTTGAGCTCCTGGATGAATTCCAATAGTGTATCCCTGAAAGAGAGATAATACCATGTCAATTATCCAAATGAGAGCTTAGTTTGGAGCAGATTATGTGAGTTTAAATCTCACAATATACAGTTTTTACTGTGCATTGATGGTGCCAGTGATGTGACACTATCACAGCAAGGTGCAGTTTGTTTCACACTTACATGAAAACTGCTCTAATCTCAAATCATTTAATGTTCAATTAATTTACCTGAGGTGGTTGCATGTGTTGCACCATGCCTGGTGGGAACTGCTGTGATGACTGAACAGCTATGAATTGATGAAAATGTCCAGGTGCAATAATTGGACTCCCTGCCGCAGTTGCAGCAGAAATTGGTGGTGCACCAGCACCTTCCACAGCTTCAGCACGGAAATATGTCCCTCTGGGGCCTGTAACAAAATAAACACATCAAAATCAGTAATAGTATAATTTTTACACTAAGAAAAACAACTAGCACTCAATGGACACTATAAGAGAACTTTACAGAAGAGCAGTTTGTAGGTGCATAAGGTGACTAACATTAACATTTTGCACTTGCAAAATAAAGTGTGGTATTGTAAAACTGTGTGGTAGGGGTCACAAGGTCTTTCTGATTTTGAGTTAGAGCAGAGCCTGGAGAAGGGGGAGTGAAGAGGATACCATCATGTGTTACATACTTGAACTATACTATTACACCAAATTTCAAAATTACTGCGACCTAGTGGTGATAGCTTGTCTGGATTTTAAGCTTCTGTCAATCAAATTGTAATGACTAGAATTTGTAAAATTTTGGCTTTCTAAATTCAGAAACAAAACAAACTTAAATTTATTGACAGAACATTTAGTATTTAACGACTTTTGATGTAAATTTAAACTCGTTTCAGGGAAAACGAATAGTTGGAGATTTGATTGACGGTAGTCAAAACACTGAAAAAGGCATAAGTGTCGTCTACAAAGGTCGCGTAATTTTGAAAATAGGTGTAAGTTTAAGTTTGACAGCAATATCAAATATTATAAAATAACTATGATATAACGCGCACTCTGATTGGCCAAAGAACGCGTGTCAGGCATTCTCTATGAGAACACACAGCATTTGTGCGCACATTTCAAACTTTCTCCAACGAAAATAGAAAATAAAACTTCAATTGTATTTTATAAAAGAAATAGAAAACTCGGCAGCAGTGCTATGTTGAGTTATAGAAGCACTTGGGAATTGTAAGAAGACTCAAGAAGTATTGAGAAGCACTCAGGTACGCCTCGTGCTTCTCTTAACACTTCTCTCGTCTTCTTACAATTCCAGCGTGCTTCTATAACTCAAAATAGCACGCTGCCTTGTTTTCTATTTCTGCACTAGTACACATCACCTGTAATGTACGCTTGGCGAGGTTTCATGTTATTTGAGTGCCGCATCATGGCAGGATTAAAGCTCTGTACCCTTTGTATTGATGTTGGAGATGGAGCAAACACTGGCTGTGGGCTTTGTAAAGGGGGGGTCTTCTGCAATGAGATAAAAGAACACACAGTTACTGCTGATTCCAATGAAGCATGACCACCAACACATCAACATTTGCACGTGCACATTGTATTTGACAGACATCAAACGTCATTCCCCATCAAAAAATACGTGTACACATTTAACCCAAGTAAATTTGATTGCCATTGATTACAAAACTCTAAAATAGAATTTCTTTTGATATTTTGTCCTATTTTAGCTCTGTTTCAGTTGATTTGAGACTATTGAGAGTGATTGACATCTGTATTAGGCAAAGTGCAAACATGAATCATGTCTAATTATTACTCGCACTTTATCAGAATTGGTGGTAAAAGAGAATTAGGGGTATTATTTGCTGTTTTACTTACTGTACTGAAGGATTGCACAGGATTTGCAGGCTTGAATTCCTTGGCATTAATGTTCCATTTAAAAGTTGACCTTAAGATGTAATAAAAGCAGTGATATTAGCCAGCTGTCTAATAACATCAAATACACAGAGTGGGGGTATGGATATTTTCTATTTTCTGTCATACTGACTGGGAAATGGCAAAATAATAATAAAAACTCTTTATTTATAGACAGAGCCAATTAAGCTTTTGCTAATCTTCCACTGGGCCATCTTCAATCTCACACTCACTACCAACAAGTGAAAAGTTATATATGCACTTTTGCACTAATGCCTTTTTAAAAAAAAAGCCTCTCAAATTGGACATTTCTGTTAATATATTTTAAAAAAAGGTACATTTATGACAATATGAAAAAAATACAAGTCGATGACCAATTTAAAAGTGTTCAAAGTGGACAGTATTGTATTACTTGATTATTATTTTTTGGCTAATTTATTTCTTTATTGGACAGATTTTACGGTCTCATGCTTGATGCCTGAAATATCATATCCTCTACAGTGTTTAAAAGGAACAGTTTCTGATCTTGCCTCCAACACCCAAAATAAAAAATGATACAATCAGTGTCATAAATATTGCTGTTGTTTTTATTAACAATACACATGTCTATAATGTGTTATTTCGCAGCATAATACTGAATATCAATAACAAAATATGTACATTACGGTCAACTTTTTATACTACACTAAACAAATTAGAATTTTTAAATTAAAAAGCCCAGAAAGTTACAAAATGAATTCAAATGTTGTACAGAATTTCCATGTTCCTCAATAAAGCACCTTTTTGTGAATTTTGATCCTTTTTGTAATAGTTTGTCAGAAATGTTATAGAAAAGCAAATTTGGTGTCATTTATATAGAACAGTCTATGAACATTGTCAGCAAATCTGTAATATATGTTAACCAACTTAATGTAGTAATAAACAGCAGTTATAAAAGTGTATGGTTTGTGCAATTTTATTATGTAATTCCTGTATGGCAGTGCAAGTATTAGGGTTTGTACAAAAAGGGTATTATTATTTTTTTCCAAAAAGTACCATAAATATCCAGGGAATGTTGTTTGGCCAATATGGAGCAATTTATGTGAATTGCATTTCATTTTTAGACCTTTTGGGACAAAATTAATAAAAATCGAAAAAGTGCAAAAGTGCATATATTACTTTTCACTTGTTTACCTCTACATTAACTATTTGGCATACAACACTCAACTTGCATGTTGATTTTTGATGAGGGAGGAAAAACTTGAGAACCTGGAGAAAAAAAACCCTGGCTTGTGGCATGGTAGAGAACAAAACATCAAACAAACTCATGATCAGTTCACTTATGATCCAGCACCCAAGCTGGGACTCAAACCTGGGCCACAGTGGTGAATGGCTAGCACTCTCACTGCTTGACCAACCATGCCACCCATATCTAAGATGGACTATCATGGTTAAGGCACAGTTTAATATCAAAAATTTCATTATAACAGCTAACAATCACAACTTTTGCAAGTATTCAAGTTTGTCATTTAGATTCTTCTGAATCTGACAGATAGTATTAGAGTAAAAATTGTCATTTTATCAGAAATACAGAATTATTCAAAGTTCTTACTTTTCTTCAGTCTTTGGTGGGGTATCTGTACGTTTCTGTTCTGTTGCTATAGAAACAATGATGGAGAAAAAGTCAGTATTTGAGAAATGTGTTGTTCCACAATATATCTATACCTTACCATGGAGAGAATTTGTAAATGAACCTCCTCCCCAGTTTCTAATGGTCTTGTTGGAATGCAAAAAATGTTGCTTTTGCTGATTGTTGGTAGATGTACAGATAGGTTTTACTAAGTTTAACGTTATTTCCAATTTTAATGTATTTTCATCCAAGTACACCTTTAATACTTCAATATGGATACAGAGGCTAACAGAACTACATCTTTAAAATGCTAGAAAACATTTGTACTTCCTCTGTCTACAAGGGCACAAGACTTTGTTGTCGATGGATCTAAGCTTGAAATAAGCACGTCATGATTGAGAAGATTCTTAAGTTTCAGTTCTTACTTTTTATGGATTCTTTTTGTTGTTCTGGTTCATTTGCTGGGTTTACTGGGGGTTGATCCTTCACAGGGACAGATTCCGCCACAGTGTCTTTCTTTTTTTGTTCCTCCTGTTCCATAGGTCTTGTTCCCAGCTATAACAAAAACATAAAGAACCTTATTAACTAGAGTAGATTTTGTATGACTGTGAAAATGCTGCATGGTCATGGCATAGTTACGGCAGGAATTTCAAATGTTTTTAAGGCATGACACGGTCTGTTTTACACTCAAATGAAATATGTAACTACAGTCAGACCTTTCAATCAAGTTGTTCTTTCACCAGGACAAAATCACTGTGAATAACAATCTGACCGAGTTTGTTGCATATAATTTTCAATCACACACTGGCTAGTAGATCAATAGTCTAGCAAACTTAATGGTTAACATTCACTGACAGTTAGCTGACAACTAACAGCAGATTTTCTGTCTTGAAACCACCAATAAATTACTAAAAAATGGCCCACAAAGGACCAACAAACTACTGACAACCCTAAAAAAATTGGAGTTGATTGACAGTTGGCCAAAAAGAGCAAGGGCCTTACCTTGAAGTTTTCATGGAATTGTTTAAGATCTGTAAAAAAAGTGGAAAAAATTACTTGTTGGTTTTTATTTTATAGCAGATACAGGTCCAATAAAAGAATATGATGTATTTGCATTAAAGCCTGGTTTTCACTTCGACGGAAGCAGAAGCGGAAGCAACATACGCAGACTCAGTATCGCGTGTTTATCACCTAGGTGTGAGAAAAGACAAGCGCTGCTAATGAGCGGTACACTACTGAGTCTGCGTATGTTGCTTCCGCTTCTGCTTCCGTCGAAGTGAAAACCAGGCTTAAATTGCCTTTGCTTCCAGGGACTGCAGAGATGGGGTGGCTAGGGGAGCTAAGCCCCTCCACTTTCTCCACTACCTAGTCAAATTTTTTTGGCTGGGTAGTCTACTATATTTTCAAATGCTACCCCCCACTTTGGTGCTCTGAGGTCCTTGGCTTCATGTCCCACACATTCAAATCAGTTTGAATTCATGGGACTTGTCCTGGGGATAGACTTTTATCCTTGCAACACCATTTTTGTAATGAAAACATGCAGTACATATGAGGGAAATTGTCACTGCAATATTGTCACCACTTCATGTTTCTGCAACATGTTCCTAAGGGTGTACCAAGCTAGATGATGACTTGAGAATCACTTAAAATACTTATAATAATACTTACCATCAACCTCCTTAGACAATTCAATCTTTTCTTTCACAGAGGGCTTTGAAACAGAAAGAATTGAAATTCCAGATTGTGCTTCATCAACAACCTTGGGTGCCACTTTTAAGGGTTTTACAGGTGAATCCTGCTCAGGGGGAGTAGTGGCAGGAGCTTCTTTTGTTACTCTAGCCTAAAGATAATTATTATCATTATTTAGTTAATAAATTATTGTCAATAAATACAACCATGCTGGATTAGATTGAATGGCTTACTGAGACTGAATAAAGAAATCAATGAATGAATGAATCAAATGAATAAATTCAAATGAATGAATGAATGAATGGATAGATGGATGCATGAATGGATGAATGAATAAAGGAACAAACAAATGAATGAATGAATGAATGAATGAGTAGATGGCTGGATGGATGGATGAAGGAACAGATGAATGAATGGATGGATGAATAGATGGATGGATGGATGGATGGATGGAGCAATGAATGAATGAATAGATGGATGGATAGATGAATGGATGGATAGATAAATGAATGAATGAACAAATGATGAATGGATAGATGGATGAATATAGATGGATAAATGGAGAGAGGAACAATCTTGTATAAAACGTCAGCCACTTTACCTGTTCCACAGGAACGACACTAATTGGTTTGCTGACACCATCAGGTAGTTTAACATCTCGCTCTCCTGAATCACATAACAAAGTCAACATTAAGATAAGTTTCAAATATACGAATAATATTTTTAATCTTGACATGTTTAGGTAATCTTACACATGTCAATCATTGTAAACCTATCTTTTATATCCTCATGTAACAAACTTTTGTAATTATAATATTCTTCCAAACATGGCATAAGCTATGCCGAAACATGTCACAATTAAAAGTATTATTTGTATTTTGAAAGTTATCTTATCACTGATGCTACTATGATGTTTTGAATTGAAAGTCAATATTGCACCAATGTACAAAGTATGTAGTGAATTAATTTTCCCTAATTTAAGTGACCCTGCATGAACAGAATAAGTGATGTTTGATCAAATTTTAAGTTCTCTTCAAAGATCTTTTAATTGCCTACTCTTATTTTTCCTGGACCTCTCAAATTAGAGTAGTTTTCGTATGAGAATGAAATGGATCATGCCATGCCATGACTGTGTTGGTGCCATGCTGTCTATAAAAACTTATGACATGCTGTGCAATGACCATAACACTTTTTACCATGACAAAAACTGCTCTTGACTATTATATTATCACAAATCAAGTTTCCATACTTAGTTGAACTCTCTGAGGTTTAGGTGAGCTGCTACCAGGGGAGTCTGCTAACACTTCTCGCTTGTTCTCCTCTCTTGAAGGAGGAACATGTTGTGGCTTTGGCTTGGGAGGTTGCGATCTTTCTACTGGCGCAGAATTTCTAACTACTGATGAAAACAACTCTTCCTCTGTTTTTCCACTGTCATATTCTGCACGTTCTCTAAAGCTGCTTCCCTAGAAAGCAATATAATATCTGTTACACTAAAGTCTTGTAAAAACAGAACATCTGATAGAGTTCGAGGGTGCAATTCTGCACTATTGGCCTAAAATTGCACTGAATCACATATTTATTGCTTTCCACCCTAGTGTGAATCATTTGCTGAACTATTTGTCAAAAATGTCAGCAAAAAGTCAAAATTTATAGAACTTTTCTTTGAAAATAAAGTTAACTTGTAAATTGGCTAGTTCCTATTATATTTCATTGCTTTTTTGGCTGTAAAATGATTCTAAAAACTGTTTTTTTCCTATATGATGGACAAAAATCAACAATACCATTACTGTATCACCCTGGACACTAGTTATAATATTCTATGAAGGCTTGTGATTGGTTGACATTTGTCAAGGGATTCGTCCAATCATAGTTATCAATACAAATGATACAGTTCTATTTTCCCCCCTTGATTATTAGAGTACATATTAAGATCACTCGACAGTCTTTCAAACAAGTTAAACTCTCTAAAATATGTACAAATAAAAATTTCCACACTATTCCACACTGTTTTCAAAAATGTCTGCACTATTCTAATTTTGTTCTGCTGACAGCACTCTATCAGATGCTCTGTAAAATATAAGACATCCAGTGCACAATTTCTTTTCTTTTCTCTCTTCTTAAATGAGGTGTATATAATCCAGGTTCAGCTTAATGTTTCTTTAGAAAAGACATTACTAGGAGGAGTTTTGTATAAAATATAGAATTGATATTTTAAAGCAATAATTCTCCATGGGGAATAGTCTGCCAGCCTTGTTTGCTGTAAGATATTCAAATCTTTAAGCAAACACAGGTGGTAATCTAAAGTACTTTTACTTTGTTCGTTTACACTTTCCTGGTTCTTAGTATGCATTTGTCTTTTCATGGGCTGGCACCCTAACTCCAGAGAAATTAAGTCTCACATTGAGCAACATATAACCATCTATTGGAGCTTGTGAAAATACATAATTATATACATATGAATAGAAATCAAACTGGTAAGACAAGAACAAGATACCTACTTCTTCAATCTCCCTGGCCATCCTTTCTGCTTTGATTTCTAGTTCTTTAGAGCAGTTCTCAACTGGTGTACTACAATGTAGACAGACATACATTAATATTTCTTTATTTACTCTTACTGTTGGTCTTATCACTGCTCTATATCAATGAGGCAGTATTCTCCATATGCAACATGGAATCTCTCAATACAGACACCACTATAATACACACACTAACTTATGGACAAATCTCCAGGTCCCAACAGAATCTCCGACTGACCTCTATAGTAAAGACGCCTCTATAATAATGGACACTTTTCTGGACCTCTGGTGTCCACATTCTGATTGGACGAAATAATAATGCTTGCCAATCAAAACACAAAGGTGTATCACAATATAGCACAGCACAATACGGCACAGCACAATACAGCACAGAAAAGACTTTTTCATAGTCATTCAAAATCTGCTCTACTAAACTGGGCTGCATCAAGACTTACGTGTATGATAACATCTTTGGTTCATAGGTGGACTTAATTCCAAACTGCTCATTGGCTGCAAACATCTCATTAGGGTCAAGACCATTCTTCTGGTATGGAAAGAAGAGGAAAAATAGTTAAGATCTCACTGGAGTGAAAGTTAATAGAGTAGAATAGGAGTAGGAGACAAATACAATGCTGCTGTTATATGCACAAGTTAATCTACGACAAGGATGGCAATGTTGTTGTACAAGGAACAAATATCCACCAGTATAACACTCGTACCAAGTCTTCTGTGCATTTAACAAAATCAAAGACTAACTGGGGATTGCTAAAAGAATGTTGTTGTTAATAATATTATTAATCATTATTATCATCATCATTATTTTTTTAAGAAAAAGCTATATTATTATAGCATTATTATTATTAATAATTATAGAACTCCGGAAACTTCATAGACTGACGAAGCAGCAAATATGGATGTTGAGTGTGCACAATCTTTTGTTTTCACTCAATTTATTTTGCTTACAGGTGTAGCTGGTCACAGTCTAACATCTTCATTGTCTGGTATATATACATGTAGGAATACTTTTGTTTTGTATATGGGCCATGATTAGAAAAGTGAACAAGATAGAGGCTTTAAATGTAGCTGGGTTTCATAACCATCTCACTGTATCAACTTTGGTGGGGTCTAGCAGATTGCTAGCAAACACTAAGTTGTTGTTGTTGTTGTTGTTGTTGTTGTTGTTTGATCGCAGTGAGAAAGTCATCCCCCAAAACCCAGATTTTTTTCAAGTAAGGAAAGAAATAAAAACTACATGTATCAAGGTTCGTAAGCTGTAAAATAGGTGTAATAATAATTAACAATAATGGATGGAGTAGCATCAAACTGGATAAAAGTTTTAGTGTGGACGACACTTTTAAGATGCTCGAAACTTCATTTTATTTGGACATGTTTTGAGAGTCCTGCTCTCATTGTCAGCAATGAGTGATTACACAAAGTGTCCAAATAAAATGAAGTTTCATTTTAAAAGTGTCGTCCACACTAAAACTATTATCCAGTTTGATGCTACTCCATCCATTCGGAATTAATAATAAATAATTATCATTATTTGTGCAAATGTAACAATACTACTTCACCACTGGTGATAATAAAAATATTCTTTTTAAATTTTTCTAATAAGGAGAGAGAAGCTTGCTTGCTTGCCAGGGAAATTTGAACACAAAGTACCAAATGAACAATCTGTTTCTCATTCTCATTCTTCCCACTGATGTCTTTAACAAAACCAATTGAGTTTAATTGGAAAAGATTTACACCCAAAGGTTGCTGTTTTCTATTGCTAATAATTGAATTTACTCAAAGGTGTAAAGGAATATAAATTGACTGTTCCGTGTATCCTTCAATCACTTCAGGAAATTGATAAGCCTCACTTCAGAAAGTTTCTTCTATTTTAACTTAATTTTCTTTGTACAAACAGCATAAAAACCCACCTCTGGCTGCATTTGAACTTCAACTTCCGAAGAAACAAATTGTGCTAGTCTCTGACCCATAACTGTTCATTGTCTTTTCATAATACTATTGTCGACCATGATAATTAATCCACTCAAGTCCCCCATTTTGACTTTTAAAAGTTTCAAGCAACCCCAGTCTTGTTGTGTACTCTGTTATATCTTTTCAAGTATTTTTCTATGTTATATGTTTCAAGTCATTGGGATAGAAGGTGTTTTGGGGTCAAGAAAACTGAAAAACAGCTATTGGTTAACTGCAGACAAAGCTTTTCTGGTGGCCAATTCAATAAATGAAGTGTAAACAAAGCCAACAGTTTTAAGATAATAGTTTTGGTTCTCAAACACAGTGTATCAGCAGGTAGGTTGTGAAAAGATCTTTAGCGTACAGGTACATGTATTTGAGTTAAATTACCACCTAAGTAGTTTTGTGTTCTAACAATATTTCTTAAGGAGCAAGACATAGAGGCATACAAAAAGTTAAAGAGAGAAAGTCAAGGTCAAATACATCAGTCAAACTCAATAAAAAACACAATTGAACCCAATCTTGGTACAGGTATCAAGATAATTGGATGAAGCCCCTTTGAAAACAGCTATAAAACAAATCAGTACAGTGAAAAAAATTGTTATAAAGCTCCCTTTTAAAAAATCAGAAACTACTTTTAAAATCTAATCTAAACTTTAGTTACCATGGCCCAAAGGCCCCAAAACCTTGAAGACATGTTTATTTCTATTATTACATGTACTTTTCAAATGTCACATTGGATAAAAACAAGAAAACTAACCAACCAAAAACAGTGCAGCGCCAAAACACAAATAGCTAATTGTTCCACCTTAATATAAACTTCACTCACCATATTAGAATCATCAAGGATCAAAGACTCATCTGGTACCATAGACGTATCTTCCCATTTCTAAACAAAATAAAAAGACAGTTAAAGCATTGTCCTTACTCCCTAGACTGAGTGAAATGAACTTTCTCTAAAGTAGATCTATACCCTTGGATCAAGCTCTTACCATCCATCTTGGAGATACTTTCCAAGAAATAGCTTAGATATTAGAAAAATTGTTTGTAATTTGGTGGGACCAGTCATGCAACCAGGGGTTTCAGTAGAAACAGGGTACCAGGGGGTGTACTGCTGCCTACTTCAGTTATTTCACCTATGACTGCCAGTTCCTTAAAGTGTAACTAAATCTCATATCACAAACTGAAATGAAACTGCAGCCAGCTATTATGCCTTAGGCAGCTGCCTTCAAATCTTTATAGTTTTGTACATGCGCATTATAATGAGTAAGCTAAATGCTTTTAACCTTTACTTTGAAAAGATTGATTGATTGATCTTATTGAAACCCCTGGTCAAGGGTGTCCACTTTAAAGAAATCCCTATCAAAAATGTGTATCCAGAGTTTATTGACAGAAATTAAGACACACCTGAAGCTGCCGCTCGCCTCCTAGCTGGCCATTAAGTCTACTGCTTATGGCTGAATCAGTGAAAGTGTCTGCAAGAAAGTCATGACAATCAATGAAGTTCACTTCCAGTTTATTTTACATATGCATTGTACTGAAGCTTTGTTAGAAATGCTTTTTCTTTGCTGTAATTTTAACAATGCAACATATGAAAGGAGTTTTAGGATTCTAGTGCCATAACTGGCTGAAACTCTGTGTTTAAAGGCCCACTTGGATGAAAATCAATGAAAAATGGAAACTGATTCATTTCTATCTGAAGATGAATGTAGCTAAATAACCAGCTACCCTCTGCCCAAAAATCTGCATTTCAAGCTGATCATTATCAATAAGAAATTTTGATATAAAGTCTAAAAGAACAATAGGGTTGAGTAAATGACGTCATTTACTCGTAACTTAAATGCTAAAATACTTGACAATAATTTTCTATTTGTCTCGTTTAAATGTAAAGAAAATGTTGCTTTTGGTGATTATTGGGAGTGGTACAAATAGGTTTTAACACTTTAAGTTTCAAGTCATTTCCAATTTTGGTTCATTTTCATCCAAGTACCCCTTTAAATAAATAGCTTTTTTTAAATTTATTGATGCATCAATTCAAGTGATTAACATAGAAGTATAGAGGTAAAGAAGGGGAATATATATTTTCATTTATTTATTTTTGTCTGGTGGACTAACTGCACTTTTGGTCAAAGCAGGATTTGAGCCAATTCACTTTGGGACTAAAATCTGTGTACATGCACATCACCTTTGACAAGTAACAAAATCAATTTTTGGACAACTTTTGTTGTACAAGTAATACACCTAGGTGAGCAACTTTTGCCACAAAAATTTGGGTGTTTGCTTAAAATTGTGAGATGCAGTTTGGTGTATACCCTCTTACTTTTCATTGAGAATTCATCAATGTATATCACCCAGCAATAAGGCAAACCTTAATTATTGCATTTCCAACTACAGAACAATGCAAATTACTCAATCAATTATTTCAAATCTCCAATATTTTGAACATTAATGAATGGAAAAGTCACTCGGAAAGATGTTAATATATAAATGTATGCTTCATCAGGTGTGAAATAAAGTCTTGGAAATCCGAGCCCCCAGTGGGGAATGAACATTTTGAACACTGTAGGCCTTGGCTTTGGAGTTCAAAATAGTGGGGATTCTACAGTCATAGGTTACCTTTTCTAACTTCGTCTAGATCTACGTTGAGGGCAGAGACATAGACTATGTGCTTCAACCCCAAGACCAAGGTGTCTATCAGGTCATTTCTTGATGGAACTTTAACATCCTAAAAAGTGGACATTTAACTATGATTTAGCATATGTTGTTGGAGTAGAGTGCACACACTTAATCCGTATGGTAATTATGGTAATTCCTTTGTTTCCTATTGTCTAGTCAACACTATTTACTACTAATTAGTAGTGTTTGTTTCACGGATTAAGTGCATGCACTCTACTGTCAAAAAGACTTGCCTATCAAGTGTTATAAGTTAAAACCTTGCCTTCATACTAATATCAAGCTGGTTTTTTTTTGTTTTTGTTTTATTTCTGAAGTTAATTAATTTAACACCAGTGCTCAGTTTTAGGCCAACGTCTTATATATTCTATGAGTGCAAAATAATGATCAATACATGTGCATTTGTTTGTATACCTCTATCTTATTATCTATCTTATTTCTTTTGGCAACTTTGTGAGCCACTTCAAGAGTAACATCACCCTAAAAATAAAAGGATAAATTTAGGCACATTGTTGAAGACTTTTACATTAAAGTCAAGTAATAAACAGAAGGATGACAATTTGAACAATTCTCTGAGCCAAGAGAAAACAACAACAACAATAAGGATAGCATCAACAATAGCAATAACACAATATGACAACAACAAAAATGGCAACATCGACAACAGCACCAACAACCAGATATATATCTAAAGCACCTTGGGTGAAAGTGTCTTGAGAATACCATCAAAGATTATACCATTACATGTCTGGACTGTGACTTGACATCCCTATAAAATAATAAAAGCACATTAAAACTTAACAGAAATAAAGTTATAATTATTATTATATTATTATTGCATCTCTGACACAGTGTGAACCAGGCTTTATGGTATAGGAGTTAATTAGCAGTTAATTGTTAACTGTGCAGTATAATCAATTTCACACTAAGCAAAATGTCTCTAACTATGATGTTTTCAATGCAATATTTACACAATCATGGAAGCTACATTGTGCTAAAATATGCACTTTATGCAATCAAAATCTCTATTTATAACCATGTCACAATGGGAACAAGATGAAGAGCTTACAGATTTAAGTTGGCCACAGTTGGGTTATTTAAACAATATTGAGACTTCTGTAAGAATTGAATGTGTTCATGAAAACAGCTCAAGTGTTGTTCTGACAGATTTAATCAACATGCTTAATATGCTAAAAATAACAATATTTGGACATCAGCATCAGAAAATCACTTTGGACATTAGAACAGTTTTTGTGTGACTGTGACGGTGAAAATGGCATGGTGATGTTCAAATGTTTTTATAGACTTCACAGCACTTTCACAGTCATAGTGCAGTGCAATTTCATAATCATAGGAAAACCTATCATTAGTTCCCCCTCAATTTGTGCATGTAAACCCATCATTCCTACAAAGCTCATACCAATTGCTGCATTTTAATGCAAATACTGCTACCCTAACATTATCATTATGCATCTATATCATCATTAGTCATCGTCATATTACAATATTGTGAGTGATATCAGAATCAACAAAGAGCAACGACATATGCAGTCTACAATATTGTAATATCACACTGAGTTCCATCATAAAAAATGCATTTTATCTGGCAATTTACAATGTACTTCAATTCTGACTTTTTAATGACTTGTTTTAATGGTTCAATAATAACTTGGAGATTCTTATACACAATCAATTACAAGCACAAGTGAGAAGCAACTTTAGACAGTCCTTACAGCTACGTGATATAGCAGCTGATATTCATCAGCAAAACAATCCCCCGAAGCACGAAAGAATGACCTGTTGTGACAATAATTGTTGATTTGTTGTAGAGAAAAATCGATTTACTCACCAATAACTTGGTAATGGAGTGAATCATAAGAGGGTTTTTATAGATATCTCCGATGTGCGATCTGGACTCGTCATTCTAGAAGAACATGATAATGATATTAAATACCATCGTTTGAGATGTTTGTAAGTCTCAACTACAAATCAAGAAACTTAAGACTGATGTAATTTGCCAAAATGGCCGTCCTTAAAAAACGATACAAATGTTACTCAAGCTAAAATATCCAAAATCCATGTTCCTTGAAACTGAAACGTTTCTGCTCCGGCACGTGCAAAGAACGTACGAGAATATAATTGTGTTAGATTGCTAAATACTTTTTCCTTTCACACCTGGTTAAAAGGATGACTTGTCGTATTCACAACGTTAATGGGGGCTCTGCTTCTTCCCCTGTGGAAAAAAAATCGGAGAAGGAAAACATGTTAGTTAATGAGCGGTTCTTCTTGCTCGATCGCAAGTTGTTGTTCTTGTGTGCATTCAGGAAGTCGACTGCGTAGTTCGTCTGCCAATTTTTTCACAGACCATGTGATAGATTACGACGCCAAAAATTCTCTCTCCGAAAAAGAAAACAAAACCTAGCGGATGTGAATAAATTCAAGCTTGAAAAGAAGAACATAACTTGAATTTTAATTATATTATAACTGTATGGTAAGCATAAGACCAAGATCGGGGAAGTTTTGTCGACGATTCAGTGGTGCCGAACAAGACCAATTGGCATTCTATCAAAGTCCTCGAGATCATCTCCAGAACGAAACGACATTGTAAATCCTCTTAAAAACAAATTGCTATTATTTTGATAACTATAACAGACCAGAAATAATATTCTAAGTTGAGAAGGTGCTATAATCATTGTTGAAAACAGAGACTTCTTATGATCTGAGTTCAGGTATTCCGTCCCAATCACCACATCACAAATGTCCTCTGAAATTCACCGGCACATCGTGGTTCAAAGATTTGGCACCAAATTCAACGAAATCGTTCCAGTGTTTTGACCCAGTTTAAGTGGAATTACAGTGGATAATAACTAAGGAATCAACTGGCCCTCAACCAGAGAAATCATCTACAAACCTGTTGAATCCTCCTCCGGTTCCACCACGACCTTTACCGCGTTTATGTTGATTCATGATTGAGGAAAGTTAGAGCAACTTGACATTCCACAAACTAAGAGACGAGCCAGCATTGTAATAAATAAGAAAAACGCCCGTAGCGTTCGAAGGGAGAAGCTTCAGACAGTGGAAATGAAGCCTGATTCCCTCTCAGTTCAGCATTGAAATCGTAAAGGTTTCTTAGACCAACATTTAGATAGTCAACGTCGCTTCCTTTATTTCACTTCTACAAATCTTTCTCATCAACGCGCGTTACCACAGCTATCCCGCTAACAAGAATTTAGCTTTTGATCAGCTGGTGGATCCATTCAACAACTGTTAACTTCAAAGAAAGCCAAGAATTCTGCAAAAAGTCTCAACAACTGGCAAGAAAATCACCAGGAAATATTTCTTGACTAAGTAATGGGATTCTTTGGCATCAAATGTTTCAAATTAAAAGAACTGTAAAACCCGAATTTGCGAATTCTTATTACTCATCTCGGCCATTCTCCACTACTGTAATCCCACAATGCAATACAAGCCGTCATTTGGCGCAAAAAATTAATTGGTATCCCTGTGATATTCCACAGGTTACCCAAAATTGTACAAATTTTGCACGAAAACTTACCGCTTATTCCAGCTGAGTTGACCTTCGCAACAATCCCAAGGTCAACCAATCAGAATCGAGGATTTGAAATGCTATTTTGATTAGCATTTCTTTGTACTACTTCATACCTACCAAGATTATTAATGGATAAAATACGAATGCCTCATTTTCTAGAATGTTGTAAATCCATTTTGCTATTATAGAAGACATAATAGAGAGTTTCACTAAAATATTTCCGAGTCTAATAAAAAAAATACGAGAAATTCGCGCCTTTTCTGTTAGCGGACGCGCTGCCCAGTGGCGGGAAAAAGCATTTATTTTGACGAAACGACAGCCAAAGTCCTTCAACTTGTGAGTTTGTTTCCAACTAAACGTAAAGAAATATGATAGAAATTTACATCATTGCTTCAATTTGCCGATCTCTTTGCTAATATGATGTTCTCTTTGAATGGAAAAACAAAGTTTTGGAGAAGTTTGGAGGAGTAAACAACACTGAGTTTCGGTGACTGTGGATGTTTGTGGTTAGCGAGCCGAGGAGATAGTCTTGAGCAGAAATTCAGTACTATAAATGTGAATCTGAGGCACTTGAAGTCCACAATTTCAAACAAAGAAATGGCTATCGAAACTACCGTATTATCATCTTGAGAAATTCTAAGTGTTTCCAAGGATGTAAGCGACGTTTTCTCTTGGCTGAATCCTGCGTTTTTACGAGAGTCGGAGCATGCATCAAGCAGACCGTTTTTGAGAAAATCTAGTCAGCGTTTCAAGGTAACGAAAATAAAACTCATTATGTATAAATTAGTTCTCATTTTTGGCGATGTTATTTCTAAAGAGATGATTTATAAATCGTTTATTTTATCAAAGCTATTTGTATGGAAGCTGGTCTTACCGCGGTAGAGTTTAATTTCAGCGAACTGAGTAAGTTAAAAATGGATAAATTTGCTGGTGTTTAGGACTTTTGCTTATGCTGCAACGTGGGCATGATGTACCATTAGTTGATATTGATATACAAAAATAGATTTTCAACTGGTAATATCACAAAATGTTTTTTTATGAAAACCACGAACGATTTCACTTTCTCAAATCAGATTAGGAAATGCTAACCAAAATAGCTGACCCATAATCCTTTTCGGGGAATGCATTCAACTCAGCTGGTTTTTATTAGGGCGTACAGGGGGGATCTACGGCACAGTCCACTGAAAATAAAAGGTCAAATCGCAAAAAACAAAAACAAAAAAAAGCCCGTTCTAACATTTTTCCCAAAAAGCAAGCAAAGATCTGCCTCCGGTCAGTAAAATGTCACTTTTTACTAACCTTCATAATTTCAAAACTTTTCCATTAATCACGATGACGTTTTAGAGATTGTTTATTTGGATATCGCGGTTTATTTCGATATGTTAAAAGTCACCCCCTGACGTAATTATGACATGTCGTCACAGCACGATGCGGAAAATCTAGATTAGAATGTGCAACAACATATCAGTTTGAAAGAGAAAAACACGCCCTAAACAGTGGTATACTTTTATTACGATGCAGCAGAGTTATAGGTAATTTTTATTTCTTATTGACGTCATAAAATACAAAATGACGACACCTGTATAAAAAAAAAACGGCGATGGAAAACAATGAAGTGGTGCTCTGGCAATAAATCAGTATGGCCATTAAAGCTGATTAAAGCCTGTTAGTAATGCAAAAAGCTGCATTTTGCCAGTAGTGCAAGACCTTTTAAAATACTTGCGACGTCATTATGACGTTAAAGATACTTCGATAAGTTTACTCCTAAATTAGTTTACACTAATACTAGAATCTAAAATGATACCGGATTTTGATGGCTCGTAGTTCTTTCAGTATGCAACGTGTGACAAAATATTTACAAACTAAAAGGTTGTAACAAGTGCAGTTTATTTCATAAACAAGTAAATAATTTCTTAGTACAGCTGCATTGTTTTGCATCGTAGGAAATAGGGTTTTTCTTCATACGGATGACGTCAGTCATTTTATAACGTCATTAAGAAAAATAAAAATCCCCTAAAAATCGGATTTGAATAATCGTTTCGCAATAAAAATTATACAGCTGTTCGGAGCACGTTCTTCTCTTACATGAAGTAGGGTGACCCTAGTGGAAGGGCTAAGTCTTTTGTTTTCGTTAATTAACTCTGTTTCGTTTCATAAAACAAAAGAACATAGCCCTACCGCTAGGGTCACCCTACCTCATATAAACCCCGGGGGGGGGGGGGGGGAACTCCTATATATAAGAGGACGGGGATGCTCGTCGGAAATTTTAAAAATGACCCCTAAAAGGTACCAAAGTCATATCCGGGTGGGCGTGGCAATACATGTTTTTACCCCTAAAAGGTACCAACTCAGAAACACTAAATTTGACATTTTGCATATTTTAGTCAATCAAGCGATCAATTGTGTCTATTTATATACGAACAATTTAATAGTCGTGCAATCCGATCTTTGTTTCCAGTATTTAATCGTTGATGGAGGAAAAAGTCACCCTAAAAGGTACCAGCTAGGTCTCTAGTAGTCCACTAAAGTCTGGGACACCCTAAAAGGTACCAGATCGCTAAAAGGTACGACGAGCATCCCCATCCATTTCCGATCGGAGTCCCCCCCCTCTCGGGATATAAACAGCCCCTAACTTGTTTTTTTTTCAGAAATGTAACAATTTGATATGACGTCACAAATACGCCAATGGTAACTAATAAACCGCTATATCTGGTAATAATCATCATCTAAAAATTTCATCATGATTGATGGGAAAGTTTTGAAAATATGAAGTTTATTAGTAAAAAGTGACATTTCTCATTACACAGTTTTTGTTACGCTTTGAGATTGAAGTAGACAAAATAATTTTCGTCTTTTATTCCTGGAGAAAAAGTTTATTCACGTGGAACAGGACAACGAAATCGTAAATCTCTAACAATTATTTTGGCTTTTCGCGGGTCACGTCAATAATGTTTTGCACGGATCACAAGAAATTATTTCTTCCATTACTGAATCACAAAAAAATGAAAAATTCGATTACGTGTCACGTAAAACCCCTTGTACGCCCAAGGCGAGAGTTTTAGAATTCAAAATGGGGAAAGAAGAGGCACGGGAAGGGAAAGGAAGAGGTTCTCCCTTCTTTTCACTCCCCCTACCACCCTCCCCCCTTTGGAGCTGGCAACACAGGCCAAATTTGAGACTCAGAGATCTGTCTTTCTAAATAAAGACTTCGGGACCCATGAAAAGCTCACTTGAATTAGCAAGACTGACTTTTATGGGGGCATTCACCAATCCTTGTACTGCTCATTGGCAGTACTTGCTGTTTAATTTGCTAGTGATATAGTCAATTGAAGAAACGTTGTCGGGTCTAAAAACATAGAACATAGAAGCTGAGACCGAAATGGTGCTTGGGATGTCAATATTCTGATTCATTCATTTACGCTTTGCCTTCGGTGCAAAATGCCAAAAGCGTGTCCAGGACCTGCGTTGGCGGGCCGTTTGGCTTCGATTTTTTATCGGTTGCAGCGTAAATAAGTAATTCAGAATATAATTATTGACATCCCATGCACCATTTCGGTCTCAGCTTCTATGTTTTTAGACCCGACAACGTTTCTTCAATTGACTATATAAGCTGTTGATGAGGAACATTTGCAGACTAAGTAATATACTACTCATTAGCAGTGTCTTTTCACTAGTGACATAAGCACAAGTACAAGCAACACACACAGACTCAGTTATATACTGCCCATAAACAGTGACATACATAGACTCATTGATGTACTGTTTTTGACAACTATGGAAAGTGGTAGTGAGTCTGCATACATTGCTTGCTGCCTCATAATATATGAAATGTATGTTAAAACTGGTTAAGGTCAGGTCAGGATGGAGCCTGCTACTGGTAACATGTAACCCAGTACTACCTGCCCCATGCACGGGTCATCAGCATCTAAACTGGCTCCCCCACCAGGTTCTTTCTGGTGAGGAGGTTGGCATGACACCCAGCAGGAATAAAAACAAGACCTGTCAAAGGGTGGATGAGCTCAACTAAGCCAATGGCCATCATGCACTGATCAGTGAACTTTTATTTTTATTTTATTGTGTTCATTTTAAAATTGTGTGTAATTTTAAACAGTAGTTTGTTGTACAGTAATTTGTAGTGTATTTTAAAATTAATTTTCATGGTACAGACTGTGTAGTGGCAGCTCAAGGCGCCATCCTATGCTCACAGTCTAAAGCGCCTAGAGCAGATTCTGGATAGGCACTATATAAATGTTCATTATTATTATCATTATTATTACATTTCTTCAAAAAAAGGGTAAGGAGTGTAAGTTACACAATCAAACTCTCAATAAAAATATTCTTTTTAATACTACACCTATGAATAACTTTATGAAGCTATTGCAATTAATTGAACATCTAAGAAGGAATTAGTGACATTTACTTTGCCATAAAGATTTTTAGTCATCTCTCTATTACTTTAACTGAAAACAAAAAACCCTATAAGTAGCTCATCTAATCGTGCTTGTTGTTCTTAACAATGACAGCTGATAGTTAAAAAGCAGTAAGGGACTTCATGATACTTATTGTTGAAGGCCTGTAGCTGCTACCAAAGTGATTCCTAGTATAACAAAGATTACAATTAATCTGTGGAAATTATCCTTCAGCAGCATGGTTTGATGAAAAGTTTTAGCAATTGCGGCCCAGTACTGCTGTAAATACTTACAAAAAGCGATGAGTCTGAGCTTTCGCTGTCTACAGCATCATCAGAGACTAATAGAGTTCAGAAGTGTGACCATTTACATAGTTTTACTGTGTAAAACTTTACTGTGTAAAACTTTTTAGTGTTTACTATGTAAATGGTCACACTTCTGAACTCTATTAGTCTCTGATGATGCTGTAGACAGCGAAAGCTCTAGCCTGTGTACAGCCGTTTCCCACCCCTCCCCCCCTACGGGGAAAAACGGGGAGGGAACGTCTGTGAAACGGCGTTCTTAATCGTGTTCCAGGTCATAAATTTGCATATGTAATTAGTTATTTACATACAGAGAAAATGAAGATTTTCGAAGAAATAATGAATAATAGCGGGTTTACAACCCTTTATTTGAGTCTTTTAAATCTTTATAAACACTGAGTTAGTGACCAGAGCAGAGAGAAATGTAAGAGAAATAGTTTATTGTTTTGTTCAGTGCAAGACAAAGTCGGCAGACTCAGTTGTCGAGTCCAATCGACCCTGAACCTCGCTAAAAAAGTCCTAAAAATGTCATATAATCAAAGCAGTCAAATCATGTTTTCATGCACTTTTACTGCTGTGTACTTACTGAATATTTTGATGACTATTTTTGCTCTAGATTTTGGTCCGATTCGAATGACATGCCTACAAAGCCGTCGGGTTTCACACAGACTTTGGCTTTTGATAGATGTAATTAAGAACAAAATAGAAGCCTTTGACACCCAGGAGTGAAATTGCCATGTCCAGGAATGTTTTCCTTGATATATTTTCGATGTAAATAGAGAATTAAGCAGTAAAACGGTGTTTGCTTTAGTTCGTTGAAATGGGGGTTCGTTGAAATTCGATCGGCAAAACGATAACAACCAATCAGATTTGTCCTCAAAATCTTGAGAACCTCACGTGACCACGTAACACGATTAAGAATGCCGTTTCACAGACGTTCCCTCCCCGTTTTTCCCCGTAGGGGGGAGGGGTGGGAAACGGCTGTACACAGGCTACGAAAGCTCAGACTCATCGCTTTTTGTAAGTATTTACAGCAGTACTAGGCCGCAATTGCTAAAACTTCTCAAAGATTACAATATGAGCAACATACTCATCATCATCATCATCATCATTATTATAATCATCATCTGATTACATGAAAAATGTTTGGGGTTGCTTTGTGGGCAGCTTGTCTTTTTCAAGAGGTTGGCCTATAGCATGGCACAGGTACTTTTCACAGTTAAATGAAAAACTGATCCAATATAGCATTAGAGTAGATTTTCTATAACTGTGAAAACAGCACTGCAACGGCACAGCACAGTTACAGCAGTTACAGTTACAGCAGGAACTTCGAGAGTTATATATATGAAACAGCACTGACATGGTCACAGCACATTGAGTATAGTAGATTTCGTATGACTGTGACAATGACACCACATGGTCACAGCATGATTACAGTAGGAATTTTGAATGCTTCTATGGACAACACGGCACTGACATGGTCACGCCAAAGTGCAGTCTATTTCACACTCATATGAAATCTGCTCTATGTTCCACACTGATACAAAGCCTGTTCTAAGAACATCGATTCATTTCATGAGTACTCACCAATGGTTCAAATAGTGAAATAATTGATAGAGTTTGTTGCGTTGTTGAAAACCAGGAACTTTAGGAATCAGTTGATGATAAGCATCATAAAAACCTGCACTAAAACCTCCAAATATACCAGTCATAGCCAACTCAAATTCATGGTGACCATAAAAAGAGGCTGGATCAAATATCACTGAAAAACAAGTGTTTAAATTAGTTACAAATTAAACTAATTATTTCCAAATGTTTTGTTTGGAGCAAATGTGGGGACAAATATGGGTGTTATGATAGTACTGATTATGTTGTTGATGATACTGATAACATTAATAATTTAATAGTTATGGTGAATGCAATAGTTTATGGTAAACTTTATTCTGCAGATGAAAACATTAGTGGCTCTTGAACAGTGAACACTTTGAGACAAAATAACCTCAACAAGAAAAGATCTAGCTGGTTTTGACAAAATAAATGAAGTAGGAAGGGATGGAGGAATGGATGGATAAATGAATAATGAATGGATGAACAAACAAACAGATGAATGATCATCCAACACTCAAGAATTTTGCTTAACCAAACACAGCACATTCATTAAGTTCATTCATTCTTTCATATGTTTTTTCATCCCCCCATTCCTTCCTTCCTTTCTTCCTTAATAATTTTTTGGTGCTAGTACTGTGCCACAACTTGTAATCATTGTTATTTTAAGGGGCTGTTTATAGTCATGAAGCCAAGTTGTTCCTGATATATAGCCAGGGTAACTTTGTGGTCTTGGTGTCCCCAGGGAAAGATAAAAGACTTATACCAGCTACAATGGACAACTCACTTTCATGTATACAGCCATGAGTGTAACTCAGAAATGATAAAGTGTCAACTTACCTGGTCCAGAGTCAATTTCTCCAACGTTACCACCCCATAGGTCACCATGAAGCAAAGATGGTTTGACATCTAAACCATCAAAATATTCAGGAACTTTTGCTTTGAGTTTGACCCACAAATCGTGAAGTTCTTGGTCATGGTTCTAGAATGAAATATAGTCAATCAGTTTCAAGAAGATGAAAGAGTTAGTCTGTAATTCATGTCGCAACACTCCTTCTATTTCTGCTGTGTAACTCCAAAAATTTGCCAGTTAACAAAATTTACATTGAGCATCTTTCTGTCAGAGTTAAACATCATTTCACAGGATAGCATGAAAAGCCTTTTAAATATTACCTCTTTAAGAAGTCTGTCAATTTGTGCTTCTAACCTTGTGTTAGTGTAAAATGTCTAGAAGATGAAAAATTAAGACATTAATAAATTGTAGTTATTGTACCACAGTTTATTTCCACTCCTATAATTCAATTGAATTTGTCTTGATAAGAATAATTTTAATGTGGATGGAAAACATTTTTATTAATGTGTATAATTTAAAGCCAAAACATTTTTTTTTTCACAACGATACTTTTCACAAGTTTTGTTTAAGATGGGTGGCAGGTTGCCCAAGTGATGATCATGCATTTACCATTGTGGTCCAGGTTCGAGTCCCAGCTCAGGAGATGGATCACACATGAACTGATTTTACCTCGTCATAGTCTACATCACTACAGAATCATGTGAGATTGTGCAAGTATGTTTGATTAATGTGTGAAAAAGTTTGATCTGGGTTGACATTTTTTATCTAACAAAGAATTCAACCATTGTATTTGCAAAGTAGACCCAAACATGCTTGTGCAATCTCACGTAATTCCTTCATTCCTGACAATGAATCGGTAGAATTACAATCAAACTTCAACTTAAGGTAAGTCTCGTTTAATTTTAAATTTTGTGTGATGTATTGTTCTCTACCATGTCACAAGGGTTTTTCTCCAGGTTCTTTCAACTGGTTTTTCCTCCATCAGCAAAAATCAATGTATTGTATGTAAAATATTCATTCATTCATTCATTTGTTAATCTATCTATATATTTATTTATTTGAGTGCCAACAGAAGAAGAAGAACCACTTTGTGGATCTGCTGATAATATATTTATTTATCATTTTGTTTATTTTCATTTAATATCTACTTGTAAAACTTTTATTAAAACATCCATACCACCCAGTTATCAAACCATTCATTAGACATTGACAGATATCCACAACATGTAGTGCTTGCAAATCCAAACTTTGTAATAGCATCACTATCTCCTCTACTTAGCTTCTCCAAGTTATGCAAATGAAGCCTATAATATCCAAACATACTCTATTAAAGCCTGGGGCCTGTTTCTCAAAATACCCGATAACTTTACGGATCCGTTAACCTAAACAAATCAAATAAGTTAACGGGTCCATAAAGTTATCGAGTCTTTTGAGAAAGGGGCCCCTGGTTCAAATTTGATTACTAGGATTACTGTGATCCCTATTTTCTTAGTTGAATTATAGTAGAAAGCCACTTTGTACTCAGTAAATCAGAAATGAGGAAGTTGAAGTGCCTAGAGGTGCATTCCTATCAGAGACAGAGAAAAAAATCAAGACCCAAGTGGGTGTAGCAAGGGGGGGTTAAGCGCAAATTAGATAATTAGATAAAGAACCAACATGTATCCTGTAATAAGACACTATATGTGACGAACTTCCTGTACTATTACACAATGATTGACTATAATTGTTACGAAAATGAAAAATAAAGTTCAGTTCCATCAAAGAGTCTGAGAGAGTAGTTCTTGGCTTATTACAAATCTAGTGGCAGCGGGGGAAAAAAGCAAAGAAAAAACAAGAAAGCAACAACACACAAAGAATGAACCAACACACAATGACTGCCATATTTCTTCATTACTTTAATTTCCAAATAGACTAATAATACTCCATTTTCGAGTTCCTCTTTGCTCAGGCTAAGCCTCGATTACGTAAAATTTATTCCATAGAATTTTAGAACAATCCGATGGAATACAATGAACAAACAAAGAGAATACTTTAAAATTCCACAGGGTTTTTGCTAAAATTCATGAATATTTTACTTGGATTCGAGGCTTAGCCTGAGCAAAGAGGAACACGAAACTGGTCTATTGTTGATTTAGGAGGCTGAAATCATATGACCTAAAATAAACATTCGAGAAGGATTTCTTGTTCACTTTACCTAGCAACCTGTTGTCCAAGCAGAGCCTGACACTGATGATTTTTCAAACCCTTAAGGTCCATGTGTTCCATCACCAACATTGCTCCACTTCCTTCAGGGTGATCTAATACCTTCAAAACAACAAGATAATTATCAAAAAGACTGCCAAGACGATTGTCAGTTATACAACTCTTAGGTTCATTCCATATATACTGCTTTCTTAATGTGCCATATACCTAACTGATGAATAAGTTTGGCAAAAGAGCAACATCTAAACCAAAGATACTTTTTCTTTTTTTGAATGGGGGTTTGATACAACCTCCATAAGTTTATACTGTATGTGCCAGAGCTGAGCAGTGGTATGACAGCATAATTAGTGGTTATTTGATGGTTTTCTATGGAGTACGGGTGATTATTATATTTTAAAAATAATTCAAGAGTTTTGATTGGCTAAGAGCCACCGGATAAATTACCATAGTCGCTGGCTAGCTGCCCAAATTTGGAGTTATGAAAATGTTGAAAACCATTATTCAAAGTTATGACGCAATTTTCTCGAATATGGAATATTAGCTTGCGGTATGACGTCACGCTAATTTATGACTTCAAGATTTGCATGTATTCTTGTCAACAAAGCACAGCTGAGTAAAAATTATTTTAAAAAATAATAAAACAATTGTTGAATTCGTTTCTCATAGGATATGGGGAATTATTAAGGCCGAGGTTTGTGTTATCTGCCTCAGCCTTCGGCTTTGGCAGATAACACAAACCTCGGCCTTAATAATTCCCTATATCCTACTCGACCTCGTCCAATAATTGCTTAATATTTCACGATAAATTATTTATGTTATTAAGGCGAGGTGTATACAAAATAACAAATTTCGAGTGAAATTTTCACTAGTATTCCATAAAAAACATCAAATAACCATATTATCCTATAACTATTGCACATTTTAGCAAAAAATTACACTTAAATAAAGAGATCATGATGCCAACAACTCAGAAAAAAAATTTTATTGGAAAAATCCTCTGTCAAACATTTTTGTGCGTTTGTTTTTTTTCCCAACCCATCTGAGCAAAGCTGTTTTCTCTCTGCTTGACTGAGAATATTAACTTCTCAATGAGCTTTGGTTAGTTTTTCACCCTCAAATATCGGTCATTTTTTGAGTATCTGGTTCGTATTCAGATCCATCAGACTTTTGAATTTCCAGTAGAAAATGTTTGACAAGAAAGTATGGAGCTTGTGAAATAAAGTCCAAAAAGGCCTGCTTATCATCCCATGTAGACAAGGCATGCAAATTTATGTAAATACATTCCTTTTCCCATCTCCACGTGTATCTTTACAAGCTCATGTGAAACTCGTCATGACTCATGAAGTCCGCCAGGGATGAAATTGCAAATGTAAATGCACCTTGGTTCACCTGGGACCCATTCCTTGAAAAACCCAATATAAACTATATACAGGCCTGTTTATTTGAGCACCTGTAAAATTGCCTGTAAAATCATAGAAATTGAAAATACAGTGTAACATGCACTTCACAGGGCCGCAGTGTGCAAAGGGGCTGGGGGTGGGGGTGGGTGACACATGCCCCCCCCTCCAATTTTTCTGAGGATATTAAAAAAATAAACAAAGCAAGAAAAATTAATGATAAATTAAGTAAAAAAATATTAATTAATTATGCATCATATGATGCATAGTGACTTTGTGCACCCCCTCCCCCAGTTTTTCAAAGCTTGCTACAGCCCTGCTTTAAGAAACACCCATAAACTGTATTGTGCAAGTTAACGGGTGTGACATAAAGTTATCATGCCAGTCTTTCAAGAAACATGCCCTGAGGGCCATTCCATTTTATATCCACACCCCCCTATAGAAGATATAATTCAACAATAGCCCCCAGAAATTCGTTTTTTACCCCCTCAGAAAAAAAAGATCAAAGTGCCGATGCAACTACCCCCTCGGAAATGTTTACACTTTTGTCTGCCCCCCTCAGAAAAATATCCAAAATTACGAAAAAATACGAAAAGATCAAAGGCACCGACGCAACAACCCCCCTAGAAACGACTTTTTAGAACCCCCCAGAAAAAATCTTCTACGGGGGGGGGGGGGGGGGGGTGGATATAAAATGGAATGGCCCTGAAGGCCCTGGAGCCTCAGAGTGAAAAGGATATTGCTCTTTTCATTATCATTTTCCAATCATTATCATTATCTAGAAGGTTAAATAAACAACAGTTCAGTTCAATTTAAAGGTAGGGATATAAAATTTAGATGTGTGATTATCATACTATGCCCACAAATGCAAGACACGTGTCCTAAATTTATGACAGATGTACAACTTGAATAACATCCAAGACTAAAATTGGATTAAAATAGTCCCGTATTTCCTACCTTGATGGGCCTGGGGACACGAACAGTTCCAGTTTTCATGAGTGCATCCAGAGAACTGTATTCTCCTTCAAACATACACCTCGACTGTGGAATAAATAAGCTTACACGATTATCAATCGTGCTCAAAATATATCAGACGCGCTCAAAACCTACCCCATCTTTCTTGTTCGTTTTTACAAATACCGTCCCAGAATCTGTCTTGAAGCTCTGTCCTTCGTTGATGCATCCTCCGCCAAAATGTCCAGTGTATTCAAGGAGGTTAGTTTGGAGTTCTTTCTTCAAGAAATTCTCCAAAATTTCGTTGGATATCACTCTCGCCATGTTGGAGCCTGACTCTTTGCACGGTAAAGACCTCATGTTATACACATTACAAGTCCCAATTATACTTAACTAAGTGTTTTTATTATAACCTTCATTTCACTTCATCTGCCTTCATCTACCTACATCTGCCTTCATCTACCTACATCTGCCTTCATCTACCTACATCTGCCCTCATCTACCTTCATCCACCTTCATCTGCCTTCATCTACCTTCATCCCCCTTCATCTCCCTACATCTGCCTTCATCTGCCTTCATCTGCCTTCATCTGCCTTCATCTACCCTCAACTGCCTTCATCCACCTTCATCTACCTTCATCCACCTTCATCTACCTTCATCCGCCTTCATCTCCCTACATCTGCCTTCATCTGCCCTCATCTGCCCTCATCTACCTTCATCCACCTTCATCTGCCTTCATCCACCTTCATCGGTCTTCATCTGTCTTCATCTGCCTTCATCTGCCTTCATCCACCTTCATCCACCTTCATCTGCCTACATCTGCCTTCATCTGCCTTCATTTGCCTTCATCTGCCTTCATCCACCTTCATCTGCCTCCATCTGCCTTCATCCCCCTTCATTTGCCTTCATCCACCTTCATCTGCCTACATCTGCCTACATCTGCTTCCATCTACCTTCATCTACCTTCATCTGCCTACATCTGCCTTCATCCACCTTCATCCGCCTTCATCCACCTTAATCGGCCTACATCTGCCTTCATCTACCTTCATCCGCCTTCATCCACCTTCATCGGCCTTCAACTGTCTTCATCTGCCTTCATCTGCCTTCATCCACCTTCATCCACCTTCATCTGCCTACATCTGCCTTCATCTCCCTTCATTTGCCTTCATCTACCTTCATCTACCTTCATCTGCCTCCATCTGCCTTCATCCCCCTTCATTTGCCTTCATCCACCTTCATCTGCCTACATCTGCCTACATCTGCCTCCATCTACCTTCATCTACCTTCATCTGCCTTCATCCACCTTCATCCACCTCCATCTGCCTTCATCCACCTTCATCCACCTTCATCTGCCTATATCTGCCTTCATCTGCCTTCATCCACCTTCATCTGCCTTCATCTGCCTACATCCGCCTTCATCCCACTTCATCTGCCTACATCTGCCTTCATCCACCTTCATCCGCCTTCATCCACCTTAATCGGCCTACATCTGCCTTCATCTACCTTCATCCGCCTTCATCCACCTTCATCGGCCTTCATCTGTCTTCATCTGCCTTCATCTGCCTTCATCCACCTTCATCCACCTTCATCTGCCTACATCTGCCTTCATCTCCCTTCATTTGCCTTCATCTGTCTTCATCCACCTTCATCTGCCTTCATCTGCCTTCATCTTCCTTCATCTACCTTCATCCACCTTCATCTACCCTCATCCACCTTCATCCACCTTCATCTGCCTTCATCCACCTTCATCTGCCTTCATCTGCCTACATCTGCCTTCATCTGCCTACATCTGCCTTCATCCTACTTCATCTGCCTTCATCTGCCTTCATTTGCCTTCATCTGCCTTCATCTACCTTCATCTACCCTCATCTGCCTTCATCCACCTTCATCTCCCCTCATCTTCCTTCATCTACCTTCATCCACCTTCATCCCACTTCATCTGCCCTCATCTGCCTTCATTCACCTTCATCCACCTTCATCTGCCTGCATCTGCCTACATCTGCCTTCATCCGGCTTCATCTGCCCTCATCTGCCTTCATCTGCCCTCATCTCCCTTCATCTGCATTCATGCACCTTCATGCACCTTCATCTGCCTTCATCTGCCCTCATCTGCGTTCATCCGGCTTCATCTGCCCTCATCTGCCTTCATCTGCCCTCATCTGCCTTCATCTGCCTTCATCTGCCTTCATCTGCCTTCATCTGCCTTCATCTGCCTTCATCTGCCTTCATCCACCTTCATCCACCTTCATCCACCTTCATCGGCCTTCATCCACCTCCATCTGCCTTCATCCCCCTACATCTGCCTCTATCTGCCTCCATCTGCCTTCATCCGCCTCCATCTGCCTACATCGGCCTTCATCTGCCTTCATCTGCCCTTATCTGCCTTCATCCGCCTTCATCCGCCTTCATCTCCCTATATCTGCCCTCATCTACCCTCATGCACCTTCATCCACCTTCATCTGCCTACATCTGCCTTCATCCGGCTTCATCTGCCCTCATCTGCCTTCATCTGCCCTCATCTGCCTTCATCTGCCTTCATCTGCCTTCATCCGGCTTCATCTGCCCTCATCTGCCTTCATCTGCCCTCATCTCCCTTCATCTGCATTCATGCACCTTCATGCACCTTCATCTGCCTTCATCTGCCCTCATCTGCCTTCATCCGGCTTCAACCTTTCTGCAATAGAGTTCAATTTAAAACAACTAAACCTAAATTAGGCAGTCTATTTATGAGTCCTCATAGACCAAATACAGTATAACTTATGATGCTGGACGAGAGAAATCAAAAATAAACCAATGTAGATCAATAATAGTTAGATTGAAAGTCGAGTTTGAGTGAGGGCACGTGTTATCAAAAGGAGTTTCACTGAGCTCGAAATTCTTCAAAACCCTCACAGAATTTTGCAAAATACCTTACCAACAAGCTCAATAGATATTGCCTAAGGGTATTTTTGGCTTTACAAAAGCCAGTAACCACAAAAAATAAAAATAAAAAATCTTAGCTCCTTTCTTTCTTCAATTAAGAAGCAGCTTGCAAAAAGAGCTCGAAAAACCTTGTTCAATTGCAGATGAATTAAGGCAGATAAAGATGGATGAAGGCAGATGAAGGCAGATGAAGGTAGATGAAGGAACATGAAGGTAGATGAAGGCAGATGAAGGCAGATGAAGGCAAATGAAGGTGGATGAAGGCAGATGTAGGCAGATGAAGGCAGATGAGGGCAGATGTAGGGAGATGAAGGCAGATGAAGGCGGATGAAGGCAGATGAAGGCAAATGAAGGTGGATGAAGGTAGATGAAGGCAGATGAAGGAGTTTGAAGGTAGATGAAGGAGGATGAAGGCAGATGAAGGTGGATGAGGGCAGATGAAGGCAGATGTAGGCAGATGAAGGCGGATGAGGGCAGATGAGGGCAGATGAAGGCAGATGAAGGCGGATGAAGGCGGATGAAGGCAGATGAGGGCAGATGAGGGCAGATGAAGGCAGATGTAGGCAGATGAAGGCGGATGAAGGTGGATGAAGGTAGATGTAGGCAGATGAGGGGAGATGAAGGCAGATGAAGGTAGATGAAGGTAGATGAAGGCAGATGAAGGCAGATGAAGGGAGAGAAAGGCAGATGAGGGCAGATGAAGGCAGATGAAGGCAGATGAAGGCGGATGAAGGTGGATGAAGGTAGATGTAGGCAGATGAGGGGAGATGAAGGCAGATGAAGGCAGATGAAGGCAGATGAAGGCGGATGAGGGCAGATGAAGGCAGATGAGGGCAGATGAAGGCAGATGAAGGAGGATGAAGGTAGATGAAGGCAGATGAAGGCAGATGAAGGGGGATGAAGGTGGATGAAGGCAGATAAAGGCAAATGAAGGTGGATGAAGGCAGATGAGGGCAGATGAAGGTAGATGAGGGCAGATGTAGGGAGATGAAGGCAGATGAAGGTGGATGAAGGCAGATGAAGGCGGATGAAGGTATATGAGGGCAGATGAGGGCAGATGAAGGCAGATGTAGGGAGATGAAGGCGGATGAAGGTAGATGAAGGTGGATGAAGGCAGATGAAGGTGGATGAACGCAGATGAGGGTAGATGAAGGCAGATGAAGGCAGATGAAGGCAGATGAAGGCAGATGTAGGGAGATGAAGGCGGATGAAGGTAGATGAAGGTGGATGAAGGCAGATGAAGGTGGATGAAGGCAGATGAGGGTAGATGAAGGCAGATGAAGGCAGATGAGGGTAGATGTAGGGAGATGAAGGCAGATGAAGGCAGATGTAGGCAGATGAAGGCGGATGAAGGCAGATGAAGGCAGATGAGGGCAGATGAAGGCAGATGTAGGCAGATGAAGGCGGATGAAGGTGGATGAAGGTAGATGTAGGCAGATGAGGGGAGATGAAGGCAGATGAAGGCAGATGAAGGCGGATGAAGGCAGATGAAGGCAGATGAGGGCAGATGAAGGCAGATGAAGGCAGATGAGGGCAGATGAAGGCAGATGTAGGCAGATGAAGGCGGATGAAGGTGGATGAAGGTAGATGTAGGCAGATGAGGGGAGATGAAGGCAGATGAAGGCAGATGAAGGCGGATGAAGGCAGATGAAGGCAGATGAGGGCAGATGAAGGCAGATGAAGGCAGATGAGGGCAGATGAAGGCAGATGTAGGCAGATGTAGGCGGATGAAGGCAGATTAGGGCAGATGAAGGGAGATGAGGGCAGATGAAGGCAGATGAAGGCGGATGAAGGTAGATGAAGGGGGATGAAGGTGGATGAAGGCAGATGAAGGCAAATGAAGGTGGATGAAGGCAGATGAGGGCAGATGAAGGTAGATGAAGGAGGATGAAGGCAGATGAAGGTGGATGAAGGCAGATGAAGGCGGATGAAGGTATATGAGGGCAGATGAGGGCAGATGAAGGCAGATGTAGGGAGATGAAGGCGGATGAAGGTAGATGAAGGTGGATGAAGGCAGATGAAGGTGGATGAAGGCAGATGAGGGTAGATGAAGGCAGATGAAGGCAGATGAAGGCAGATGAAGGCAGATGTAGGGAGATGAAGGCGGATGAAGGTAGATGAAGGTGGATGAAGGCAGATGAAGGTGGATGAAGGCAGATGAGGGTAGATGAAGGCAGATGAAGGCAGATGAAGGCAGATGTAGGGAGATGAAGGGGGATGAAGGTAGATGAAGGCAGATGAAGGTGGATGAAGGTAGATGAGGGCAGATGAGGGCAGATGTAGGTAGATGAAGGCAGATGTAGGTAGATGAAGGCAGATGAAGTGAAATGAAGGTTATAATAAAAACACTTAGTTAAGTATAATTGGGACTTGTAATGTGTATAACATGAGGTCTTTACCCTTTGCACGTCTGTCGTTGCTACCTACACAGGAAGCCCAAATATTATTTTTCTAATTGTAGAAATTTTAGGATAATTGTCTTTCAAAAATGCTGTACAAGATTGTCTAAAATTAAATGTCAAAATCGTAAAAAAAATCCTTAATTTTACAATAGAAAGCTTTGTTGAAATTTGTGTTTTCAAAAGTAAAAATGGTCTTCCTGTGTTGTCAGCGCGGAGTCTGCGCACAACTGACAAATTGTCTTTTGAAAAATGGCGCGGTTTTTGTGTAAAGGAATTCAAACTTCTAAAACTTTGGATTTCTTGCCATCGAAGTCAAAAAGTTGACATTAATCTTCGCTAAGGTGGAAATCGTGATAATATCTTTCGTTATGCCAGTTTTTGTGTGGATCCGAAGTTGTTTAGTCTACAAAACTGAGCACTGATTTTGGATTCCTCTGTTGTTCTTCTGCCAATGATTTGACCATTTCTTTTCTGCAAGTGATCTCGTGTTGTTCCCGGAATTTGCTGTAGCAGTCATCAAGCGACGTAGTAATGGATAAAACGTCTTACTTAAAAGAGAATATGATAGTATCTATGAAGGAGAATAGCCCGCCATGCAGTACAAAGAACGCAGATGTTGCGTTCAGCAATAACAATGACCCGTGTACAGCTGTTGGCGAGAATAGCGTGAAAATTGATAATAAATCAGGTATGTTCCTCGTTACAAGATACTTAAAAGCTGAGAAGAGTTTAAGGATCTTGTAGCACGTAGGTGGAATAATTTATTTCCGATCTGTGTTGTGTTATTATTTCAAAACATTTAGATGACTGTCTTGAGGACAGACAAGTTTGTGTTCAAATATTAAAATATTGATCAGCAAGAGCATGGAGTTCAAATGAATGGAAAAATTCATTTCAACAGGAACATTTTTGTGATTCTCATTTACTCATTTAAATCTATGGTGAATTTCTTTAGCAAAATCATTTAGGCTTGTTAATTTATAGTATTATTTGTACTTGTATTGCCATTACCTTTTACTTTTGTATGTGTAACATGATTTAGAACAGGATGGGTGGGATAGTTGTTCAACTCTTGCCTCTCACCAATGTGGTCCAGGTTCAAGTCTCAGCTAGGGTGCTGGAACATATGTGAATTGAGTTAGTTGGTCTCTCCCTTGCCACGAGGTTTTTTTTCCTGGTCCTCCAGTTTTCCTCCCTCCATTAAAACCAACACTCCCTGGTCAGACTTCAGGGTTGTGTGGGAGCAGCATATTGTGCTATTTACAGGCCTTCAACCCATCACATTGAGACACATCCTCCTAAATCAGCTCTTAGGCTGCGATGTGGATGATTAACTCTCCAAAATAATCCAAACTGTGCCACAAGGGTTTTTTCTCCAGTTTCTCCAGTTTTTCTTCCCTCAGCAAAAATCAACATGTGAGTTGAACGATGTATGCAAAATATTAAAATGTAGAGTTAGTGTCAGTGTGAGTGGCAGCAGAAGAATAGCCACTACGTGGATCTGCTGTAGAAGATTATTTATTTACTTATTTATTTATTTAATAAATTATTATTTATCATGTAAAACAGTTTTTGTATAAGTGGGAACTGACCACACCATGCTTTGGCTGTGTTAGTGCCATGATGTCTATAAAACATTCAAACTCCCTCAACAGGGCTTTCAGCTCAATTTACAAATCCTAACTAAATCATATATAAAATCAAACATAAATGGATTAAGAATACCAACTGGCAAGGAGGCAAACCAGTTGGCTATATTACAAGCATGGCCAAGAAACTGAATTTGAACTAATTGAAATCGGAACAAATTCAGTCTCAACTAGTGGCCAGAGCGGGAATCGAACCTGGGACGGCCAGAATGCGAGACCAACGCTCTGACCACTCGGCCATGCTGCCTCCTATAATACATAAAAGGTGGTCATATAGTATAATAATATTATTGTCTTGAGTCATGAATAGCAGCTACATGTATAATTTCTTTGATCCTAAAGGTATTCAACAACCTCTTCAAATGAGCAACCAACAACAGCCATCCAATCCGCCTGAATTATTGAAAAAGTTTCGACAACTAAGACAATGGCAACAACAGCAACAAGAAATCATGTTCAAGAAGCAGCAACAACAAATGGAGGCAGTCAAAATGCAACAAGATAAACTTCAAATGCTGTTCAAAAAGACAGCCAGCTCTGGAATCTCTCCTAGTACAGTTATTCAGAATTTATATCAATTAGGGGCAACCCAACAAAGTAATGCAAGAAGTGAACCTATAAGAACAAATCAATCAAATGATCTTGCAACAAACACTCTAATGCTTTCTACTATGGATGATTTTTCAAGGACTATGAAAAATCCAGTGGAATCTTTAGTACTGTCTCCTGTAGGAAATCAAGGTTTTCCGTACTCGCCAGGCACTCCTAATGCAAAAACTACTAGTCCAGTGTTAATGACACCTATGCAATTCACTACTCGTGCATCTTATACATCACCTGTTGCAGAGGACTCCAACTTAAATAGAGCAGTTTATACTACAAATGAACCAACAAGGGTAGCACTTGTAAGTTTTTATATATTTGGTAATAGTGAACATTCTGCACCATACAGTAAGTGGTCAGTAAGGCAACAGTAAGGTAACAGGATATAGTCTATATATAAGGTAATGGTAAAGTAATGGTAAAGTAACAGTAAGGTAACAGTAAGATGACAGTAAGGTAACAGTAAGTGGTCAAAGATCTGAGTTACAAGTTACCAAGTAACGCAATGGTAAGGTAATGGGATGTAGTTGGTAAAGTAACAGTAGAGTAATGGTAAGATGACGGGAAGGTAACAGTAAGACTGATTTAGTGGTCGACATACCGAGTTACTGACCACTAATTTGCCATACACTACAGATTGTTCACTATTTCTGATATTCTGTCAGTAGTATGAGTAGTAGTAGGGAATTATCCAATGGATTGCTCTATCCACCATTAATGCAACTGGGTCCTGTGTTGAATATGGAGTGAGTGTGTCTGTATACCTTGTACCCAACCTATTTGATGTGGATGGACCTTGTGCACAACCAGTTGAGACTGCATTGGGTGGTGCATCAGGCTTCATGTGCATATTTCAAGAAGTCTTTATGTGTTCTCTGATCACATTCAAAATTCTTCTCTAGCCTTCTTTGAAAGCTGGAGGGGAGAGGTAACTTTGAATGGAGAACACCAAATTGTTGTTCAAGATTGTGTGGTTGATGAGTTCAAAGCAAGTGAAAACATCAGATTTGATACTGGGTGGACAGATAGAATATATTGGTCTGATGAAACAGTCAATATCTCTTCACACAATCTCACTTCTGAGCAGCTTGATAGTTAAGGAATATAAAATGCACGCTCATGTCATTGTCATGTCATTGACATATTAAAGCGATTGTTTTATATTGCTTTTATAAAATATTTTCAACGTTTTTTGAGCGAGCCATGTCTCTGTCCTCTGATATAAACATGGTAGCCAGCCAATCAGCGCACGTTATATCTCAAGTATTTTATAACTTGAAATATGGACTAACACATTGTTCAAGATGGCACCCAACCAAATCAATCAATGTCACTCAATAAAGATCAATGTTACTCAAATGTTTATTATATTTTTAGGTCGGCAGTGGTCTTCCTCAACCTCATTCTCCTCATGGACCTGGTCATACAGACATCATTGATAACCAAGTCTATTATGGTGTGAATAGTGACATGGAATCAGATTACCAGTCTGATGTAGAAACCATGAGTGGTATTTATCCCCTCCAAGAGGACAACATGTCTGAAGCATGTGCAATGGAAAGAGATGAAAAGGAATCAAATGATAGATATAGTGATGACGATGAGCAGGACCTGGAAGATACTGTTTGTGAAATATTTCCAAATGATGAGGTAGGGTGTTCTCATGATTTTATATGGTTCTAAGTTAAGAATTTTGAACAGGCAGTGAATCAGAACAAGTAAGCATGCAGAATACTTCAGAACCAGTGTCCAGTTGCTTGAATCAATCAATCAAACAATCAATCAATTACCTTTATTTATACATGATAAGTTTAGTACAGCAATAATTGCTGGATGTGGTTGTGTATTGAAGGTGGTAATTAGCACTTAAATCCAGGGTTAAGTCTAAATAAAACCTTTGGTTTTAACCCTAAAATCTCTGGAAAACACCGGTCATGACATTGAAGTGTTCAGCAGTGAAATACATACAAAATCTACCTTAAAATAATGAATAGAAACTGGACAATTCCATTCAACATAGAAGAGAGATATTTAAATTTCACTTAACATGCAGGAGGATCCTCAACCAGCAGCAACTGAGAATGTTGAAGATAGACCAATAAAACCTGGTATTGGTAAGAAGATTCATTTTATAAGTCCCTGTTAATCTTTTAATCACACATTGCGATTTTCTAACTGATATTATACATTGTACATTTTGACTAAAATTGGTACATGTGTAACTATGATGTTATAATTACAGTTGATGCCTGTATAATTGGTACATACACCCATTTCCCATTGGTGTATGTATTAGCAAGGGTTTACTGTTAGAAGGACTCATTAACTGTATACATGTATGTGATGAAAGAACGGTTTTCTATTCTACAGTTGAACCTCCCATAAGCAGGAAGTGGTGTCTGCTTATTTAGAGGTGTCCAGCTATGGGAGCTCAAAAATGTAAATTTTGTTGGGAGAAGGACTCAGTGTTGCTGTCTGCTTATGGGAGGTGTTGATCTGCTTATGGGAGGTATCTGCTTATGGGAGGTGTCTGCTTATGGGAAGTATCTGCTTATGGGAGGTATCTGCTTATGGGAGGTGTCTGCTTATGGGAGGTGTCTACTTATGGGAGGTGTCTACTTATGGTAGGTGTCTGCTTATGGGAGGTGTCTGCTTATGGGAGGTGTCTGCTTATGGGAGGTGTCTGCTTATGGGAGGTGTCTACTTATGGGAGGTGTCTACTTATGGTAGGTGTCTGCTTATGGGAGGTGTCTATTAATAGAGCATTTAACTGTCAGTATTAATAGTTGGATATATTTTGTATTAAGGTACCAGTAAGGCTACAACATTTGAAGAATTGTTGGAAAAGGAATTAACAAGTGGATCTAATAATGTAAATACATACTGTAAACTATCTGACAGGGTGACAAAGGAAGTGGTGCTAATGCAATTATATATCATGCTGAAAAGTATAATGCAATCACAACATTAATTAGTTTCTAAATTGGTACAATTACAAAATAGATTTGGAGCAATTGCACATTGTCTTTTTAATTCACAATGACCTAAGTTACAATTTTTGAATTTGCTATTGAAGTGCTAGTTACTGAAAACCCTGTTACAGGAAGCCATTTTTTTGCAACTTGCAATGCAACACTAGATTGTGCTGCAAGTTGTAGAAGAGATTGTGCATGTTATACCCCCTCTCTGCAACTTGCATTGCAACATTGCAAGTTGCACAAAAAGTTGAACAAGTGTCTACTTTTTGCAATGTTGTGAAGCAAGTTGCTACAGTGTGTAGCATCTATCCCACAAACTGCTATGCATGCACAATGTTGCAAATTGCCAATCAGAGCACAGTGACTGCTGACATATCTGGTTTTATTGAAGACCAAGAAAGAGTATGCATTGTGAGTTGCAAAGAGAGCAGCATGCATTTGACATCTCACCAACAACTTACAATACTCTGCTTTGATCAGCATTGCAATGCAAGTTGCAAGAAAAATTGCCTCATGTAAGAGGGTCTTTAATTCTGAAAGTCTTCACCTAAGGTATCATACTTGCATGTAGAACATCATCCTTGAAATAAAACTTTTATTGGTGATAATCTTTCCCAGGAAAATGCAGCTACAGCAACACGATCTCCCAGTCCACCAAAGCCTCAAAGAACATTCTTAAAAAAGGGTCAGGGACTTGCACGATTTAGGATGAAGCCACCCCAACCAAAGAAAGCCAAAACCTCACATCAGAAAAGCAATTCTCCACCAAAGAAACCAACTGGCCAGACTAAGTCAATGAAAGAAAACAACTCTGTTAACCTAGCAGATGGGCCATCTCAAAAACAGCTTACTGTTCCTCAAGTCAAGGTAACTAAGGTTGTCACCTTAACAATCAGAAAGTTGGCTCCATTGGTTGATCCTCAGTCTTCAGTGTAGAAGGTTGGGGTTCAATCCCTGTTCAGACCAACACACAGGGTCCTCTAATCACTGAGGAAAAGGTGCCTTTGTAATTACATCTTCAAATGGTTTGATCATCACATCTTCTTGGGTTTATAAGGACATGAAACTATAGGCCCCATCTCTCTAAAACTACTACACATTACCCTTGGATTGGGGGATGTGAAAGAACCCACACCTTTATTCAGGAAGCGTAGGGAGATCCCAGTGGGTGTGGCCTGTCCTACTACACTAAAGTGCCCACAGTAACTTGACATAAGCTGTTGTGGTATCCCTGCCTTCATAAGAAAAACAACGACAACTAAAGTACTGGCATGTACATTATATTTTGCCATTATATCATATACTTAATATATACTATACATTATATACTTCCAGGTACAGAGAAAGATTGCTGGCAGAACAACACAGGTCTCACCTGACCCTGCCACAACAGCAGCTCAGACATTTGGCTCAAGTGTGTTGGCATCTCGAGTTATTGGTCCATTTACATCAATGCCTTATTCTGTGCCAACCACAAATATGGCTGTGACCAAGACGACACTTACTGTTGATAGGTACAGCATTTTTCTTTTGACTGTGAAAAAAATGTGTTGTGGGATGTCTTGGCATTTTGATAGGGTATGGCATCAACATTGACCAACCAAAATGCAGAGACATGGCATTGTATATCACAAATAGCACTGCATTGGCTTTTTCATGGAACTCCAAAAATGACTGGATGGTGTGAATGGTTGGACTCTAAGCTGGACCAACTGTCATTCTTAAAATAGATTTGGAGGATATGTTGTACTTAATGGGGTTGACTGTTATCCCTACATCGTGTATGTCCCCTTGAAGAAAGGTGTCCCTGTTTCCCTCACAGTACATTTGTCAGCCAAACTTTGGAGTTTTGAGGAAATCAGGGGTCGATTTAGGTGGGGGGGTGTAGGGTGTGGCACCCCCACTGACTTGAAATAACTTTGGTCTATTTTTTTTCTGGATGGTATTCAATTTTTATAATGCTGCACCCTCTTCATGAAGGATAATTGTGGATCTACCACTGAAAGTCATTGATACATAATTAACTGAATTTACATTTTGCACACATTTCAGGAGAGATGGACCACCAGCAGGCCTTCCACTTCTGTCTCCATTAGGCAGTTTGGATTTCTCATTCCAAAGTGATAAAAAAGAACTGGAAGAAACTGTAAGTACATATTGTCACCAAAAGTTAAGGTAGTTCCTGAGTCTTAGATTTCATCAATGAATTTCCTTTAAAATCCTGTCATTTAAAGATAATTGTTTGGCAATTCAAAAACCGAGAAAAAAAGAGGGGGTCACCGTATTGGTTTCTGAGCTATAAGATGTCGTAAAAGGTGGTATTTTCAATGATTTTCTGCGATTTTTTGCAAAATGTATGTAATCCATATGGTCTGAAGAATGCGAACAAAATTTTTCCGAGAAACGCCTTGACCGTCTCAAAAGATAGATGTGAGGTTTATCTAGCAGTTGTAATCGTATGTATTGTTTGATGAGTTGCAAACATGATTAAAAGGGCATTCTAGAATCAAATTCCTACCCAATTACGCGCTCCAAAATCGTGTACGGACTGTTAAAATGTGGAAAATTTACGACAATCCAATCAATGAAGTTGTATTTTTATTTTTTAAATCAAAAAAATTATAAGTACTCTCTTGAATTAAAAGAAAAAAACAGGGGGTCACCATATTATTTCAAAAGTTAGAAAAGCAAAAAAGAGAAAACACACCGAAAACCAACACCAAATATCACCCATTTTACCGATTTTCTCGCCAGTTTTTTCGATAGATAAGATTAACTAAATTTAAAAGTTTCAGGTTAAATACCTACATTACATAGTGTACAAGATTTCTTGATTAAAATTTTTCCGATATTTGGATGACAAAATATAATTTTTCTCTACTAAAGTTTGAGTTTCTACGTTTTCAATCGCTCGCTTACTAGTGCCCAGACCCCACGGTAATACCAATGCTCTCTAATAAAAGTGCGCGTGCTCGAATGCGCGCGGGAAATGCGCAGTAGCAAGGGTCCGGAACTACCTTAAAAGGGTTGAAGTAGCTTGAAAGGTTTTCCTTGACAATGAGAACTTGCTGATATAGATGATGAAAAGTGCCACTTGTCCTTGTCAATTTGCATTGTTGAAAAGATTGCTGACAGCTTTTTGCGTGTCAAGGAAAACTTGTCAAGGTAAAGATTTGCTCATGTAGACAGACAACAAGGAAGCGACAAGCATTGCACCTTGCAAAGTATGTTTCAAGTACAAATAAACTTGTAAAGGAAAACTTGTTTGCCTTCTATACAGTGTACAAGCAATTTTTTCCTTGACAAGGACAGTGTGGCAAGGAAAACTTAAAAAGAACTTGCTTGTGTAGATGCAGCTTTAGGATTCCACTTCCATCATCATGATGCAATTCTCACAGGGAAAGGGGAAGCACTAAACAAATTAAGTGGATAACTCTTTATGTCATTAGTGGATCCAGTGTCAGAAAATCTCCACTAAGTGCCATAAAATAAGTCACAATAATTGTTGTCACAGAATTATTTTTTGTTTTTGTAATTTAGAAAGACGATGAGGACCTTGAAGAGTTTGAGATGCTAGAACAGGCAGCAGCTAATGCTTCCTTCTCCTCCAACTCTTCCCTTGTAGTCAAGGTGATCCAAAGAGCTAAAGCTAAGGTGTCTAGCAGTAATGTCCCCTCCACTGCCCAGTCTGATAGTGTACCAACTAGTGGACGTAAGTGCTGCAAATGTTCATGTTACCATTGTGCATACTCTGTGTATAAATCATTGAATATTTCTATTGTACCACAGCTTCTCCAGTCAACATCCCCAACATACTCAGTCCTGTAGATACTGGATATGGTAGCTGTGAAGGGCGTGGTCCTGATTTGGTCAATGTTCCCAGTCAGGCAAGCAGTGTGACAGATGACATCACTGGTAGGTCTTCACACATAGGCCATTGAGCAGGGTTTCAATGATATTTGAAGTAAGCAGCTGCCCAAGGTGTAATAGCTGCAGTTTCATTTTTGTTGGTGATGTGAGGTTTTGTTACCCTTTAAGTAACTTGGTGTTGAGAGGCAAGGTGTGGTGCACCACCAGAAACCAGAAACCCTTGATTGAGGCAATATCATGGTTCTCAAAGAAATGGAACATAGGGAAGAGAAAGTTTGTTATTTTTATTTAAAAGAAAAATGAAAACTAACTCTTACTAGGACATCTATAATCAGCTTGAGACTTCTCAGAAGAATTTTCAAAAAGAAGGACAAATTCAGGAAGTTCTACACCATTAAAAACGTCTTGGATGTTTAAAATCATGCAATCCATTCATTCACATTTTCACTTTGTCAACAGAAAATGAAAGCAGTGATAGTGACAATGACACAACCTTACAAGAAATCGAGGAAGATTCTGAAAAAGAACCCTTCACCCAACACCCTCTTGGTATGATTCCTTTGGTTGCTTTGTTTCTTTGTTATCTTGAAGGGTATATTACACTTCTAATCTCTCCAACACCAAGAGAGCATGGTTATTCTCTCTTCCTCACACTCAACTTCCATCCAAAAGTGACTTGCAAAATCAGAATCTGAAATCGAAATGCTCCAAAGGTATGTAGAAATCCCCGTCCCAGAGTTCAATCATTGTGCTTCCTACTGTCAATTTTAGAAGCAGTTCCCACAACTGTAATGACGTCACAAGAAGATTTTGATGACGAAGAAGCCTGGGGTGAAATCAAAGCTCAAACAGAATCCACTGAAACTGAGAGTGATGATGATAGCGATGACAGCGATGTTACTATTGGTGATCCGTTTAGTAGGACAGTTTTACAAGTAGTGGAACAACCACCGCCGTCATTTGGGACATCTGGTTCAAATGTTGTATCAACACCACCAACCTCAACATTGGTTTCAAAGCTCTTTCCTAAGCTCAAGCAAAAACCAAAGGTAGGGATTGGTTGTTACTTGGTGGATAACCTGGGCACATTTAGTATGAATTAGGAAAATGAAAGTAAAATCTAAATGAATTCTGGAAGAAAATTTTCTTTAAAGATAAGGCCACACATTGGCCTATGATGCCCCATGTCCCCTACCAAGTATAAAGACAAAAGGAAGAATGGGAGAAAGGAAGGAGGAAGAGGAAGGGTGAAAGAAAAAAAGAGAAAGAGAGGAGAGGAAGGAGAGATTGGTTATGTGGAAAGAAACACTTGTGGCGTTCCGTTTGAACATTTTAGCATAAAAAGATACAAATTTCCATTTGTCATTTCATCTTGAAAAGAAGATGGAATTTCACGGAAAGTTGTTTCAATTTGAAATGCAAGTTAAGGCCTAACTTCATGATGCAAACAGAAGTAGAATTTCACGTCGTAACTGTTACACGCGGGTTTGTGCTCAACAGTTGCAGAAGTAGAATCAGGTTATACTTCTGCAACATTGCAACAGACTTCAGCGTGTGGCAAAGCAATGGCGATGGTTGGGGCTTTGATTTTAGATTGATCCTGCCACCGGTCTCAACTAGTCACGCGAAATGTTGAGGAAAAGTTACATCGTGTGAAACCCTCAAATCCATCTTGTTGCGTGCGAAAAAGCCTAAAATTTTGTCTTTTTTTTTGATAAAGCTTTTTTTTTCTTAAAGGTACAAGAAGAACAGAGCAATGTTTCCCAAGAAAACAAATGTGAAAGTAAAAGAGCCGACAGGTCCCAGCAAAGAAGTGCAGGAAAAACTCAAAGAACTTGAAGAAGAAATTAGCAAGTTTCGTCTCGAGAACAAAGCTTTGGCAAAAATACGAAATGAGAGAGACGAGGTAATCCATTGATGAATCTTCTTTTGTACTGTTCCGCGCATTTGCTTTTAATACACAGTGAGATAGAGCTAAATGTATGAATTTCTATTCTTTTAGGGGTTGAAAAGACTGCAAAATGAGATCGATTTATTTGAGAAGCAGAAAACCGAAGAGTTGGAGAGAATTGAGAAGTTCAAGAAGGAGGAAATGCAGAAGTTGAGGTGAGTTATTCTTGCAACTTTTGCCCTTTATGATTCTTATCTTGGCTCTCGTGGATGCTCTGAGACTTTTTGCACTTTCATTTTTTCTGACTAAAAAATACTGTAAAAGCAGTACGGTCAATTTGGTATTTATTTTAAATAGGCGTGAAAGAAAAGTTTTTGAGAAATACCAAAAGGCCGCAAAGAGTATCCCCGACAAGAAAGAACGCGAAGAGATCGAGGCACTGAAATCCCAGGTAAGTCATGGTTGCTATACACTAGTTGCTATGGTAACTCAGGGTTTATGTCATTGAAAATTCACAGAGAAAATTCTCCATTTTCCGATGTTATTATCTGTAACCCGCATCTTGTTAGTTACAAAAAGTTATCATGCTCATCACATCTTTGTTACTCTCCCTTTTCCTTTTTTCCTTCCCCTCCCTCTCCCCCTCTTGGCAGGTATTTCCTTTTTATTCTCACAGAGGAGAGAAATTGATTGTACCTTATTAGAAAATACTGATCGATGTTTATGGATTTCTTCTGACATAATTTTAGTACGACGGAGAGAGTAAAGGCCATGACACACGTTGCAACTTTTTTCAACATCGCGCGCAACAGCAGTTGCATCGTGCGTCAACGTTGAGTTGTTGCGAGCAACGTTGTAAAGGCCCGGTAATACGAGCAACAAAATCGTGCAACATCTCGCGCAACATGTTGCGTTGCAAGTTGCAGAGCAAATGTTGCTCGTATTACCACCCCGCGCGCAACAAATTTTCTTTGTTGCAAAAAGTAGACAGTGCTTCTACTTCGTGCAACAAAGAAAATTTGTTGCGCGCGGGGTGGTCATACGAGCAACATTTGCTCTGCAACTTGCAACGCAACATGTTGCGCGACAAGTTGCACGATTTTGTTGCTCGTATTACCGGGCCTTAAGAAAAGTTCCATCGTGTGTACGCGCCCACTATCAAGACCCGTGAAACAATTGTCACAAAACCGGAGTTTTGTTCATCTGTAACGCAGGCTAGAACTAGCTTTGGTGGCGAATGAAGGATAAATGACGCTAATGGTGGGCTATCGCAAACAATAGCCGAAATGTTGAGTTACATGACGCATCACTTGACGGGCGTGCCTAACTCGCCTGGTTATGCTTTTGTGCTATCAAAATTAAATTGTCATTTCAATTACTGCCATTCGTTGTCATTTAACTTTGTTTTCTCACAGGTGTCTGAATTACAAGAAGAATTAAAGCGTCGTGAATCGCGCTGGTCAGCGGCGTCATCACGGTATCGTAACAGGATCGAGGCTCTTGAAGAACAAAATAAAGAGCTTCAAGAAGAAGTGAAATTATTAGAAAAGTATCGACTAGAACGTTGGAGGGATAATGAGATGAAGGTTAATAATTATTTTATTGATTCTAAACCTAATGTTTGCTACATTGGTATAAAACATCCATTAATGTTATTATTTGTCCAAGTGTTGTCCATGCAAGAAAAGCCTTTTTTCAAAAAGTCTACATTTTTTGACTGATGAGAAACGTCCGTGATACAGTAAAATGTTGTTGCCAAAACTGTTTTCAAAAAGAGTTCTCACCAGCGCAATTTTTTTCCAGTTTTACATTAAACTTTGAGATCATGCTACATAGGTTCATATTTACGATTTCTTCATGATATCTTATTTGTATTAGTATGTATAATCTTCAAAAACTCAAATAGTTGTCATCTATCAATTATGTCACCTTTTAACGCAAAATAATGTATCTAAAAATGGTCTAGTACAACCTCAATATAAGGGTTTTTATCATCAGGCAAAAGACAATGAAGAGGCAAGACCACGTGATACCGTTTTACGTAAAACTGCTAAACCAGTAGAACCAGGTCAGACATCTTTTCATCCTTGATGTCATCATGATAGATAGATACACGACCCCATAAGCGACAACTTTAAAAAATATCGTGTTTAAATAAAGTTGATGTATGTATGTATGTATGTTTGATCATCCAAGTTAGAAATTCCTAAAGTTCAAGTCCGACCATGTAGTCGGTATTTCTTCACATATCCATAGATTGTATTCATTTTATCAGTGCTTTTGCTGTTTGTTGAAGTAGCGCTTACCAACAGACAGGCTTTGTTTAACATATCTTATGTTATACACAGCAAAACCTGAAACATTAAAACACCTAATACAACAAGAAACGACCAACAAAGATATGAATGATAGTGGTCAACAAGTGTTGCCTAAGGCTCCGAGCCCTTTAAGAGAGTAAGTTGTCCACTGTAAATCCTGGCTTGCCATTTACCCAGAAAAACCCGGCGAAAATTCCGTTTAGAAATACAAATGGTATGTGGCATTCCAGTCGGAAAGTTCCGGAAAACTTGGTAATCCACTTTCCCGCTCTTTTCGGTTCTCCCGGTAGACGCGCGTACCATTTGCCGGAAGTCAAATTTCCCGCTCTTTTTTACCTTTACCAAACGAACTTCCAACCGGATGGATTGGTGTAAATGGCAAGCATCCCTGGTTCTCATGTTGGGTTACTGAATCCCAAGTGTTCAGGGACATGGATGGTGGTGTGGCTCACCACTATGGTCTGGGCACGAGCTCCACTGGATGGTTGTGTGGCTCACCAGTCTCTGGGCACGAGCTCCACTCGGGTCGCATCACGTGTGAGATAAGTTTAATTGGTGTGATGTTCTCTCCCTTGCGACGCCCCCCATTGGATACTGAATGTAGGAGTAGTGGATGTAAGAGAAGGTGTAGCTAAACTTCGTGGGGACCTCAACTGTATAGCACCACCATTCATTGCTACAAGATACTCATATTTTCTAGCCAAATCAGGTGACTTATTGGTAGCTTAGCGCAGTTTTGTGTGTGTGAAACGAGTGTGAAACGGACCGTGTCGTGCCTTGAGCGTGTCAGTGCCGTGATGTCTATAAAAACTTGAAATTCCTGACGTGAGTGCTGTATAGTGCCCCGGCGTTCTGTTTTCACAGTCATACGAAAACTGCTCTATAATAACTTATCTCCTAGAGAAAAAGAGGCAACATCAGTAGTAGACCCCAATAACAACAAAGACAGTTCCACTAGGATTCTCAAGAAAACTCAAGCAAGTTGATTCTGCTTAGTCCTAATGATATACCACGTAATATCGTTAAACAAGGGGCCGCGATTCACCAACCAACAAATATTCCACCATCGAATGGAATAATCAGTCTTCTACCAGTGCAAATGAGATTAGGAGGGTTACAAGAGATTGAACACCCAGATGGAAAGGTATGTGGAGCTACTTTGTTGTTGTTGTTGTTGTTGTTGTTGTTGTTGTTGTTGTTGTTGTGCTTTCTTTACGCTTCACGCCTGTTTACTTTTTATCGTCAGGTTGAACAGGTACAGCCTGACGGTTCTCGTGTTATCTTGTTTGCTAATGGAACCAGAAAGGAAATCAGTAAAGACGGACAGACTGTCATTGTATCGTTCTTCAATGGCGATATCAAGCAGGTTTTCCCAGACCAACGAGTGGTAAGTGATCAATACATTGTGGATATATATTTATCATTTACTGCAAATAAGCTATCTCGTTGACTCAAACATCGGACAATTCTTCGAGGTGCCGACCTCAATTTTGGACTTTTCATGTGCCGAAACTTTCGGATTTCTCGTGTGCCATCACTAAAGTCGGTTTAGGTTGAACCAAATTATTGCGTCAGACACTTGATTTACATTCCTTCCTTGTTGGCGTTGAACTTGAATGCGAAACTGAACATAATGAACCAGTATTAAATCAATTCTCGATTCGGCACATGAAGATACTAAACTTACCGAACATATTTGTTTTCCCATAAGGTGTATCACTATTCGGAGGCCAAAACAACCCATACGACTTATCCTGATGGATTAGAAGTTTTACAATTTCCAAAGTAAGTACGTTAAACTTCCATCGCGCACGTTCAGAATACGTTCATAGCAGATCCCACATGCGAAAGAAAAGCATCACTTGGTTCTAATTCGCTTATACTCCCATCGCGCATGCTTATAATACATTCATAACATATCCCACATGCGAAGGAAAAGCATGCATCACTTGGTTCTAATTCAATTATACTCTTATTGCGCATGCTCGTAATGCGTGCATAGCAGATCCCACATGCGAAAGAAAACCATCATTTGTTTCTTCAAATATATTTTTAAAGTATATGGATTTTACTTTCCAGTAATCAAATCGAGAAACACTACGTAGACGGCACCAAAGAAATCATCTTTCCAGACCAAACCATCAAATATCTTTACGTCGACGGTACAGAAGAATGTGTGTACGCGGATGGTACCATTCAACGCACGCGCAGTTCGGATGGTGAAAGGATCATAGAATTTCCCAATGGTCAACGCGAGGTGCACAACAAACACTTCAAGGTAATTGGGGGAGGGGGAGGGGTGTTGTCATAGTCAAAGATCTAGGGAAAGTAAGGGGTAACAGGATATTAGAAACTCAGGAGGCATTTGGCCTTGACAAACTTTTGGTCACAACTTTTCAGAATCGCGTTCAATTTTAATAGCTTTTTCGGGACTTTTACTCCAATTATCCAGCTACAAATTGGCGTAAAACATAAATATTTTTGAGAAATATTTTTGGAGTTATTTCAACAAAATCTGACCCCACTGTTCAGAAGCGATCCACTCTAAATCAAAATTTTCTTGGTATAAATGGATGAAACACAATTTGTAGCTGGATAATTGGAGTAAAAGTTCCTAAAAAGCTATTGAAATTGAACGCGATTCTAAAAAGTTATGACCAAAAGTTTGTCAAGGCCGAATGCCTCCTGAATTTCTAATGAGTCTAATGAGACATCCCGCTATTACGGCCATCTCATTTTGGACCGGCAACTACCGATCGTACTTATTCTCTTGTAAAAACAATAATTAATACGGTCAGTTATTTTTGGCGCTTAGATGGCCGTATTGACGGGTCCCACTGTATTTTTCAATTACATCATGCAGTGGTCTTACTTTCTTGTGTTTTGTATGTTGATTTCAGAGACGCGAATATCCCGATGGCACAGTTAAAACTGTCTATCCAGACGGGAGGACAGAGACTAGATATAGCACAGGAAGACTGCGAGTGAAGGACCGCGGAGGACGGGTTGTCATGGATACGGCGGAACATCATATGCAAGAATGAATTAAAGGGGAGGGGAGATTTTCATCGCAAATGAATCAAAATTATATTAATACAATAGATATAAACTGGTTAGTTAAATTGATTTGATGAAGGATGAAAAATACCTTTGGCTGAAATGGAGTACGAAACAAAAGCGCCACGTTTCTTGCTCTAAGTTGATACTAGAATGCGTTTAGTCTCACTGTTAAATAAATTTAGTAAATTTAGTTAGTTATTTAGGTGACGTCACCTAAAATAGTAAAAGCTCGCCAAAGCAACGATCAAGCAAATCAGGAGGCTCCACTAATCGATGAGCGAACATATTTAAAAGGAAGAAACGAACAGTGTTTTCACGTGAATTCAAATTTAGGTGGGGTCACCTAAAATAGTAAATAACTTATCTAATTTAGTTGAAGTCAACTATTCAACAGTGAGACTAAACGCACTCTAACACTCTGCATTCCACTGCATTATTTCACAGTATTCAAATCTTTTCCGACGTTTTCCGGGTGTGGAACTTCGAACGACTGTTTGCGATAAACGGTTGTGGAATAAGGTCTTGTATGATTAGGATCTAAACGGTCCTTAGGCGTCTTATTTGATTGCGTATGTATATAGATGAAAATAAAATAAACATTAAATGTCAAAATTCTCAACTTTTTTCTGCGCATAAGTTGGTAAGGAAATGGAGAATTTCAAAGTGAAGTGAAGTTGGTTCATTGAACCATGAGTGTTTGCATTTACCGAAATTTGCATCTAAAAAAACCCAAATGTCTCAAAAAATCATGTCAGTGAAACAGTCTGGAATAATATTTTTGAGAATGTTGGGGGTTTTAGATAAAGTGTTTGATTCCTAAAAATGTAAACACGTCACGGCTCATGAAACAGAAATAACATGGAAATATGGTAGCTTTTGTTGGGCTTCCTGTGAGCTCCTGTGCCCGCGATCAATTTTAGGAAAACCGCAATTCCTCTAAAACAAAATAACGAAAAGTCAACGGAATGAAATTGTTAATTTTTTGACAACACAGTAATGGTACAATATTGTAGATCTTGAGTTAGTTTGGTTCTTTTATTTCTCCCTACCCGTTGAGGCAAGATCGCCTTTCTGGAGGTAGGAATTTCCTTTCATTTTTTCGAAGCAGTTGCCCGATCGTCAAGGACAGCCATTTCACACAATGACAACAAGTCATGAATGAACGCTTCAAATTTGCTGAATTTTAACTCAACAGGATGGAGCCAGGTGAGTTTATGATAATTACAAGTGTAATCGGCTAAGGCTTCAGTGATTTCAAGCAGAAAATATGTTCGCACTACGTTGTAGACAAGTTTGCAAATAAATCCTGGGTCATATTCGCGCCAATGATCGACTTTCGCTGTAGATAGTAATTCTTATAAATATAAAAGAAAACTGGGAACTGAAGTTATTTGATATCCTTTAAGACAGATATAACTAAATATTGAATTGTGCATTTGAATATTGCGCATGAAATCATATATGATCATGCAAATAACACCACGCTATGACGTAGTGGGCTGGTCTTTCCTTTCTAAGTCGTATAATGTCCAGCCAGCCAAGTAAAGTTACCGAAATGAACTTTATCTAAAGACATATTTTAAAATAAGATATACAAGTATGAATTAAAATAGCTTAATATTGCTCAGATGTCTCATGTCACAGAAGGAAGCTATATAAAACTGACATGTTCAGGCCTATAGTTGTATATGCATTACGCACATAACCTAACAAATCAAGAAGTAAAGCAATTTCCATTTGAATGTGCCGCACGTCAATTTCAAAACACTCAACACATAGTGTGTTTACTTTCGATATTCTGGTTGAGTGATCCTGCAGAAAGCAATTCAAGATGAGGCTCCAGGGAAAATGAAAGAATATATTATTCCCTGGAGCCTCATCTTGAATTGTTTTGTGCATGATCACTCAACCAGAATTTCAAAAGTGGGCTATTTGGACTGGGAGCGAGAATGGAGGAATGGATCTTTCACACCTTGGGGGTGGAGGATGGATCTTTCACCTTGGGGGGGGGGGGGGGGGGGGGTCACCTTGGAGGGGGGGAGAGGTGTACTTCCCCAGGACCAGAGACCAGAAATATCAAAAAAATGACTGAAAATATTTTGGGGAAAATCTTGAATAGGAAAAAAGGTGTTGAAAATATTTTTTACCTCCCTTGGTTTAATTTATATGAATAGCCTAAATATTTGTGTTTGTCAAATGTAGGATCTGCCAAGAAAAAGAAACACCGAAGGGCTAAGTCTAACTTAGAATCTCAGGTACGGTACAAATTTGATGTTAACACAATATAACATGTTACTCTTTATACATGTACTGTTACTATGGTTTCATATCTGTACTTGTAAGTGTTTCCATGGCAACAACATGATAATATTGCTTTCATTGACCTTAATTATTATTGATTATCATTTCAGACTGCTGTATCTGGTTCAACAGACCAATGTAAGTAATAAAGTATTCAAGTTAAAATTTCACAAAATTTAAGTTCAAAAGGAGAAAATACTTAAATTCTTTTCCAGTGGATAAAATAACAGCATAAAAACATTTCCAATAGAGGGATTTCATGGTAGCCATGTTTGTGGTCAAAATAAGAGATTTTTTCCCAAGAGGAATAAAATCTTTTCTATTTCAAAAACTTTCTATTGTACTATTTGCCCATAAACATGGCTGCCATGGAATCCCTCTATTAACTCATTAACTGGATAAGGATTTGTTTGTCAGACAGCATTTATGGACCAGAACTAGACACAGTATTACAGAAACTAAAAATTCTTTTGTATAGAAATCCTTGGATCCCTGTTTTCACAGTCTACATGTAGTTTTTGCTGCAAAAATGGATTATTCCATTACAAATAATGTATATGTGTATTATTGAGAACTGTAATCAAGTGTATTGTGTTGTACATTGCAGTAATTTCAGAAGATGATGATACAAGAGTTCTTAGAGCCAGGCAACAGACTAAAGCAAGATTTGAATCATTTTTACAGGATGCTGTGTCTGAAAATAGGTATAATATGTGATGTTGCTTTTAGATAAGAAATATGCTGTACTCTTAGATATGGCATTTGACCATGATGGTAATTAAATATAAGATACAGTTGAACTTTCCATAAGCATATACCCTCTGAACCATGTGTCCACTTATGGGAGTTTTTAAAGTGTACAGTTTATCATGAGGGACTGAGGGTTAGTGTCTGCTTATGGGAGTGGAGGTTCAGCTGTAAATATATAATTATTGGGAAATGTCTCCATGTATATTCAGCCTTCAGGAATCAGCAAAGAAGAAAAAGAAGAAAAGAAGGACACAGACTGCAGATTCAGTGGTAAATGTCATCACATAATTCAGTAATCAATATTTTATGCAAATCTATGAATTATGAAAAAATGTCAGTACCTCATGGTTGTTTTGCTTTCAAGAACAGAAAAAAGTAACCTCATTAAATGCTGAATTCTCCTTTGGAATAAAATGACCTTTGAGTAAGAGTCTACAACTGAATAAAACTTTGCTCTGCTCTTGGCACCCCTTTAATTATGTACTACAAAACAATGTACTTCAGATGAATGAATTTATAAGTAGTAATTTAATCAATGAGATAAATGATTGTTTTATTGATGTTTTATTATTTATCTACAGCTTGAGACAATCAAATCTGGTTCACCAATTGCAAAAACATCTTCAAAGTCTGATGAAAATCTTATAGAGGCAAATCTCTACAAAGAAGGTAATTAATTTTATCAACTAAAAAGAGTTACAAACACATAATTGAAGAGTTCCCAGCAAAAACAGTGTAAATGATTTATGATCAAAAGCCAGCTTCTCCTTTGTTAATAAGGACATTTGTGGGAGATCTTACTATTTGATCAGAGTTCACTTTCAGCTTTTGTACTGTCTTGGATTGCAATTTTATTGCGATCTTCTTGAAAATGCTCAACCAATGAGAATTTTCCATCTGGAATGTGGAAGTAAAACATACGTGGAATGCAGTGGGTTTGCAACACTGGTGCTACTTTTTCCTCATTTCTCCACCCCCCTCCCCCCCTCCCCTAGCAGCACTAGCTATGCATGTTAGGTGGTAGCAGCAAGAGACCATAATATTAAGAGAGCAAAACTCAGTACTGATGTCTGTGCAATGTACATGGCAACTAAGGGAACTATTTTTAGTTATTTTGCCATCACGCACACAAGGCTCTCAAACAATAGAATTTGATTTTTTGACAGTATGGGCAGACAGGGCTGTTTGCTTTCGGCTTTTGAATTCATTTGTTTAAGAACCTTGCACACGTGATGGCAAAATTACTAAAAGTAGCCTTTGTCCCTGCGAACATCGCACAGACATCAAATAATACCGAGTTTTGCTCTCTTAGTATTAATGGTCTCTTGGTAGCAGAAGGTACAACTTTTCCTGTATCATTGCATGCAACTGTTTTGGGGAGGATCAAGCCTAGCAATATACAACTTATAATTCCTTTATTCGTATACTAGATAAATCAACTCCAGGCAAGGAAAGTAAAGCAAGCTACAGATCATTGTTGGAGGGAACAGAAAATCAAGAAAATGAGAGAACTCCAAGAAAATCAAAGCCAAGGACCCCCAAAGCACAAACTGGGTGAGGAATATTGTTGACAGTGAAAACAAATTCTAAAGACTGAACTGCTCATTAGTTACTTCATCATCATCATCATCATCATCATCATCATCATCATCATCATCATTTTCATTATGAGAGACCTGCATGACTGTGTAATCTTCATTTTCAAGTTGATATTGCAATTGACAATCCATTTTGTTGATTCTTGCAGTGATAATGGAACCCCTGAAACCAAAGAAAAACCCAAACGAAGGAAGAAAACACCTGGAAAAATTATAAATGAGGAAAGTGGAAAAGAAAACATGGGATTTGAAACAGAAGATAGAGCAGCTGTAGATGAGGTTGGAATCTAAATTATACTTTTTTTCTTATCACAAAAGTTGGAATTTTTTAAATTATTTCAAAATTAGATAACTGCTAGACATATTACTAAACAATAAATATAATGTGCAGTTGTGAAAATGACTGGCAAGCAAACAGCTGAAGTATTAGATCTATAAGTAACTACCAGAATAACTGGTATTTGTTGCTTACCATGTTAGACAGATGCACCCAAGCCCAAGAAGAGCCCCAGAAGAAAAGGTGAAAGAGTCAGGCGAAAGTTGCAAGGTATTAAAGTTGCACCCCACCCAACTTTGTGAAGTTGAAAAATCATTCTCCATTTCTGTTGTTTTTTTTCCAAATAACACTAAAGAATGGCTGAACTAAATGATGCTGTTGCATCTGGTTGTTGGTATATTGTGAGTAAGTTGCTTTAATTATTTGTTAAAAGAGTGGTGACTTGGTAAAGTTATTGACAAGTTGTTGGTAAAGTGTTGTTATGATGTTGGTAAATTATTGGTACAGCATACCAACTGTTGGCTCTTTGTTGTCTTGGTGGTTCTAAATGTCAGTATATGTGTATCACTAGGAGATTATTGACTTGTTGGCTTGGCGTTAATTACTGATAAGTTGTCAAGTTTTTGGTACATCGAGATAATGTTGATAGAGGGTGTCGCATTTGAAGTCATTTCGTTAGATTGGAAGACAGTAGTCATTCTGAGACATCCCCCTATTTATCATATCTCTATTTCATTCTCAAACTTCTAACTAACACATTACACTAAAAATAGATGGTGAAAAATCCTCTTCCAAGAAGAAAGGAGAAGAGGAGTTGATTCTGTCAGTAACTGTGCACCGTGCAGACCAACTCAAAACTGATATACAGATATGCCATCCCATGGTGCGGGTGCATGTGGTTGATATTACTACAGGAAACTATGTCAAAAAGTCTGACAGGTATGTACTCTACTTCCTATAGTCACTCAACATCTGTCTTAGTGCACTTTTACAGTTCACTCCTAGTACTGGGTAGCAATAATATTAACAACAACAAATAATACAAAAAACATTTTTTCTACTTGCCAACCTGTAGTTTGCATAATTAAATGTTTTATGTTCCGACTTCCTACCAACAAATACAGTAAAATCCTGATTTCTCAAACCATCAGTTTCTCAAATCTCCCAATATCTCAAAGCAATTATTTTTTTCCCTTGGATTTGTTTCACTGTAGTTTTACCCCCAATTTCTTGACAGAACTGATTTTTGTTTCCCTTGGAGGTTCCAGAAATCCAGATTCTACTGTACTTTGATCAACTACTGATGTATTACCAGTATGTGTGTGCATGTGTACATGTCTGCATGTCTTACTATTTTGTTGATTTTTAACATTTCAGAGAACGAAACGTGGCATCATATTATGAGAATAAGAATGACAGTCCAGTTGACTATATAATGCCTGTCATGACACAACCTTTTGATTTCAAGACACACAAGTAAGAAAAATCACTCAAACTTGCCCCTTTATAAAAGTTGTAACTTAACAACATAAAGGTCCATGTGAATTACAAGGAGGTCAAAGCTAGAATGTAGCCGAACCTTCTCAAAATAGGCAGTCTTGTAGCCTGACTTTCACTCAGTCAGTGGTCCTCTGCTCTCACTTCTCAAAGGGGGGAGGGAGGAGGAGGAGGGGAGGAAGCTAGAGCAGAGGACTGCTGACTATCTGAAAATCATTGCTGCCCACAGCAGGATTTATTTGTCTCCTAACTTCAAGACTGATCCCACTAAACATCATTAAACCTATCATCAATACTGATGAGGTTGGGGCTGGATGACTGAGGTGTGGCCAATTTAGGTGCCGTGGCAACCCTGCCACAGTCCACCCATTACACTCGGCATACAAAGCAGTTGTTCAGTAATACTATATACATTGTATGTTTTGCAGATGTCTGATTCCATACTGGGAAGAAGTCCTTATCTTCAATGAAACCTTCTCATATTTCCTCAGTTCCAAAGAAACAGATCCAAATGTCATCATCTTTTTTGAGGTTAGCTGAGATTGCTTCGTTTGATGGAAAATAGGAATTTTGTCAGAAGTGTCATGTTTTCCTCCCAAAAATATCATTTTGTATTTGTGCTTCAGGTGGTTGACTTCTTAAGTGTGACAGCTTCAAGTAGACAAAGAGGAACTGGAGAAAAAGGCTGGTATCAGGTGGCATGGGCTTTCCTCAAGGTACAAATCAGTATTTTCATGGCCAGCAGGCTGCCACATAATCCAGGCCATCACTGGATTGTTGTGATTGCCCCACCGATTGATCATCCATGACTGGTGATTGTATTTTAGGTTGTTGGAGGAAATGGGAACATCAACACTGACAGAAAAGTTCGACTTCAGTTATTTCATCCTTGTAAAGCAACTTTTAGATCAAAGCCACAAGAACACTTAGAGGTAAACTGAGAATATTGAATATTTGTTATCATCTATACAATCATGTGTACTGTAATAACACACGGTTGTTGACCGGTATGAGCGTGTGTAACATACCAATTATTATTAGACGAGTGTGCGCATTTGAGTGCAAATAAAGGCCAAAATGAGTGTAAAATGCGAGTGTATTACATGGTTTTGAAAGCCGTATTACACAACACGTGCTCACCCTTCAGGCTCATCAAAATAGACTCGTAAAAATACACACATATTACACAACTTTTTGTGTAATAATATCTTTTTATATAATAGGTATTTAATCATTTTTGTTACTGTTTTCAGATATTCCATTGGTGGAATCAGTCTCGACGGGTCCCTTATCCCTCGACACTGTATGTTACTTTAAAGGGCGTAGTCCCTCCCAAGACATTAGAACCCGCACTTCGTTCTATGTATGCTATTCAACAGGTAAAACAAGCTTTGCTTTCTTCATTCATTCTTTCATTCATTCATTCATTCATTCGTTCATTCATTCATCCCATCACTCACTCAGTTAATTCTTACACTCCTCTCTCATTTGTTCACTCATTCATTCACCCATTATTTCATTCATTCATTTATTCATTCATTCATCCCATCACTCACTCAATTCTTACACTCCTCTCTCATTTGTTCACTCACCCACCCATTTATTCTTTTATTCATTTATTCATTCATTTTTCGTTGAATTAATTTTTAATCACCTATTCTTTATTTTTTCAATTTTACATTCCTTTTTTACTTTGATTTGGCCAGGAAAAAGGTCGAGTAACATTTGAGGAGTTAACAAACGATGCAGAAAGAAGAGCTTATGGTTTAAGGTAATGCATTTGGATAACTAATTCAAACCAGGATATTTTCTTTACTTTTATTCTTTCATTCATTTCCTTTACAGAGATAACACTGGGAGTGATGATCAGATGCCAAACTGGACGAAGTTACCAGGACAGGTAAAGTTTGCAAGAAAAACTACTAAGAAGTACAAACGAGGCTCAAGTGCTCGAAATTTTCCCTGGAAACATGAAAAGAGACACACTGAGACAGCAGAGTTGTATTTTAAAACTTTTCTATTTGAAAAGCGTTTGAAAAAGGGATTTTTTTCTATGTTCCTGACGTGTTGTTGGGAAGTGATCGCAGAGTTTTTGTTTTATTTAAATGAAAATCTAACAGTATGGACTAGGTCTGACTTGGAAGTTGATAAGTGTTGTTTTTTTTCCTTATAGGTTAATCGTATACCCAATAAACAGTTGCTTTCTCTTCGGTCTGGAAAAAGAGGCTGTTTTGTGGTTAAGTTTTCTCATAATGGCAGGTAAATAGAGAACTGAAGTTCAATAGACCCAAGTGAACCAAACACGATACAACTTTTCTTACAGTATTGCGCGCAACAAGATGGTTTGTTGGTGTTATACCTAAAACGTGACATAGTTACATTTGACGTAATTACGTAACGTAAACGTATGGCTTGAAAACATAACAAAGGTCTGTGTTTGCAAACATAAATTTAAATGCCACAGTAAAATGTGAAACGCAATGCGGCACTTGCTGTCGTTGCTGGACAGAACGTTTCGGATTCTACTTTCTCACCCATTGCATGAAACAGTTGTAGGGCTGGACAGCTGCTGTAATTCTGCTGTTACACGCAACATTGCAAGAAAAGCGAACCGTTGTCTGGACCTTAAGAATGACAGAAATTTGTAGCTGATGATGAATATTCAAAATAGAGAACATCAGCGTAAAAAAGAAAGACAGATTTAGAGACCAATGGATTAGTCGCTTTCCTGTCCCATAAATTTGCCTTTTTGTAAACAATTATACACTCACCACTTGTTTATTTTGCTAGGTATTTGGCCTGTGGCTGCGCTGAACAAGATAGTTTTCCTGTTATCGTTTATGAGGTGAGGCCACACCCATAATGTAGTAGAATACTCATTACTGTACATTGGTACTTGCTCATAACTTAAGGTGGCCCATACCTATTGGTTTGGTTGACAGACGTCACATCTATTAGCGTCAAAACCTTAACCGATTTCTGAGATTTTTGGAATACGGAGGGGACACGACCGTGCATTTTGTGCGGCAATTTTCACTGCAACTTTGTGGTGTGCGCTGCAAATTAAAGTCGCCACCGAACCTTGCACTAAATTACGAACATGTTCGAAAATGTAGCGAGTTGACTGAGGCAAATCACCGCAAAGCCGCTATTGAAAAGTGGCACGACAAAATCGCCTGTGTAAATAAGCCTTATAACACGTTAGTCAACAAACAACAAAAGTCGTCTCAAGTATTTTCCTGATTACTGAATACTGCCAAAAACTTTATCCTTTACGATATTGCACTTACATTATGCATGTGTTTTTTAGATTCCATCAGGTCACTGCAGAGGCCAACTGTTTGGTCATTTTAGTATTATCTACAACCTGTCATGGTCAGCAGACGATACTGAACTCATATCATCCTCGTCTGATGGAACTGTAAGGTAATGGAGCACATCAGTACTAAGAAATGCCATTTGATGGCGGCAATTATGAAGTTAAAAAATGGTTCCATCTTTCGCGTGTCTGTACTCTGATAGATGCACAGATGACGTCAAAATGTGGTGAGAAGTGAGGCGAAGTCGAGTGGCGTGATTGTTGTTCTCGCCACATTTTGACGTCTTCTGCTGTGCATCATCGTTTATAGTACAGACGCCGCACGGGAAAATTGAATCTATATTTTATCGAAATATTTCAACCAATCAGAGCGCGCGTAAGATCCTGCGACGTCATCTGTGCATGTGTACTGTAATAACACACGGTTCTCGACAAATCAGAGCGTGCCTAATATACCATCTATAATTGTAGGGCATGGGATATCCACACTATGATGTCTAGTTTTATCAAAGTTTTCCCTCATCCTTGTTTTGTGTATACTGCTGAGTATCATCCGACATCATCCAGTATTATAGTCACTGGTGGTTATGATCGGCTTATTAGAGTATGGACCAGTACGTGTGATGGTATAAATGGACAGGTAAGTGAATCATTATAATGTTTAACGTAATCATCATCATCACCACCGTCATTATCACCACTCCCATTGTCGACATCATCGCCATTTCCACGTTAGATGGATTTAGCAAACGTGAGAAGACACGAGTTGCCGAATATCACAAATTACTCATCATTTCAGGAGGCCGACACACGAGCGCGCGTCGCGTGATGTGACGCATTTAGCCATTTATTAGAAGTGCTTTTAGATCGCCAGCCACCTGCATGCGCTGAAAATTTCATATTTCCCATGCATTCACTACAAGCTGAATTAATTCGAACTGAGCTCAAAAATTAGGACAAATGCGGGTCAACACGTCAAGTTAAGCCGCCGAAGAGTGCTCTTCTGGTACTCTTCATCAAGACCGTTGCTGTTACCGTTATACAGGGCTCCCACTGACCTTGAAAAGTCAGGGAATCCCTAAAATTTTTCAAGGTCAGGGAATTATCGGGAATTTTTAATTTGGTCAGTGAAATTTAAAAAATGTTACAAAAGTCAGTGGAAAGTCAGGGTATTTTGTGTTGGAAAGCTCAAACAGCCCTTTTAGCAGCTTGGCTGTGGAATTCCACAAACCTTAACCGCATAATTCCGCAGACTGATATTGGTGGAATAGAAATTGTTCTAAATTTGTGTTCACTAAAAAGTCAGTGAAAAATGGGATTTGGTCAGTGAAAAGTCAGGTAAAAGTCAGGGAATTTAGTTTTACCAAGAGAGTTGGAACCCTGTTATCATTTATTGCCATTCACCTCGGTCTTATTATGAATTCCCAAAGTCATTCTCGATATCATCATCATCATAATCATCATCGTCATCATCATTTCAACAGTATTATTGAAGCATCCAATTTTGTCAGACCTGAATTTAATTTTAATTTAAGTTTAATTTCAAAAAGACTAACGTCAAGAGACCATAATACTGAGAGAGCGAAACTCAGTATTGATGGCTGTGCGATGTTCGTGGCGCCTAAGGCTATTTTTAGTAATTTCGCCATCGCGCGCGCAAGGCTCTTAAACAATAGGATTCAAACCAAGGATTCAAACTGTCCCGTCAGCGCGCACGTCAAAAATCAAATTCTATTGGTTGAGGGCCTTGCGCGCGCTATGGCGAAGTTACTAAAAATAGCCTTAGGCGCCACGAACATCGCACAGACATCAATACTGAGTTTCACTCTCTTAGTATTATGGTCTCTTGCTAACGTGTAATTGAACTTAAAACAGCTTTTACGAGAAATTGATGGCCACACTGGATTTATCAACAGTATTTGCTTCTCACAACAAGGTATGTGCCGTTACTCATCAGGTTTGGAGAGAGAGTTTTCTTCTAAAATATGGTTTTTGACATTTTAGGGTATTAGCCTGTAATTGTTGAATCACTAGTGAATTATTAAGTTGAGACTACTTCCACAATAATCAGAATAAATTTGAAAATGCATCTTTTCTTCTCCATGTCTGAGTACACCTCGGAGAAAAGAAAAATGTTTACAGCGATTTTCGAAATAATGCGAACTCTGACCTCCAAACAGTCCGTTGGAATTTGGTTTTTCGCTTCCGCCCGCTTCAAACAAACAAACTAAAAGTACTCATAAAGATCCCTAAAATCATACCAAATGACATAATATGATCTTTAAATGACGTGTAAAAGCTAAATATGATTTTGGTATAAGTTAAATCTTCATATTTTTAACTTTTAAATTTGATTGACAGCAGTGAATAACCAAATTCCAACGGACGTTTTCAATGCATGAGTTCGCATAATTTCGAAAATCGCTGTAAGTGTGGCCACAACGCTTGAAAACGCGTTAGTGTGGAAGTGGGATAAGCGATGGTAGTAAAGTGACTTGTATTTTTATGTTGTACAGGAGATAGGATGTTCTCAGCTGATAGCACAGGCTCGATTATAATCTGGCAGACTGTTATTGATTCGACTGTTAACGTGAAAAGAAAAAAGAAAAGCCCAGAAGGTACTCCTATTGTAGTGTTTTTAACCATAAATTTCAACACTTATAATAACTATAGTATACCGATTTGCTTTTTCAGGATTTGTTAAAAGTTGGTCGATAATTAAACAGATCAAAGAAGCCGAACTACAGGTAACAATGGATCAGTGAATGAATTGTTGAAAGAAAAATTGATAGGATGAAAACAAGGAGGGAAGGAATGGGAAAGGAGGGAACGTGGAAGAATGAATGGGTGGACGGAAGAAAGGGAGGGAGGGAGGGTGAGGAATTAAGGAATGGAAGAAAGGACAAAAAAAGAAAGAAAGGGGTGAAAGGGGAAAAAGGAGGAAGAAAAGGAATATTTGATTGAATCGTTGATTGAATGAATAAATCAGTGAATGAATCGATAAACAGATGTTTGAATAAATAAAAGTCTTGCCCCAGTCAATGTATCAAATGCAATGTTTTTCAGGGCAATGTAGTCAACTCACTAGTACTCCATCCAGGTGGACTGAAACTTCTTGTTCATACTCGTAACAGCGCGCTGTGTATGGTGGACTTACGAAGGTATTGTCATTCATATACATTGATTTTTCAATGATAAGCATCGTAAGAGCTGTAATAAGGCGTTTACGGGCCAAGAAAAATATTTTCAACTTTACGTTTAAATTTTAAAGGTTTTTATAACTAAACAATTTGAATAGGGATTGTCGTCGTTAACTATAAAAAAATATGCTTTTACTGGATTTGTAGCCCATTGAAGTTTGAAATTGGGTTCAAAGCGAGGTTCAAACCAAATTTGAGCTGTGTGCACAACCTTGAGAAGCTACAGGTGATGTTACACGAGTCGACTTGCAACAACGATTTCCCGCGCAACAAATGTTGTCTGTAAAGTTTATGCCTTGGAAAATACAAAACGCAATTATTTTTAGCAATATTTTTGCTTAGTGAACAAGTTGCAAATGTTTGATATGAATTTTAAAAACTTTTAACGCAAAATTATCATTTTGGCCAAGTGTTGCGCGGAAAATCGTTGTTGCGAATCGACCCGTGTATTAAACATCACCTTTTAAAACAGTCTATTCGAGCGAATATGGGTGTCTATACTGATAGTTACTGCTCTTTCCCAAGAAAGTCTAGTACAGTAAGCTAATTTCTGTAAGAAACTAAGTTTAGCTGAAAACAAAATTCACTCTTTCAACGCGTAATTTGTTGCGGAAATAAGATAACCATGCGAACGATGGAAACAGATTCTTGCCTCGTGAAAGCTAAATTACACGCTTTATTGTAAGTACAGTAGTTAAAAATATTTAGCGTAAATAATAGTTTTATCGAAATGTACCTTTATATTTTTAGTTCCACCGTAGTAACACGATACCTGGGAGCGTCCAACTTCAAAGAGCACATACACAGTACTCTGAGTACTTGTGGCAGCTTTGTGTTCTCAGGGTCCGAGGATGGAGTGGCGTATGTATGGAATGCAGAGACTGGTGAGTACTATTACAATCACGTGATAATCACGTGTTGATTATGTTTATCCCTAAGAGTGATTTTATTTAATTTTTGAAAAAAGATGACTATTTTGTGAATGAAATTTTGTTGATAAAGAACGAAAGTAAACAACAGGATTGGAGTCTACTACAAACTATTAGTTTGCTAATTTTTTTCACGCAAATAACATCACTCTACTAGCTGCATACTTGATTGTAAAATTGCTATTAGGAATGCAGCTAGTAGAGCGATTTTAGTCCCCACTTAAAGCCAAATTAAAGCCCAACGTTTTTCTCCTGTTTTCGCTATTCAAACTGAAATGGCGTTTTCGTAGACAAAAGAAAGAGTCCTGTTTAGAGTGGACGTATAGTGTAGACGTTCCATACCAACCTATATTACTTTTTGGTGCGTTTTGGTTTTCTGCCTGCACTGGCTACGGCGTTTGTCTTTTGTCTGTCTAAAGGCTACGTCTACACTTAATACCTGGATGAATTTCAAAGAGGCAACTCTTTTCTGCGTTTTCTTACCTTGGACAAACGCCGTTACGGTGTGCAGACACAAGGCCAAAACGGATCGCAACAGTGTGCGATAACGCATTGAATAAATAAAATAAAAAAATAAAAAAATGTGGGGTAGCTCATCATTAGTGTCAGAGACCTCAGTTTCAAAGAAAGTGATTATAGTTTTGACCCAGTTTTTAACGACAGAATGTACCTCAAGGCTTACCGAGCGTGCGATTCTCAAGTATGTTTTATTGAAGAAAAATCTTTCTTATTTCACTAGGGGATGTAGTATCCGATTACACAAGCCTGGCCTACGAGAATGCTGTATCAGATATCGACTTTCATCCCATGGATCACATGATTGCGTTCTGCTCATTTGGTAACAGTCAGCCCATTATGGTTTACAAGTATGACTCAAAGGGTAAGACAATTGCACAGGTAGCCCGAAAGTCTTTATATCTATAGTTGACATTAACACAGGTAGCCCAGTGGTAACAGTGAAGACAATCGTAGCTGATAAAGCACAGGTAGCCCGGTAGCATAGACTTTCTAACAGCGTGCGTCATATGGCTACAAGTTCTGGATTAACACTTTCATTTGCTTCTCTTAGCTGCCAAAACAGAAGCCAAGCGCATGGCTACACCAAGTACTCCAGTTAAGGGAGTAAAACCTGTTACCATGACAACAGATGAAGACGAGCAACCGCATAAATTGGGTGACGTCACTAGTGAAATCATGAGGATGCAACGAGTCAAAAACAAGCTGAACTCAGTGTTGGTAGGTAGTTAACTCTGATTGGCTAGCAGAGAACTGTCCATTCCTCGATGAATAGTCATGCAAGCATAGATCATTGTGAGTTAAGGCCTTAATACGCGAGGTAATTATTCTTGCAATTTTCAATGCAATTCTTACGAAAAAAGAGCATTGCAAGCTGCTGGCGTGATGTCAGACGCTCAGATGCAGCTCTGTCGTGGTCTTTGATAAAAGCAGATATGTCAGCACCCTCTGCGCTGTGACTGGTCATTTGCGCCAGTGATAGCATTGCAGGTCGCAGGATAGAATGATGTTTTACACACTGCTGCAACTTACTTCACAACATTGCGAAAAGTAGAAGTGCGATCAACGTTTTCTGCAACTTGCAATGCAATTTGTCGTTACATTGCAAGTTGCAGAGAGGGGTCGTTATACGCGTAATCTTTTCTTTAATAATGCTAAAATCAGTGACGTAATTGAAAAGTAAATATCTTACAGCTCATTCTCTTACAAATTCATTTGTTTGTTTCGTTCATTATAAGCATGTCTGCCTGCGCCTGCTTACCTCCTATTTCTTCTTATACCGTTAATGCGACAACTAATAATTATATATCAAACTTTGTTGTCTTCCAGGACACCCCTGGTTCTGCTCCTCGTATACTTGACACTGCAATGCTACAAACACCAGGTGATACTAGCCATCCCTTCCAGACGCCAACCCCGCACCAATATGGTACCCCCTACACAAGTCGGGGCGTCCACTCCATACCGGAGAATACAGCCGTAAGGTCATTTTACCCAGGAATGGGGACACACGATTCCCTGTCGACCTGGGGATCGGATTTCACTCCGAATGCGTTCCCTACACCCGGACAGGTTAGTGTTGTTCTAGAGTAGATTTCGTATGAGTGTGAAAACGGAACCGCACGGTCACGGCACGGTTACGGCAAGAATTTCGAATGTTTTTATAGGCGTCACGGCACTGACACGGCCACGGAACGGCGCGGTCCGTTTCACACTCATACGAAATCTGCTCTAGTGAAGGAATGGCCATTGCTTTAGCAGTGTGTAAATCGAGTTCTGCATGCACGATGATCGTTGGGATGCGGTGGGGGCGTAAAAGCTGCGGGCGTTATATGTTGTCGTTGGTTCTTCGTTTTGGAATAAAAGTAAGATGTTTTCCGCTATTATTTCTAGGTTTCTGGTTATCCCATGTCTCCTCATTCCCAGCAGCACTTGGGTGCCTCGGGTCGTTTCCAGTCTCGTCAACTACTTAATCAGAGGCCTGGCTCACCAGCAGATTCACCAGGATCGCCCATGTTTCGGCACACACTCGGTAATGTTCCGCATACAATAGCCTTCTCGGCTTTTTCCTATTTCAAGAATAGTTCCAGTCCTTCCTCCACTCCTTTGCTGACACAGCATGCCCAATTACCAAGTCTCTTTTATTTTAGCTGGATCCAAAAATCCATTACCTTTTTCAGTGATTATATCAGCGTCTCTGCACTAGGCTAGTCATCAGTCTTTATTCAAATGTTGTACGTTTCATTTCAGGAAGGGATCATTTTGCAAAACGTGGTTCGTTGACAATGAATATGGCACAAGACACGCCTGGTCCACTGGTAAGCTAAAAAATAAAAACTTGTGAATAACGTTCGTTTGGAGTAGATTTTGCAAGGACATTTTGCAACACGCACGTATAGTATGGCTTTTGCACTAAAGAATCATACCTTTTTCAAAGGTAAAATTATTGCGGTGTGCGACAATCGTACCGTAGTACACCGTAGCCTTCCGTATCGGACTGTACCGTGGGCTATAGCACAATAGCGCCCCATACCACACTGGATCGTACCGCATCGCTGCGTACAGCATGTGGTTAAGTATGTCACTCTACCGTACCATTCGTACTCTCAACATTTTCTAATGACTTAATTTTCTCCACAGCGTCTATCACAATTACAGCAAAAACCTACTTTTAGTTTTAGTGCTGGTAACACGATCCACGAGCATCCTAGCCAGCCATACAAAAAGGTTTGTTCAAATAGTTATGTTAGCTTGTAAGTCATCAGGGTTAGAGATGTTAGACAGATTAGGCAAACACAAATGGGACACGCAAAGACGTGGAATGCTGACGGGGATGAGGAATATATCACATCCGTTCAGTACATGACTACCGTAACACGTTTGCGACGCCATGTTCAGGACGCATTTTCACTCGGTTTCATTTCGTGTTACAACGTTCTTCAACGCGTTCTCCGTCCTCTTTCACGTACCGCGGAGTCCCGTCCATTTAATGTTCACGAATGGTTGGTTGTCTTCTCTGCATCTATAAATAGAAAACAATAGCAATGCAGCTGTCTTCGCTACAACGGAGACAAAACGAAGGCAATGCAGTTAGTTCTTATTGATGGCGTCTTATTAATTTTACACAAACCTATACTTTCTAATTCTAGGTTGTGGCGATGTATCCTTATGATGCTAATCGAGCTGACGAACTGACTATACGCCCTGGTGACGTCATCACGGTGTTGTATCATGACAATGATAACTGGTGGATGGGTGAGCTTGCCGATGGGAGTCAAGGCTATTTTCCTTCTAACTATGTCATGGAACAAGGTATGATGATGATGATGATGATAATCATGATAAGTGATGTTTAGGAATCGAAAATTCTTTTGTGTGGTCATTTCATATTCTAACTCACTATTTTGGCTTAAATTTTTAAGATGAAATGGAGTCTGATACTGAACAAGAGACAAGTCAACCAAATATATTTCAGAATAAAACAAAAACCAACAAAAAGGTATTCTGAATTATTTCCTGACACAAGCCAACGACTTACTAACACCTTACCAACCACTTACTGACACCTTACCAACAACTTACTGACACCTTACCAACCACTACCGACCACTTCCTGACACCTTACCAATCACTTCCTGACACCTTACCAACCACTTCCTGACACCTTACCAACCACTCACTGACACCTTACCAACCACTTACTGACACCTTACCAACTACTTGCTGACACCTTATCAACCTCTTTCTGACACCTTACCAACCACTTACTGACACCTTACCAACCACTATTGACACCTTACCAACTACTTGCTGACACCTTATCAACCTCTTTCTGACACCTTACCAACCACTTACTGACACCTTACCAACCACTATTGACACCTTACCAACCACTTACTGACACCTTATCAACCTCTTTCTGACACCTTATGTTTTTTTTTGGTCTCATGTCAGATGACAGCAGTCACTAGTAAAACTGGAGAACTTCGTATAATATCAGGTCCAGAGGACAGTAGTGATCCTGAAGTAACTCAAAGGTCAGTTGTATTTGTATTAAAGCCGCCTGGGCCTAGTTGTTCAAAAGACGATTAGCGCTAATTCAGGAGTAAATCTAAAGAGAATCATTCATTTTAACCCAGGATTAAATCTAAAGAAAACCATTCATTTTAACCCAGGATTAAATCTAAAGAAAATCATTCATTTTATTCCAGGATTAACAGTTATCACGCTTTAAACGACCGGACCCTGTTGTGGATTCAGTTCATCATCATTCATTCCAGTAGACAAGACTGATATCGAATAAATACACTTGTTCACTCATTTTTTCCTTCTCTTTCAGTTCTCGACAAAGAAGAAGACATCGAAAAAGCGAAACTCCCGAGAAAGCACTCAATACAAAAAAGACTTCCCGTCGCAAAAGTCCCGAGAAGTCCACTACATGACCAACACTTTTAAGTCTACTACATGACCAACACTTTTAGATGATATAAACCCCTTTTTAGGCTCATGAACATTATATTGCACCAACAAAAACTAGAACATGCAAGGACCTGGAAATTTTAAGAATCGAATATTTCTGAATAATTTGATGGGTTTTGGCGAAGAGAACATTATTGACAATTTACAACTTAACTACGGTTTACCGAATGATTAACCTTGCTTTGTGATCTGTGATATGATCGACGACACTTTCTAATTACAGCCTGAGACAGCTACACTCTTGGTCACTAGGTAGACACTAGTGAAAAACGTCTGCGCATGCTCGTAGTCACGTCCGTTCGTGCCTTTTTAAACTTATGCAAATTTCGCTTTTACGCTTGCCTTCAACAAAGGTGTTCACAAAGTGTCAAAACTTAAGGTCAATTCTTGAAACTTAAGGCCATCAGTATTCTCCCAAGGTCTTCATTAATGCAATATCTTTGTTGCACAAAAGTATACAAGAGGAATTTTATGTATATACCAAGTACACAAATATTTCATTTCAAGGTAAAACTCACGCATTTCTTTAAAAAAAATGGTAATATGCACGCATGCGCAGACGTTCACTAGTGTCCACTTGGTATGGATACTTCGATTTTCAAAGTGTTTTTTAACCATATACGAATAGTGAGAGGTGTGGTCAGAAAAGTAAAAGTTTATTCAACTTCTTAAGTTTTGAAACAGGGTCCCCTATACCTTGTGCGTGAAACGTGAATGGCTGATTTATTTTGACGAAAAGACCAAATATTTTTGCGTGATTTCATTTTGAAGAGGAGTATAGGGTTTTCATCGGCTCACTTACGAAAGCATAGATTGTTCAAAACTGAAAAGGGGCGACGAAGTTTAAAAGTCTGAAACAATGAGCTTAGGTAGCCAAAGTCTTTTTAAGTCGAAATGACAATGAAGACAATTATGTGGACGTCGACGAACGAAGAATGGTATTCAGAAAAAAACTTGTCTTTCATAGAATCTTGAGAGGAAAGCAGTGGTACTGCAAGCAGTCTAGTCCCCGGGGGGGGGGGGGGGTACTCCCATATAATTACCATACGGGGATGATCCGCTGAACAGGGTATGGTTTTTCGAGTTCCCTGTCATAAACAGGGTATCCTTTTTGCAATTTTTTGAGCTTCTTGTCATTTTCAGGGTAGCAGCTTTCTCATCAACCTTAGTCGTTTGCTAGCCACAATGGCAACGATCAGTCTAGAAACCTTATTTATCGTTGTTCGATCACGGTCGCAACAAACTCGTTATGAAACTCATTTAAATTACAAACAAATAAGTACATTACATTCTGCAATTATTGTGCTTTGTCATAAACAGGGTATGGTATTTTGAGTTTTTCTGTCATAAACAGGGTAACCGTTTTAGGATCCCAGCGGAACATCCCCACCCAAATCCTGGTCAAGTACACCCCCCCCCCCCCCCCCCGGGTCTAGTCCTTGTACTGGAGATTGTTTATATAGAAAAAGAATATTTCATGGTTTTAATCACTTAAAGAAGTTTTGAATCCCTGAGTATTGGTCGAAGTGTTTTTTTCCTTCGACTTGTCCTTATCAGTAATGAGCTTCGCCTTGATTTTGTAAATACTCGCCTATCTATAACTTGAAATTGCTGTAACAGCTTGTACTAAATCCATTTTCTTCTGCAACTGTGATTTAACGAATTCTTGTGTGATACGGGTTTGGAGAAAGATCGGCACTAAAATGTCACTATAGAGTGATTACACTTAACCCGTGAAATAGTAGACTAATGTTTTACTTCGAAATCGCGGGGAGTGGTTGCCCAGTCTCCCGAGCCAAAGGCTCATGTATCAAGCGTTCGAAGGTGCGCCCTCTACCCCCTCTATCCATCAGTGCTCCGTTTTAAGGGTATTTAAAGCTAATTAAAGCTACACGGAAAGGAAAGAAGTCGAAACAAGGATGTAAACTAACTGAAAGATATTTGTTGTGTCTTTGGAGCAAATGTGAGAACATTATATTCCGTCTTCTAAGACTTCTACCGGATTTTTGCTGGTGATTTTGTTGTTGTTGTTGTTGTTGTTGTAAAGTAATACATCAAGTCGGCTATACAGTTTCATCGTCTTCGCTGAATACAAACTGGTGCGGAAATTTGGGTTTTCATTACTCAGCACCAACGGTCTCAAAAGCACAAACGATACAACAATTCTCAAAATCAAAACGACTCTTACAGCTAAAATCGTTGCATCGCGACCAGCAAATTACAAATTTTGTTTTGATTTGGGGTTTTTCTGAGCCGTCAATCAGTTTGGGGGCGGAGCTTCTTTCAAATCAACCAATCACTGATCGAGTTCGTGAAAGCTCCGCCCCCAAGAATGATGGACGGATCAGAAAGACTAAAATCTTACCAACGTTGGAGGTCGCGATGCAACGATTTTCGCTGTAATGCAACGGGACATGTTTCGATGTTACATCTTCAGCCATATGAGTTCATACAGTATTACAAAGTGGGTGAATATATATACTGATACCTATATATTCAGTTACTAACGAACAAAATTTAAACTAGCCAATAAGATAGCAAGTTATATAAAGTGAGGTATATACTAAAGATAACTAAAAAGATAAACTGAGTTAACATAACAAAGTTAAGCTGACATGCTCAACTTGCTTGTTTAACTCGGGTTTCAACCGTTCGATGTAGTAACCCTCTTTGATTTTTAGTTGAAAATTACTTGGAGCGGAATCCAATATTTTAAAACAGGATAAATCGCATTTGTCCTTACAGTTTTTTGAACTGGTTAGATGTTTAAAAACATGCGATTTTTTTATCCCGGAATAAATGCTCATTCACACGTGTGGAAAAATGTCTATGGGTTTCCCTAGTGTAACGAACTCCACAGCCCGCACAAGAAAACTGATACACAACGCGTGATTTGAGAGATTCGGAATAAAATCCTTAGGACTAAGTAAATTGCTAAGTTTAAAATGGAGAAAATATAATCTTAATGTTAAAATCAATGTATGGTAACTTATAATCAACCCGCCAATGGCGTAGTAGCTCGTGGATTGACCGAAATGACCACAGGAAGTCCAAACAATACATTTTAGTGAAATTGAAGGCGAAGATATAAATTACTACATCCAAAACGAAGTTGAAAATATCACACAAAAACGTATTCAAGGAGTTATGGTTCAATAAAGCACCAAATACAGTGACCTGCTTCACTTCGAGTCTGAAATATTTTGAACTGTATGTGTCGATCGCTAAAACGTTGCAGAAATACTGATCATAAAATCTCGTCACACGAGGCCGAAAATAGCCTGCAAAAGATATTGCTTAGGGAAAGTATTTTTCTTTAGTGAGTTTTTTGGAGTAACTGTTTTAATAGTTGGATACATTGTTTGGCTCTGAGCATATCATTTTTCTTTACAAGATCTCGAAGTCTCGGATTTCTTTTCTCTGGAGAGGGGTATTGGGACTTGCAGTGATGCGGCTCATCGTTCATAATACCGCAGTGCATTTTTCGTTCACCCGTATTTTGGTAGCTTCACATTTTTCATATGGAATCAAGGCGCTGTAACACGGGGCGATTTTCACTCTAATTTGTGTTGCAATGACGTTGCGAAATAAGTTGCACGAACCATACTGCAGCGTGTAACGTACTCTGCATCGCTCAAATCATTGGGAGGAAACGATTCCACCAATTAACAGTTCTCGTCATTGCGCTGTGTAAATCCCCTTGCAATGGTTCATACAGGTGGTTCATGGTTTCTATCGATTTGCAAAACAAGTTGGAGTTAAAACTTCATGGCCGTGCAACAGCGCTTTTACGGTTTCGGTCATCCATAAGCGATTTTAGAGTTTTTGACGACTATAAAAAAAGTAGGGGTTTTCTTTTCTTTATTTTTAATTTTTTAATTTTTCGGCCCGGTTAAATTTTTGTAGTAAAGGAGTTTATTTCCAAAGGCAGATCATTAGTTGTTTTAGGATGTTATATTTCCCGTTTCCTTTTTACGAGCGCGAAGCGCGAGCCGCTCGGCAAAAATCGTGCAGTGAAGTAGTTCACAATGGCTGCTTTCTGGGTGATTTGAGAACTCAATTTCTAAAATTTGAGCTCGGTTTTCTCAGCACTCAGTCTCGGCCTCGGATTTTCGAAAAGCGTTAGAGTCTCGGGTTCGGATTTTCAAACAAGAGTCTCGGCGTCTCGGCGAGTCTCGGATTTTACCATTCGCCACCCCTAGAATTTCAACACTCCACGATAATAATTAAATACAGATCTTGTTTACAGAAGACGCCATTTACATCGTTCAATTCCAAAGCAAGTTTCGATTCGCGTATAATCGGCTGAAGAATTCGAGCAAATATCATCAACGATGCATATTTGAATAACAAATAAGAGTCCCCAAAACATATTTCCTTCAATCTCGTAACCAGAGCCCACATTACTTTCGGCCTGCGGTCAATCACGTCGAGCATGCGCAGTAGCATAGTTTAACAATGTGCGAGTGAGTGAGCGAGTGAGTGAGTGACTCATTTGCATATTTTGATGCCTCACAATAACTCGCGGATTTGCAATCCACGAGTTAAAAAGATTTTAAAAACTTCATAGTTGTAACATAAAAATCATTAAGACCAGATGAATTTTTATGTCAGGTTTTTTTTCTAGTTTAATAACTAGAAAAAAAAACCTGACATAAAAATTCATCTGGTCAAATCAGTGATTTTATGAAAGGATGAAATTTGCCGTGACTATTTGTACGGCAACCGCACTCTTCAAATTACTGAAAAGCAAATTTTACTGACTTCAAACTATCCTCTTTTTATTCAGAAACATTAAGCACTTTTAGTTTAATATCTATAAATAAAGATAGGATAGTTCGAAGTCAGTCAAAGAAGGATTTTTAAACAATTTTTCTAGAGTGCGTATTTCATGTGAACCATGCTGCGACCAAACCACAAAACTTGTTTTTCTTCACATTTTACCGACTTAAAACAGATAACCAAAACAAAAAAATATTTTATGAATGAAAAAGTTTAGATAAATGATCAGTACTTGAAACTATTTGATAATTTCCTTTAATCTTTGAATTTGAGCAAAAACAAAAACAAAAAAACAAGTGATTTTCATTCAAACAATTGAACACAATTTGAGTAAAACATGAATTTTATTTGTACAAAACATTGAATATTTTGACATCTCTAAACAACTAAATATCTTCAAACTGTACAACACCTTATAGAAATTTCTATTTGTAAAATGTTGATATTCTTTGAACATTTGTAAATGTGGAATTATTGGAGAATACAGATGAAAAGTGGTTATTTACAAGTGATTTAGTTTATTTATATGTCCAACTCAAGATGAGGATGTTTAACTATAAACAATTCACGTACATGTTCTACATCAGTTATTTTATTACCTTCCAGCACTAGCCCCTTTTGCTTTAGATTACAATTAACCAAGTGCACCACACCATTATTAGTTATTTTATTACCCTGCAGGTTTAGATGGATTAGTTTAGTGTGAGGTAAATATGTACACATGCACTCTACACATTTATCTTCTATATTACACCACCGCAGCCACAGTTCAGTTATGGTGTTAGATGTGTTTGTTAAAGATGAAAAGAGTGAATTAGTACTGTGAAGTGTTAAAGGTGATTTAGTAATGAACAACCAGTAAGGAACAGGTGAAGATGAAAGTAAATGTTGTAGTACACGAGGAACAAGTGAAGATGAATGTTGTTCGTTTAATTCGTTAAGTACATTTATAAACATAATTACTACTTTATAGTCTATATAAGATAAACGAATATCTCCCTTTCAATCCCACTATTTATAGTTTGTTTTTCTATACAACTTTTTTTGTTAATTCTTTGCCATCAAACTCGTACAAACAAGTTAACGATGCTACACGATGTGTATCTTTATCCTTCTCTTTTTCTATGATGTATTTTAGTAGTTTATACCACAGGCACCCCAAGCTCTGTTTTAGTTAGGGCGTTTTACGCGCGCGATGATTATTAGTTTGGGCTACCTGTGTCGTTTGTCAATTTCATTAAGACCATTGGGAGTAAAAAATATCTCACTGAAAATCAATAAAATTCTGAAAACTTGAATAAAATAACTCTTTTCTTATTTAGATTAGAACTTTTGGAGTCTTTTGGGCTGGTTTTTGCACTCATTTGCGCGCGTTTTGTAGGTTTTTGGCAATTCTCCTTTTCACACTGGTTCTCTCCAGTACTATATTAATTAATAAGAAAAGAGTTATTTTATTCAAGTTTTCAGAATTTTATTGATTTTTAGCGAGATATTTTTTACTCCCAATGGTCTTAATAAAATTGACAAACGACACAGGTAGCCCAAACTAATAATCATCGCGCGCATAAAACGCCCTAACTAAAACAGAGCTTGGGGTGCCTGTGTTTATACATTAGTTTTTTGATCTCCATTCATCTGACCAGCCATGAATCTAAAAGTTAAATCACTAAGAGTACTTTGTGCTCGTATTTTATTCATATTTAAGACAAAATACCGAGCAGCAAAGTATTCTTGAATACTTGTGCGACTGAAGCTGTATCCCTTAACAATTTCTGAAGAAAATGCAGACTTTTTGTTGAAACTAGCCTCTACAACTAACAAGCTACTTGACTTAAGGTAAGTTAATTGTAATTCAATACGTTTTAGATTTTCTAAGTCTTCAAGACTTAGAAAATCTAAAACTTAATGAATTACAAAAAAACTTTCACATTTCTGTTGCACTGGGGTTTTTTTAGTTTCTATTAAAACAATTCAGCATCTGAAAAAGTAGAAGAGGAAAAAATATTAGGGATATTTATATGCAAATGGTCGTTTTCATTTCTCAATTAATGTTTCCTTCATAAAATGTGCTATTGGAAGATTAAATCATTGTTTTCTTGTTTATTTCTATTTATGTATTTTTGTAATTTACATGTACTTACACAGACTTAATTTGTTGTTGATTTATCTATTTAACAATTTTACAACACTTGATACTAATCTTGCGACCTGATTGGTTGATTAGAGTGTGTCGATAAGAGGCGCGCGCGCGCGCGCTCATTCTGTTGCCCCGTTTGAAAAGGATTTTTTAACTTTTATCTCAGATAACTGTTGTAAAAAACGAATTGAAGATGGTTTTGAGTTGTCTGTCCTCTTATTGACACACTTTAATCGACCAATCAGATTGCGAGATTAGTATCAAGTGTTGAAAAATTGAAATATTATTGAACACAGGAAGCCCAACATTGTCATTTATTTCTCGTTGTATTTTACTATTTCCCAGCCAATATTAGTTTAAACTGAAATTTTACATTCAGAATTCGAAAAACTTTTTTGTTCATACCACTAACCTTTGGCTGGTGACATTTGATCACCCTTCTCTTGTCCCTGTACTTTGTATACTGGTAGATCAATGGCTAGAAAATAAAATTGATTTTAGTTAGGTGGTTGTCAACATTTCAGTGTTCATTGTTATGTACACTTGGACAGCCAAGCACACTTCTTTCATTTCTTTAATCACATAAATATAAATAATATACAAATATTTATCTCATATTATATATAATGATTGTTATTATATATACTGACATTAATTCTTTTAATGTGTGTGCAAATAATTACAGCCAAAAAGTTAGGAAATGGTCACAAATCTCACATCGCGTTATGATAAATGGTCAATTAAACACGATGGGGGGAAGGGGCGGAAGGGGAGGCTACGCATTCCGTTTCTCATCAGTTCATTATTGTAATAAAACATTAAAATCTTGAAATGTTGTTACATTTTGCATTAGTGTTACAATTTTTCTCTTAAAATTAAAATTAAAATCTTTGCTTTGTTCAGTTAGTTTTGGTATATAAAATGTGAATTATGTAGATAATTATTATTCAACAAATATCAGTTTGTCTGAAAATTGAACATCCCATATCATAACTTTCTTATTGATTGCAGATGGTTGACTGCTGATCTTAAAGTTAAATATATATCAAACTTTTTCACATGCAACTAACCTTTTGCCACTGCCATTTGATCTGTTTTCTCTACTTCCTGTATTACAGTGCCTTCCTCTTGAGACATGCTGCTGACTAGAAAAATACATTATTTGCTACTTTATTACATGAAATGTTTACAACTTTGCCTTTGAAACATTTTGCCAACTCTTTGGCTAAAAGTTGTATTTACATACAAGCATTCTCACTCAAAAAAATACCTTGGCAAACTAGTTCCCAGGTATAAATTCAAAGGTAGTAAGCTGGTCCTCAACTGCTTATTGCATACTCATTAATTCTAGAGCATGACCTCTTTAGTGCCCACGTGTTCAAATGTGGAGGCAGAGTGACAATATTTGTTGTAAAACTGCTTTTTAAGAATTCTAATAATTATCTGAAAACTGTGGATTTTTTCAACTTTTGTTGTCAGGTGACTTTTTATGAGATAAAACGGAATCCCATTACCATTTGTTTCTGTTTGCCATTCCCGGCAGTAGCCAAATCCCAGTCCTAGTGCATCAAATCCCATTTTTGCATCAGTAGTATTTAATACCTTGATTGCTGGTGTTAGCTAGGGGGTGATGTACGTACTAGCATACTTCCAACAATTTCACCAATTTTCTTTCCTAGCTCCTTGTTTCCTCTGTCAATTTTCTGATCAAACTTCTTCTCTAACTCCTTCTTCGTGCTTTCAATTTTCTCTGTAACACTGGATTCTGCACTTTGAATTTTCTCTGTAACATTGGATTCTATGTTTTTAATTTTCTCTGTAATGTTGGATTCTGTGCTTTGAATTTTCTCTGTAATGTTGGATTCTGTGCTTTCAATTTTCTCCATGACCAGTTTGGATTCTGTGTTTTGACTGTTTTCAATTTTCTCTGTAACGTTGGATTCTGTGCTTTCAATTTTCTCTGTAATGTTATATTCTGTGCTTTCAATTTTCTCCATCACTTTGATTCTGTGCTTTTCAATCCCTTTTTTACCTTCTCTTCTGTTTCTGTAAGAGCCTCAATTACTCTCTTGTCATTCTTTTCCATTTCTTCCAAGCACTGAATATAAGACTGTTGATCTGCTAGGTCCATCGATGCAGTTTTTAGTTCATCAATATTGTGTTGTTTCTCTCCATGTCTCAACAACACAGTTGCTATGTCATTCCAGTACCTGTTAAAATCTGCATCTGAAAGAGCCAGTTCTGTAATGTGTCCATATAGTTTATTCGATACATTTTGATTCTAACAATGTCATCTTCTTTGTTGGTGCTTGTGGGTGCAGGTTCCTTGTCCCAACCTCCTGTTGGTGTTGGCAATTTGCAAATGTTCCGTAATAGTAGAATAGCAAAGTAATATATTACTTTGCTATTTCTACTATTATGGAACATTTGCAAATATCAAAACTCTTTGAATTTACCTTAGGCCCTCCAGTAGGCGGGTACAGCTTTTTCCACTGCTCCTGGAACAGTATTCTTTTGGAGCAGAGTTTTTTGAAATTAGCATGGTTTGTGGGGTCTGCAAGGAAACTGTGTAGAGAGGGATGTGGGGGAATGCTGGAATGCAGGATGTTTCTCAGAACCTCTGAACCACCATCAATAAGTAGTTTACACAGACGTGCAAAGTTTGTATTAAAGTTTGTATTAATACAAACTTTGCACGTTTGTGTAAACTACATGTATAACGAATTTTCATTAGATACATGGGACCAATTCTTTGTACTTGCAGCCATCACAGATTATCTGCAAATTTAACAAATACGTAAGGATAAAGGTATGTAAAATATAAACTAACTTAAAACCCTTCCTGCAGGCTATGCATTAGAAATTAATGTACAGTGATGTAAATGACATAGGGGACACAGGAACCCCAAACAACATTCCACAGTAGTGTCAACTACACTGGAAATTTTTGCCCATTCATTGCATTTTCCTATCATAGGAACTGGACAAAAAATGTACAAAAATTATCTATTTCCTAGATATTTCCTATCATAGAAAATTGTATTTTCTTACTTTTTTATTTTAGTCTAGGAAATATATAGGAAAATGTATTTTCCTAGATAGAATTCCTATCATAGGAAATGAGCAAAATATTTGCAGTGCTATAGGAATGATAATGTTGCATTGAGATACTTACATATCTAATTAAGTACATACTAGTTATACAATGGTTTCGAGTGCAATACCATGGAATATGCACAATTCGCTTGTATTTTCTAGCTAAACTTATCACCATTAGATGAGCTTGGGGTTAGGTGCATGAACAGTTACTGGTGTCTCACATCTAGTCCCCTCCAGGAGGTCACCATGGCAACCCTGCCACAGTCCACCACCTAACATCCTTCCAACTGAATGAACAGTGGAAGTATACCTACCTGGTTACCCATCCAAAATTAGGGCCAGGCTGTGAGGGAAAAAAACAAGATTGATCCACAATGATCAGCAATAGAAATCCAACAATTAGTAGCATGATCCGTGATGATCAGCAAGAATGCCTGTGTGGGCTTGGCATTAAGATATATATAGCCCCTGCACATGCCCTGAGGGCCCCACATTACCCTAGGAATTGGGAGATACTGCTGGCCAGCAATGTCTCAAGTTTAACCTTGCCTAAATTAGCCCCATTATATACACATGAGCCTTTAGATGAGTGACTGTATATAAGAAAATACCGGTGGAGAGTGGGATATCAAGGGTGTACCATGAGAAACCATTGTATAACTATCTTATAACACATCATAGAAAATCCATCGATGTTTGCATGAATACCACCAAATATAGAATGGCTTTCCTGCTTACTGATTGGCTGTAACATGTCTTAAAAATGGCTGCCGTCATTGGCTGTATTTTCTATGATGTGAGATAAATATATATACTTGCCTTTTCTACTTGATAGTCAAAAAGGGTGCAGGATTTTTCAAAGGTTATATTCTATAGGCTAAAATGACTATAAACATAAGAGAACTAATTGAATATGAATACTTCAGTTTGTTGTCAATAACCTGTAGAAACAGAGGTGATATTTGGTGTCAGAACACCATGCACATATCTTACCTATAGTTTAACCCTTTCGCTCCTACAGCGCCCGAAACCGGCCGTAAAAATTCTACTCGTCTAAAAAATTACTTCTTCCTAAAAAAGGACAACTCAAACTCAACTTTGGTACCAAAGTAAACTCTAGTAAATGAGTCAAGTTTTGAAAATCAAACATTGTGAAACAACTGGCGATTTCTGCAGAAATTCGTCATTTCAAGGCAAGGAAAGGAAAAAATCACCATTTTGGGCTCAATTTTCATCCTTGAAAATCACACATTTTGGACCTCAGTTTTTCTCAACAAATTATCCTTTCCTGCACACGAAACAGCATTAACAACCAAATTCAGTCCTAGTCTTGTGTTCTCATGGACTTTTTGGCCTTCTTTTCCTTTCACGGACACAGCTGCGGCTGATTCATTGTGGCCATTTTGCAAGCACGTGTTTTTGGACTTTTACGACCTAAATGCATTCTGGGTAATTCAGCTCCTACGCGACAGCCACAGCCCTTCCCTCCATCTTTTAGAGTTTTTAGTAAAGTCTCGAGCCCCCTCGGAATTCTGCCCAAATTTCGCGCTTGCTGTGTTCCTCAATCGTCACAACTCCCAAAAAATGCCATGGCAGGTCCGAGAAATTCCCCTTGGACGAGCTTCAAAGCACACTTCGTCTTGGCGCCACTCAAAATTCACCCAGTCAAAGCTACGAGTCAAAATGCCTACGAAGTGTTACACCTTGACGAATTCTTACGGCAAGTAAGCTCTCTGCTACTTCCAGGCTTAATGATGCCCAGCCAGTAGGAACCAAAGGCGAAAAAAGGCTCGAAAATTCACAGAAATCCAAGTTTTCTGGACTTTCAAACGCCAACATCACTCGACCAAAAACGCTACCGCTTCAAACTGGTTTCAACCGGTTAACTTGAGCCCTCAATAGTACAAAACAGCAGAAGTTTCTATGGTTACTCCAGTAAGCAGGCGAAAAAATACACAAATCGATTATGACCTCAAAATCGCGTAAAAACCTCAAAAATCCCCAGTAGCGAAAGGGTTAAAGTTAGAAATGATTCAGGGTGTGGTTATACTGTATCTTAAGCTCAGTTATTAGATGGCCTTTCACTTGCGTTCCTCGAATTCATCCACAAACAAGTTTAGAATTGCTAAAGAGAGTGGACCAATAACAGAATTAGATTTATTTCATTGATTGTAGTCTCATTAGTGATATAATATAAATGAATAAACGAAGAACTAATTAATATACTAATTCATAGAGCATAATTAAGTTACCATGGAATTAATTAGCTAAATTAATATTTAATTATATCAAAGAATGAAACATGAATGAGTGAATGAATGAAATGACGGGTGGGCGCTGTCAGATGCAGTGATCAAATTTGTGTAATTCTGATTTTCCTTCAGTTATTTCACTGAAAAGTATTGAGCTTCCTGTGGTTAACATACTCAGTCAGACGGTCCCGAGGTACTAACACAATGGCAAGTTGATTTGGCTGTAAAGTACGAGAAATATTGAATCTTCAGATGTACTACTTATATGCACTATTTACTTACTAAATGATGTCTGCAGAAAAGAACGGAGAGCAAGAATCTTATTTGATGAACCGTTTTCGACTCTCTACTCATTCGAACATGAAGACAAAAGGCCGGCACACACTAGGCGTCAGGTTAGGCAACACGTGGTGCTTCGTGTGCACTCTAGGGCCACGTCCACACGTATGCGTTTACGTTTGTAAACGCATAAAAGTATTTGCATCCACACGAAAACGATGGCTGTTTATAGCGGCATCACACGAACAACTTGATGCTAGTAAACGTATACATTTCTATGCGGTTAGACTCGTCCACACGTAAACGCTTCAACTCAAAAACAATGTTAAACGCTTGACTAGGCAGGTATTGAATGATATTGTGACGTCAGCGTTTTCGAAAGTATGCGTTTACGGGTGTCCACACGTAAACGCTTTTTAGTCGTTTTCAAATTTATCCACTTTGGAGAGCGTATTCGAAAATATGCGTTTACGATGAGCGTTTCAGGCGTTTACGTGTGGACGGAAGGCCTAAACGCATAAAAAAGTATGCGTTTACAAACGTAAACGTATACGTGTGGACGGGGCCTAGATGTGTTGCGACGAAGCCAGTTTTCAAACGGCGACAAAATTTTCACAGAAATTGTACAGTACACACGAGGGAAATCAGCGACTTGACGCCTAGTGATCACTGATTTCGTGATGCTTCAAGAATATCAACGATTTCCTTGTCTTGTAGGGTTCTAGTAAAAAGTGATTCAATCGTTATCTTACCGTTTTTGAAGAATAAAATGTCAACAATTTAGACACTCTTTTATATAGAACAACGCCTTCTTTATACCAAACGCTTTCTTCTCAGTTTGTGTTTGACTGTGTAAAGGCGTTGTCTGGAATGTAGCGTGGATAAGTTGAAGTGCTGCGATCTGTAAACACAGTGAAGTTCCTTCGAATATGAAGACAAACAACAGAATAAAACTCAATATTAAAATTAAAGTCATTAGTTTTAGATTTATTCTATTGTCAATAGATAAGCTATTTCTTAAGCTTAAGTCTTATATTTATGCATCTTGTGATGACAAAACAAACATGAGAACGTATATGTACATGTAATTTAAACATTTTTGCCTCGTCGGGCGATTCATCCCTTCGATCAGAACACGATCTACAGTCTCTGTTTTCCAAGTCGAAATATCACACGAATTAGGCACATAACAACGCTGAAAGACTCATAAAAGCACATTGTCTTCCTCTAGAAATGTCGCTGAAACGACTATTACCTTGATGAATACTTCCTCGACTAAATAAACTCGTGTTAAACATGATTGCTTTAAACTCACCTTCACAAAGACAAGAGAAAGAACAAAGAACAACTCGTACCCAGAGCCTGCGTTCCTCTTGGTCAGCGACCGAGAAACGAGTTATTTGGAGGACTCTGATTGGTCGACAGAACAATAGAAGGAGCGTTTGAATTTTGCATTCTTCGCATATTTTCACAGGAGGCCCAAGCTCTCTTTATAGACATTTATTGTATACCCTTGTCGATACGCGCGCTCTGATTGGCTAAAAGCTGTGCTTTATCAGAGAACGGAGCACAGCTCTGATGTCAGCAGCGCGAGCTCGACCGCACGCGCACCTTTTGAATTTTTGTACGGAGAAAATCGAACTTTTTCCCTTGAATATTTACTTCAAAATATACATGTATAATAAAACAAATAGAACATCTTTTTCCGTGCACCGTTCAGTAATACAGCACTTAGGAAGTGCCGAAAGCACTCAAGAAGTAACCTGACGCCTACGGCTCGTGCTCTCCTTACACTTCTTTCGTGCTTTCGTCACTTCCTGCGTGCTGTATTACTGAACGGAGCACGTAAAAAGCTGCTGAAGCTGTTCTATTTGTTAAAGGTCGTTAAATGTATGGGAGTTTAGGCATGGCTCTATAACTCTGTATATATAGTAGTGGAAAGAGAGTTCAGCTAAAAATCAACGAAATGGCCTGAAATCGCTACCAGAGAACAAAAATAACACAAACTACACTATATGAAGGTTACAGTTTATTTGCTTCATTATTTGTATAGGTAATCATACGGTTTCTGATACTCTTTGAAAAACACACTCGTGCAAATTAATTCCAAATTGAACGAGAAATCGTATGATTACCTTTTAATGAATATACATGAAAAAATTCGAGAAAATAAACGATGATTTTTGTAAGAAAATCAAATGAAATCTCGAGAAGAAAACTTTCATCGCGCGCAAGTCATCAAAAATTTTATTCAACTGACAACCAGATCCTCATGGTTTTTGCCATTTTTTTCAAATAAACATTTACTTTAATGAATGAAAACCTCCATATTTGTAATTCTTGGTTATGTTTTACAATAGCAGTATAAGGAAAAATTGATCTTAATGCGACTTTGAAAATATAAATTCAAATGTAATCTGCACTGTATTACAGCTCTTCTGCACTGTGTTACACTTGAACTGCACTGTTCTCGACCAATCAGAATCGAGTAATTTTTTCATGTATATTATTACAATATATATACAATAGGACCCATTATATTGTACCATATATGAAGGACCTACCCTCGTTTCTCGGTCGCTGACCAAGAGGAACGCAGGCTCTGGGTACGAGATTGGAGAAAGAAGAGTGGTTCAAACAAAGCTTGACGTGACGTCTTAAAGTAACCATCCCCTCCTCGGCCCCCTCACCACAACTCCACAGGAATCCTAAGACTTTATCTTGTCAAAGAGAGGGAAACTTCTAAATATGGCGCGCGCGCCATGTGAATTCCCGCTTGGGATATTTTTAGCTGGTTCGTCGGCGAGGAGAATAAAAAAGTAAAACTTAAAGATAGTTAAATATGTAATTATCGAACTCCGCCATTGCCGAAATCAAGATTGTATGTATAATATTTGGGATGCAGTATAACTTTCGCCTAACCCTACTCCCGTACGTCATAATTTGACACTTCTGATCATGAAAAAAAAATTCTCAATACTGATAGGCTAAGAGCAGTGCTATTTCAAGGAATTTATTTAATGCACAAAAAGGAAATGCAGTGGACAAAAACGAAATTTAGTGCAAATTTAAGTTTTCAGTCTAAAACATCGTCAAAATCCATGTTTTCTTAGTTCTGCTGTTGTTCACATTATCTAGCATCAAATCTATGTTTTTTCTGATCACAAAGCCAAACAATTTTGATGAAAAAATATATGGCGAAAAATAAAATTGAGGATTTTGTCGTGTTTTTTGAAATGCGCGCACTCAGGTTTCATTCAAATATGGTTAATCATTTTACAGAAAACAAGAGTCGTTTGTTTGTATAATTTTCTCATGTATATTAATCATATAGCTTTTCAGTTCGTGGAATTTGGAAAAAAGTTGAACTCGCGCGAGATTTTTGTAATAAGGTCGGTGCAATTTAAGATTAAAGTATTTATATATTGCACATGATGTATGAATTGTTGAATGGTAGAAAAGGGATTAAAAGGGAGATTGAATGACTGTAGATTTATTGATGTTTTGCAGGACTATAGACAATAGTATAAGCGACAGTTGACGTTTTGATGTCGCTAACATCATTTTCAAGACTGTCACTTTCGGTCTGCCGTCAATCACGTCGAGCATGCGCCGTAACATAATTTAACAATGCGCGAGTGAGTGAGTGAGTGACTCATTTGCATATTCGTCCCCTCACTATAACTCGTGGATTTGCAATATGCAATTTGCAATCCACGAGTTAAAGACGACAGTTAGAAAGGTCTAGGTTGTTTTCCTTTCCAACTTTAATCTTATGTAAATAACTTTTGATTGATCTTTCAATGAGCCAAGAAGGAAAAAGATTACGTTTTAGGATATTGGATAGATCTTTAAGATCTTTTTGAAAACCTTGTGTAGTGTTGTTAATTTTATGGGCTCTATCTATAAGAGTATTAATTAAGCCTAATTTAGAACTAAATGGAGTAAAACTAATAAAAATTAAATTACTTAATAAACCCTAGTCCAGTCCCAGACTCTCTTTCTTGCCGCTCCAGGACTCGCGGAGAAAGAGAGTCCAGTATAACTTGCATGCGCATGTCAGCTTAGTGACCACGCGATCTCCACATTCATGTGGTGATCGCGTGGTTACAATTCCAAAAGTCGTCTAATGATTCAAGATGGCTGAAGAAGAAAGTGTTTTGTATACACGATATCAGTCTCATTTCGGAAAGCAATTTGTTGATTCAGTGAGCTATGCACTTGGAAAAACCAACTATAATCTCTTACCAAAGTTTGAGCAGTTACAGGCCATTTACGGATGGACAGTTGTGAAAGAAGTAGTTTTCGATACGCATCACTACCATATTTTTTGACAGCAAAACAAAACACTGACATTTGCATATTGCAAGCTCTCAAAATAAAACTTTAAACTGATTGGCTCATTTTGCACATGCGCATGCAAGTTATACTGGACTCTCTTTCTCCGCGAGTCCTGGAGCGGCAAGAAAGAGAGTCTGGGACTGGACTAAATAAACCCGTGTAAGTCTTTTACCGGAAGACAAAAGTGATACATGAGATAAATAATAATAATGAAATAATAATAAAAAGTATTTTATATTGCGTCAATATCCAACAGTTCAACAACGCTTTGCTACTCCCCAGTTTAAAAAGGTTAAAAAGTTATTTTAAATTTTAAGTTTATCAATGCAGTGATTTTTTTTTGCAGTAAAATATATATATACATACACAAGCATTACATAATTCATTACAAACACGACTTCAGTTTAGATTAAAATTTTAAAAAGTATATTTATTAAAAGTTAAATTGAAAATTAATTAATATTATGAGATGCTAGAACTCTCATGTTGTTTCGACAACAAGACTCCAAAAAAGGCAGCTTACAATTCACCTCAGTTTCCATGGTGAACTTGATATTAGGATGCTTAGTGTTAAGATATTCAAAAAACAAATTGGCATGTTTTTCTTAGTTCCATCCACGAAGCGCCTACTGATGGTTTCTAATTTATTCAAACTCTACAAATAATTAAGATGTGTTTTTCACATTCCTCCCGGGGCTAGACAACGCTAGGGAAATCAACTGAATCAAGGCAGTGAAATGCAGAACTGAAGGGAATGTGAAAACACATCTCGAAGTGTAGAGTTAAGTTTGAACAAATTACGAAAGAGACAAGTAATGGACTCTAAGGGTCCCAGCAAGGTCTTCAATAAAGAAAACATTTTTTTAATCTTATTTAAAGATTATATCATAATATTTGAATATAGAAACAAATCCCAAAATGGATTAGGGAGTTGTGGTTTAGGTGTTAAACGTCATAAGCATAAGAGTCATTTGCAACCCAGGTTTTCACTCCATCCCAGGCTAGAGTGGGATCTTCCAAAGCAAAATCTCCCTTGTAGTAGTCTATTTGTGCAATGATCTCTGAGGTATTTCTCTATAAACAGTCCTAGCAACCCCGCTGCCAAACGACCCAAATCAGGTCCAACCTCAACCATTCCCAAAGCAATGCCTTTATCCGTTGTGTCGACGAAAACATCAGCTGTCGAGGCAAAAGTATGGACAACAGTCGATCCATGTAGAATCCCTTGGGTGAAACACAAAATTAACACGATATAGACACTAGAAACAAAACGATACCACGATGCAAATAAGAAAAACCACAAATAGCCAATATTGAGGAGAACAAGAATCCAAATCTTTCGAATCTTGAAGACGCTGAGCCAATGAGGACACAAACAGGAAATCAAGAGTAGCTCAATGCCGCCGAGTAAACGCCCTCCATCGTGCATAAAAGTGTAATATATATAGTGATCTCGTATTTCAAATGGTGTAGATTGAAATACTAATGTAGTATTTATAGCTTGTATCGAAAGCGTTATACTTAAGTAGGTCAGGAACGAATAACTAATATATGGATAGGTTTTAACAAAAAACATCAGCTTCGACAATGTCTTGGAGCACGTCGCTCTGTCGTTTTCGTCGAGGTCTTCACTGGAATCGGTGGATACTGGGATGTACTGGATGGTGTCCACATCGTTAGTAGTTTTGCTTGAACTATTTTGTGAATGACTTTTCTCAAGAACAAGGTAGAAAGCAAATGGCAGAAGACAAAATGGAATACAGCCAGCGATGACCTTTCGTGGAGCCACAAACAAGTGTACTGTCAATACTGCAAAGAAATTCAACAGTAGCCAGTCAAAATAATTTAAACTAATCTCGAAAAGAAGATGAGTAAAGGTAAGGGAGTGGGTATCATACGACGCAACTTTGGCTGTACCGTTGCGGTTAACCTACTTAAGGCGAATCTAAGGATGATTTTCCAGAAATAACGGTGTTTTTTACGCCTGTCATCAAACTTTCCTTGCTACTATCCGTAGCGTAATGAAGAATTTTTTAGTTAAGAATATAAAAAACGAGCAGAGGGAAACTCAACATAGTTACCGTCGGATTAGCCCGCGTAGGTGGCGCAAATTTTCCGAAATCATGATAGTGTTTGACATCCGGTTTCCTGAGAATTAAATACAGGCCAAAAAATAAAAAAAAGGTACCAGTAATTACAGTAATAATGTTTTTTGGGGTTTCATTTTGAAGGATTCAATCTTTAGATGCTTTTATCAATTTCGCTGTACTTCTTTATGAAATAACATTGGTGAAAATGAAAATATATTAAAGATTTTAAAAATCGCTGGTCAGCGGTTATTGGCCAATGTTTACCATTAATTATCTCCGTTAAATGCATGGATACTCCCAAATTTTTTCCGTGAATTAAAATACCTAAACGCATTCTACAAGGTAAATATAAAATAACCGAAAAAAAATGGTTCGCAATTATGGGCCATCGTCCTTAATAGAGTTAAGGTGACTCAATAGAAATTCAGGAGGCATTCGGCCTCGACAAACTTTTGGTCACAACGTTTTAGGATCGCGTTCAATTTCAATAGCTTTTTCGGAACTTTTACTCCAATTATCCAGCTACACATTGGTCTTAAGCGATTTTATTGAAGATAATTAGTTTTGGAGTAATTTCAACAAAACCTGACCCCACTGTTTAGAAATGACCCACTCTAAATCAAAATTTTGTTGGTATAAATGGATGAAACACAGGGAATCAAACAACAATGAATCAAACTTCAGGCTGAGTGAGTTTTACAAAAATCGTCGGAATAGAAATGCGAAGACGATTGGCTGACAAAAGTGTACCCTAAAAGTGTTCTGAAAACGTCATGAATCTTAAGGCACCCCTTGTACTCTGAAAATAACAACCACGAACCTCAAATGACAACGAAAAGGTAACTTAATGTCTGCCTAATAAAAGTGTCAAACTGATCGCCCACAGGACAAGCCGTTAAAAATTACAAGTTAAGCAATGTTTATAATGTTTATAAAACACTGAAAATGGTCAAAAAGTTTAGGACGCACTTTAATGCTAGAATTGGAAAAATTCTGTAGCGAAGCTGCTGTTTTGAAGCTAGAAACAATAAATTCAAGGTTCCATTAACGATGGTGCTGAGTTTTGTTTTTGTACACAACATAGATCAGGAGAAATAAATTTTATAAAGTACGATATGCTGCACAAACGCTTGAAACCAGATTTCTTGCGCTTTTGTTTTGAATGCAAATGACTGCAATTCAAGAATTTACATTTTTGTCAGGGGAGTGCCTTGGGAGATGAGGTGGCCGTAAATTCATCCTTTATTTAATTTTCTAAAGCCGATTTAGTGATGCTTTCATAAACACGGCCACCTCATCTCCCAAGACTAGCTAATGTTCACCCTCCTGACAAAGGTTTGCATTCTTGAATTGCAGCTCGAAGGGATCTTTAAGTATAATAAGCAATACTTAATTTACTATCAGACTGCTCATGAACAGGAATATGTGTCCATTAACGGTGTCGCTGAAAAAAGCAGGCTGAAACCTACAAACTTCGCTGTAGGCTATCTGAGAAATTAAGGCCCGGTCCAGACGGCGTATTTCTCATGTACTTAATTGCTGCCGTACATAATTCAGAATTAAATACGGCAAAAATACGACAGGGCCTGTCGTGTTGCACGGCAAAGGAACGGCAACTGATTCATACGGCGTACTTTTGTAGTGCCGAATCAAATAGATATTCCCGTAATCCAGCTTTACCCATTATGTACGGCAGCAATTAAGTACATGAAAAATACGCCGTCTGGACCGGGCCTAAGGAATATGTGTCCAAGTTGTAGAATTTGCAAGCATTATACAGTGAGTTTCTTATAGTAATGATGTAGTCACGGTGATAAAAAGTTTTCATGATTCCGCTCTCAAAGCATTAGGCTTTAGGCTTTTTTCAGCGACACCGTTAATTGAATTAGTTATGTATATATATTACATAAGATTGATTAGTGGCCAGGAAGCCTCCTCAAGCCTGAGGCTTATATAAGGGCAGAGAGTCTCGTTTGCCATTTGCGATATTTCTTAAATAAATAAATGTTTTGAAATTAAAGAGCTAATGGTATTAATTAATATAATGGAAAATATGTAACTCATGTAACTAACTGAAAATACATATAGCTAACGATATTTATTTTTAGAGCAGAAGAGATACACTATCATAATAATATTACCATAACGATAACGATGCTATTGAATTCATATTTGTTATTTTCAGAATGTACATAGTGATAAAGCTCTTTCTTAAATATAATTAGAGAAGCACAACAAGTTAAATAAATAAATAAGTAAATAAATAAACAAATAAATAAATAAATAAATAAATTGTTGTCAAAGTCCATTTTTTCGTGATCTGATTGGATGAGAGGGTATCACGTGAACGTGAACAAATTTCGATGTTTCCCTGGACAACGGGCAACAATATGTTGTTGACCGGTAATAACAAAACTGGGGGCCCCTTTCTTAAAAGCCCCGATAACTTTACGGACCCGTTAACTTATTCGATTTATTTAGGTTAACGGGTCCGTAAAGTTATCGGGTCTTTTGAGAAACGGGTCCCGGAAGTTGATTGAGCTTTGAAGGAAACTTTGATAGAAACAACTAATCCCAAAAAGGATTAGTTGTGGTTTAGGTGTTAAACGTCATAAGCATAAGACTATAAGAGTCATTTGCAACCCAGGTTTTCATTCCATCCCAGGCTAGAGTGGAACCTTGCAAAGCAAAATCTCCCTTGTAGTAGTCTATTTGTGCAATGATCTCTGAGGTATTGCTCTATAAACAGGCCTAGCAACCCCGCTGCCAAACGACCCACATCAATCCCAACTTCAACCATTCCCAAAGCAATGCCTTTATCCGTTGTGTCGACGAAATTATCAGCTGTCGAGGCAAGAGTATGGACAACAGTCGATCCATGTAGAATCCCTTGGGTGAAACACAAAACCAACACGATGTAAACACTAGAAACAAAATGATACCACGATGCAACTAAGAAAAACAACGAATGACCAATATTGAGGAGAACAAGAATCCAAATCTTTCGAATCCTGAAGACGCTGAACCAATGAGGACACAAACAGGAAACCAAGAGTAGCTCAATGCCGCCGAGTAAAGTCCCTCCCTCGTACATAAACGTGTAATATATATAGTGATCTCGTACTTCAAATGGTGTAGAATGAAATACTAATGTAGTGTTTATAGCTTGATTCGAAAGCGTTAGGCTTAAAAAGCTCAGTAACGTATAACTAATATATGGGTAGGTTTTAACCAAAAATATCAGCTTCGATAATGTCTTTGAGCGCGTCGCTGTGTCGTTCTCGTCGAGGTCTTCATTGGAATCAGTGGATACTGGGATGTACTGGGTTGTTTCCACATCGTTAGCAGTTTTGCTTGAACTGTTTTTGGATTGACTTTTCTCAAGAACAAGGTGGAAAGCAAATGGCAGAAGACAAAATGGAATACAGAGAGCGATGACCTTTCGTGGAGCCACACACACGTGTACTGTCAATACTGCAAAGAAATTCAACAGTAGTCAGTTAGTTATAAAATAAAACTAATTTTGAAATGGGGGGGGGGGAGGGATGTCACACGATGCAACTTATTCTTTTGTGCAGACAACCTAGTTAGGACTAAGCAAAGGATAATTTTTTCAGACAAGGATTTACGTCTAAATTTTTCGTCTATTATCAACTTTCTTGGCTACCATCCGTAGCGTAATCAAGATTTTTTCAGTCAAGAATAGAAAACGTTTAAACATAAATGCAAAATGTTCAAAATAGTTGTCATCGAAGTAGCCGCGTAACTGACGCCAGGAGAAGGGAGGGAGAGCCAAGAGGGAACGGAGATAGGAGAGAGTTTACAAAAATTGTTGGAGTAGAAATGCGAGGACGACTGGCTGCCAAAATAAAAAGTGTACCCTAAAAGTGCTCTGAAATCGTTGTGGATCTTTAGGCACCCCTAGCTTGTACTCTAACAACCACGAACCTCAAATGACAACGAAAAAGTGACTTAATGTGTGCCTAACAAAAGTGCTAAACCGATCGCCCACAGGCCGTTGAAGATTATATGCAATGCTTATAATGTTTATAAAACTCTGAAAATGGTCAAAACTCTTGGGCGCACTTTAATGCCAGAATTAGAAAAACTCTGCAGTGAAACTATAAATTCAAGGTTCCATAAAACGACTGTAATGATTTTTGCTTTTGTACACAACATAAACCAGGAGAAATAAATTTTACAAAGTACGATATCCTGCACGAACGCTTGAAACCAGATTTCTTGCGCTTTTGTTTTGAATACAAATGAGATCCTTTTCAAGGATTTACCCTTTGTCAGGGGAGTGCCTTGGGAGATGAGGTGGCCGTAAATTCACCTTCTTTTTTAGTTTTTTTAAAGCTGATTTAGTGATGCTTTCATAAACATGGCCACCTCAAAGGTATGAATTCTTGAATTGCAGCTCATTTGCATTCAAAACAAAAGCGCAAGAAATCTGGTTTCAAGCGTTCGTGCAGGATATCGTACTTTGTAAAATCTGTTTCTGCTGATCTATGTTGTGTAGAATGTTTCCAATTCTGGCATTAAAGTGCGCCTAAGATTTTCGACCATTTTCAGTGTTTTATAAACATTATAAACATTGCTTATATTCTTTAGCGGCTTGTCTAGTTTTACGCTTTTATTAGGCAGACATCAAGTCACCTTTTCGTTGTCATTTGAGGTTCGTGGTTGTTATTTTCAGAGTACAAGGGGTGCCTAAAGATTCATGACGATTTCAGAGCACTTTTAGGGTACACTTAATTTGGCAGCCAATCGTCCTCGTATTTCTACTCCGACGATTTTTGTGAAACTCACTCAGCTTGGAGATTGATTAATTGTAGTTTGATTCTCTGTGTTTCATCCATTTATACCAACAAAATTTGATTTAGATTGGGTCGTTTTTAAACAGTGGGGTCTGGTTATGTTAACATTACTCCAAAAATATTTTAACAAAATCGCTTAAGGCCAATGTGTACTGAGCTGGATAATTGGAGAAAACGTTCCTTGAAATTGAACATGATTTTAAAAAATTGTGACCAAAAGTTTGTCAAAGTCGAATGCCTTCTGAATTTCTAATGAGTCACCTTAACTCTAAAACCAAAATTCGAATTTTTATCTTTTACATTAATACTCTCCTTACAATAAAAGTAGAAGCTTTTCCCTCAGTGCTGTTTTTAATGGTAAGAAAGTGTAAAAATAAAACAATGCAAAAATATCTTATATTGGGAACCAATTAGGACTTTATTATTCCTTTTGCAGCTTCATGGACACAAGTTACAGTCACTATTCCGTGTTGGACGCTTTTCAGTGATACCGTTGAGATGCAAATGTCCAATAGGTTACCTTGGGCATGCAAATTACGAATGCTGGCAAGTCCTGTGAAATCTTTTGTTGAAAAGGATCATTCAAGCAAAGATCAACTTTTGAAACCGGTGGAATTTATTTGCTCTTTTTTAAAGCATTTGGAATTTTTAACTTTTTTCATTTATTGGACCTTTTTGCTGTAACACTATTTTACAACGTCGTTCATCTTGAAACAAAGACTGCACCGTAGAATGTGCGGAATGTGAGCTTCTTTTGTTTGAAATAAAACTTCCCCTTGTCTCCCAATCAAGAAGACATTACGGTGGCTCGACTGGGTTTTGTTTGAAGCGCACCTACGCTGTTTGTTGCGGCAAAAAAACTAATTTCAAAAAATATTCCACAGCAAGTCTAGGGATAGATTAAAGTTTCTTTTGAAGTTTAAATCATGTTGATCGGACTTTTCGATAATTTATAGCCTGGTGGCATGGCGATTTTCATAAACCTGATTTTTTGAAAAAACTAGAGTTTTATAATGATGAAAAGTGAAACGAGAAGATGAATCATACTGATCTTTTTTACTTGAATATTTCGACTACTAATTGTAGTCATCTTCTGCATTTGCAAATTACACTTTGCTAGCTAATTTAAAAGAGTTAATGCCACTGATTGTCCTTGCTCATTTAAGCTTGGCCGAGTTTCCTTGATGAACAATGCCTCTGAAATTTTTCTCCTTTGGGAGCTTGTGAAAGTGTAATTTGCATTGCAGAAGATGACTACAGTTAGTAGTCGAAATATTCAAGTAAAAAAGATCGGTATGATTTATCTTCTCGTTTCACTTTTCATCATCAAACTCTATTCAATTAGAGTTTTATACTTTTCTTTATAAAAAGCTAGAAAACTTAAGATTCCCCTTGATAATTTTTTCTAACTTCAATAGTTTTGACCAAGTTGTTTCTTAATCCTGCACATTTCATGGCTATTGAAGCATTGTAAGATATCCAAAATACATTACAAAAACCTAAATTTTTAGGCCGCTTACTTCGGGTTGACGTTGTTTTGGTCGTCAAGCATCTCCGTTGTCCAGTTTTTTCCTGACCTTGTAAAAACTGGGCAATGGAGATGCTTGAGCGGCCTAAAAATTTACGTTTTTATAATTTATTTTGGATATCTTGCAATACTTCAATGGCCATGAAATATGTAGGATTAAGAAACAACTTGATAAAAACGCTGATACTGAAGTTAATAAAAAGTTAATCGAAGGAATCGTAAGCTTTCTAGCTTTTTATAAAGATGAGTGAAATGATAAACAAAAGATGAAAAGGCGTTGTAGTTTCTTGAAAGGAAAGCCTCCGAAAGAGTGTTATTTTGGACAAAGTAAAAAAAGCTAGGTGAATTGTAATAAATGAAAAAAACAAAACCACCTCACGACACGTGATTAACAGTTCTTTAGTGGTACACTGTTTCTTTCTTAGTGTGTTACCAAATTTCTCGTCTCTATCGCACTTTCTCATTCTCATTTCGAAATGTTTGCGTTATTCGCAACTCTAGCAATTGTTTAAAAAGGAGCAAAATTCCACCGGTTTCAAAAGTTAATCTTTGCTTAAATGATTCTTTTCAACAAAAAATTTCACAGGACTTGCCAGGACTTAACATTCGCACATTTGCATCTCAACGGTATCAAAAGCGTCTAACACGGAATAACTCTAATATGGCTTGCTAAATCTTTAACACAAAAGCGACAACTTACCAAGATAAACACACGATGTTAACAAAGAAGCAAAATTGCAACCCGTCTGAAAGGCACTGGCCAGTTCTTCTACAGCACCAGAGCAGGCCATCATCTGAGCAACCGCTATAACTGCCCAACCTGTTGCAATTCCAAAGAGAATCACCCCAGCTATTCGAAGATCTACGAGGTCAATCGCCACAATTGTAATGTTGGAGATAGTTAAAAGAATGGAAGACCAGAACATTGATGTACGAAAGGAGATGTTTCTCACAATGAACGGACTGACCGTTTTACTAATTGCAGAGCTTATTGTGAACGATATAATCAACACAGTTGAGGGGATCATTGTTCCTGCGAAGATATCCTCAATGGCCAAGGACACGACCAAAAATCGTGAAAATGTTATCCACAGTCCAAAGGAAACGTAGCAAATTATGGCTAGATGGTTCGCATTCATGCTGTACTGGGGTAGCGACGTCGTCAAGACACCGAGTATTCAGCTTTGGAATGCTTCGTTGGATTTTGAGGTATACACTACAATCAGAACAGTGCTTGTGATTTGTTCAAATCTGAATTGGTAATATGTCCCTGGGGATTGCATATAAATGTGAACAATTCTTGTAATTAATTACGCATTTGATCATAATTTTGCATGGAAGTTGCGCTATAGAAATAATAAATATTATTATGCAGTTTATTAAACATCTGAATGCATACATAACAATACACAGGGAAGGATATTACACTTTGCAAACTCATGTATGTTCGCAAAAATGCCTGTTTAAAATAACCACAGTTTCTTACAAAGAAACATATCAATATTATCTTAAAGGAATGTGTATTACAATACAAGTTTGTTGGGAAGTTTAGGAAAATTTAGAACTGATTTCTGAAGCGCGGCGAGCCGGCAGCCTCTCACCATTTGATCTTTTTCAGTTTCATCTGAAAAGGAACTACATCCTTTATCAGTCAATCTTTTAAGGTGTCTGGAAACAGTTTTTTTGGTCACCAACCGATAACAAAAAACGGTTTAAAAATCACTTCCCCGTGGTGGATTCTTAAAAATATTATAAGACATAGTTGGTGAAGGATTGAAGTTTCAGTGTTGGGTTTGTACTGGCAATCGGCGTTAATTTATGCATATTATAGGGAAATCCCGTAAATCAGACTTTTCGTTTTTTCTCCAAAACTTTACTATAGAATCTTAAGCAAACTCTGTAAATTCATCTTGGAAGTATGAACTAACTTTTCACCGAGCTTCGAGGATTTTCATTTCGCAAACCCCAAATTATGGAGTCTTAAATCTGGAATGTGAATTTTTAAGACGATTGTAAATATCTGAGCGAAAAGCGATGTAGATAATTATTATATTCATGTATAGTAGTTGTTTATTACACTCTTTACTTATCGGAAACGTTTGGAGACAATTCCTTTACTTTTGGCGGCAGTAGAGCCTTGGAAAGAAAGATGACTTTTTCACACAAGTGTCCACAAATTGAGAAACCAGAGTCAGACTCTCTTTTCTCAAAACTGACTCCAACAATTTCTTTCCAAACTTCTGCATAGGAAATTTAATCCTTTCCGATTCAGCATTATTAAACTTCATTTGGCTGGAAATTCTAGAACGAGCGCAACAGCAGAAACAAAATCGGCTCCATTGCCTTTCAATAAATTGCGTCTCGAGTCAAACGAACAGCCTTCGAATGTTTTGGTTCTGCCCTATTGTTCTCTGTAACAATAGCGGGATTAAGGGATTAGTGTTCTTTGCACCAAAAAGATTTATTTGCGGGCGCAAGCTTTTTAACTATAATACTATGATATTACAGACATTTTACAGAGATTCCACAAGCAGAACAGATGAATTTATAAATTAATTGCGCCCGCAAATAATTTTTTTTTGCAATCACCTTATCCTTCTTACAAAAGACAGCGTCCGGATGCTGAGGTTTGCCGCTTTGGCGCGGAATCCATCGCTGTTGAAGCAGTTGAAGCTTAAGCGTTTGAAGAATCCTATAAAGGGGCTCTGAATCCTTTTTTATTAAATTTATGTAAAACGTTATGGTTATCAATCCAGTCCACACAAATGTGTCTATGGAAATGCACCACGATACTTATCCAACAAGTTTGTACGAAGGAACAAGATACACAAAGCATATAGAGAATTTGTATTGCGCATGTCTAAAGCTTGGTTTTGCAAACAAGCTTGCCGCCATATTGGATGACATGAGACGGTGTTCCAGTCTTTGAACTATGATCTACGCCCATGTAATCATGTACTAGCAAAAATCTCCTTGAAAGTTTAAACAATATCAGCAGGCGTGTCGATGTGAATAGTTTTTTAGTGATGCTTTGTCGTAGATTACGAAATATATTAGAGGAAAAATGGCCGAAACGAGGAAACATGGACGAAAACCATGCTTCCTTTAACGATGCTTGTAGTCATCAGAGCAAACTTTTCAAGGAACTGCCAATTCAAGGTAAGAGAATAAATGCTAAATACTGTTATATTTGCGATTTCGCATAAATAGTCATGTTTGTTGTGAATTGTTTAACATCAAAAACCTGTTCATATTCGAGATTTTGCATTGACTTTTGCCACATTTCTACTTGAAATTTAGAGTTCTAGCAGTGGCCCCACCAAAGAAAAAAAAGGAAAATTAGAAACTTTAATAACTACTTTATAACACTGAATAATTAGTTTATATCAATTTATAGTCCTATTGAGTGAGATTTTACAATTTCTGAAGTATGGTCTTGAATAAATTACTTCTGTGTGAATATTGCTGGTTATTATTTTTCATTTCATGTGATGATTCTAGTATTCTAGCTAGAATCTAGCTAGAATACTAGATCTAGAATACTTGAATCTATAGCTAGAATCTAGCTAGAATACTAGATCTAGAATACTAGAATCTAGCTAGAATCCTAGAATCTAGCTAAAATCTAGTAGGATAGGATAGGATAGGATAGGATAGGATAGGATAGGATAGGATAGGATAGGATAGGAGAATCTAATTAAAATCTAATGTAGAATCTAAAATCTAATCTAGGAGCTAAAAGAGACTAGAATCTACACTACATGGGATCCCTGTGTTTTTCTTTGTGGACCAGCTAGAAGGATCGTTTCCATAGTAACTAGAGAAAACCACATATTTTTCCAATATACAATCTGTATTGACTCGTTTAGATAGGTTGTTGAATAAAGAACAAAGAAAGCAATAAAATTGTGCTGGTGTCTTTATTGTAAAGAAATGAATAAACACAAATGTCATTTCTAATTAATGCCCACTCACAGTGTAAATTTATCGCATCATCGCGTTTTGGCCTCACCCTCATGTATATACATTTGCGCATTCGCCTCACCCCCTTTTTCCTTCTTTTGAAGTCAGAGAAGTGCTGCAAAAAGGAAACACCAATCTCAATACTCTCACAATAATTGATGACGCAGGATTTTTTAACAGACAATACTTATAGAAGCATATATCAACAATCATAGAGGACAGAATTCTAGATTTGCAGTTGTAATAATAAATTGTTCGCCCTGACAAGTCAATGGCCTTTTGCTTTGACAATGGCAGTATTTGTTTGTTTGACGGCCACAGTCATGGAAACAGAGGAGCCATAATTTCTGTCGGTTACAATTTGGACTATCTTGAAAGGGTGCTTTGGCGTGATTGGAGGACCACATTAGCAGGAGTTAATTTGTGTGTAGTCTCTCTATAAAGAGATAATGATACATGTATGCACAAGTGATTTGCACAATTTAGTCAACAAACTATTTCACAAGTATAATGAATCACTCCATCTAGTTGTGGCAGCATAGTACTAATTTTTTTTCAATTGCAATATTGATAGTTTAAGGTATTTTTCATTATGTAAAACAAACTTACATAATCATGTAAGAAATTAAAAATTGTACTTTTATTTGATTGAATTTGCCAATTCACATGGTTTATTTATGGTACACAGTAAAGAATCTATAAATAAATGTGCATAATGTAAATTCACAAGTTGTATGTAGTTATCAATCAATATATTTGAAGGAATATTTTCAAAAACAATGATATACATATGAAAATCTTTCAAAAAGCCATATGGCATAAAAAGCCATTGTTCATTTACAAAGCTCCAACATGGCCGCCATTACGGAACACTTCCTATTAAATCGCAAATTAGAGTACATAGGACTACAGTTGGACAGCAGTAAATCACTAATTTTGATTTTACACCTAGTATGAAAATTATATATAGCAATAACTTTTTGGTGGGGGCATTATGAAGACCTCTAAACTACCAATTCATACGGAGAAGTGCTGCAAAGATAAACAATTTGACAGCTCGAAATGTTAAAATAAAATATATCATTAGCCAATATTATAAGTACATCCGAGGAAATCAACCTAAATAAATCAAAAATATAATAGCTGTATGACAATTTTCAGATAGTCTTAGAAAAAATACAACTCCGAACATCACATGAAATGAAAAATAATAACCAGCAATATTCACACAGAAGTAATTTATTCAAGACCATACTTCAGAAATTGTAAAATCTCACTCAATAGGACTATAAATTGATATAAACTAATTATTCAGTGTTATAAAGTAGTTATTAAAGTTTCTAATTTTCCTTTTTTTTCTTTGGTGGGGCCACTGCTAGAACTCTAAATTTCAAGTAGAAATGTGGCAAAAGTCAATGCAAAATCTCGAATATGAACAGGTTTTTGATGTTAAACAATTCACAACAAACATGACTATTTATGCGAAATCGCAAATATAACAGTATTTAGCATTTATTCTTTGTTCTTTATTCAACAACCTATCTAAACGAGTCAATACAGATTGTATATTGGAAAAATATGTGGTTTTCTCTAGTTACTATGGAAACGATCCTTCTAGCTGGTCCACAAAGAAAAACACAGGGATCCCATGTAGTGTAGATTCTAGTCTCTTTTAGCTCCTAGATTAGATTTTAGATTCTACATTAGATTTTAATTAGATTCTCCTATCCTATCCTATCCTATCCTATCCTATCCTATCCTATCCTATCCTATCCTATCCTATCCTACTAGATTTTAGCTAGATTCTAGGATTCTAGCTAGATTCTAGTATTCTAGATCTAGTATTCTAGCTAGATTCTAGCTATAGATTCAAGTATTCTAGATCTAGTATTCTAGCTAGATTCTAGCTAGAATACTAGAATCATCACATGAAATGAAAAATAATAACCAGCAATATTCACACAGAAGTAATTTATTCAAGACCATACTTCAGAAATTGTAAAATCTCACTCAATAGGACTATAAATTGATATAAACTAATTATTCAGTGTTATAAAGTAGTTATTAAAGTTTCTAATTTTCCTTTTTTTTCTTTGGTGGGGCCACTGCTAGAACTCTAAATTTCAAGTAGAAATGTGGCAAAAGTCAATGCAAAATCTCGAATATGAACAGGTTTTTGATGTTAAACAATTCACAACAAACATGACTATTTATGCGAAATCGCAAATATAACAGTATTTAGCATTTATTCTCTTACCTTGAATTGGCAGTTCCTTGAAAAGTTTGCTCTGATGACTACAAGCATCGTTAAAGGAAGCATGGTTTTCGTCCATGTTTCCTCGTTTCGGCCATTTTTCCTCTAATATATTTCGTAATCTACGACAAAGCATCACTAAAAAACTATTCACATCGACACGCCTGCTGATATTGTTTAAACTTTCAAGAAGATTTTTGCTAGTACATGATTACATGGGCGTAGATCATAGTTCAAAGACTGGAACACCGTCTCATGTCATCCAATATGGCGGCAAGCTTGTTTACAAAACCAAGCTTTAGACATGCGCAATACAAATTCTCTATATGCTTTGTTGACCGGTAATAACAAAACCGGAAGTTGATTGAGCTTGAAGGCGCGTTTTTGGCAGCGCGCGTTTACAAATTCATTCATTCGGACATGAGGCAAAACTCGTGTTTATTGTCAAACTGTTAAGATCAATATACAACATTTATTCCGAGAAAAAGATTGATAGCCATCCAAGAATGTCACCAAAAGAGCTGCAACAATAGTCCAGTTTCCAGTTGCTAAAGTCTGCTGAGCTACTTAACAATTCAAAAGGCGCATTCATGCAGGGTTAAAATGTTTTGCTTTTCTTGCTGGTATTTTTGAATAATTTACCTTGATTCGAAGCTAACCCTACGCCAATGCGTCTGTTATCTAATTTTACAGCGGTATGAACAAACTCGAAAAAGGTCTATTTTCCGAAAATCTTTGTGTGAAAAAAAGGGCAGTTTGTTGACAGGTTTTGTGTGAATTTTGATTAAAATTTAATTGTAGGCAGCGACGTTTTGCTTTTTATTTTGTTCTTTGACAGTTGGGAAACATTAGTGGTCTCGGGACCACAAAACATACTGTTTCCCTCGGTTCCAGTTAATAAGTGTTAAATATATAAATAATAAGATATATCTTTATTTATTTAATAATGAGGGTATAAGCATTATTACCGGTGACCCGGTAGTTTACATAATGGCCCTCAAATGAGAATCCCAAATGGTAAGAAGGCGAACAAGTTGGCTATATTACAAGCATGGTCGAGATACTGAATCGGAACTAGGGATTGCCTGCAACAAATTCATGATCAGCTTCAGCTAGTGGCCAGAACAGGGACTCGAACTCGGGACCACCGGATGCGAGACCGACGCTCTGACCACTCGACCATGCTGTCTCTTTAAGTTTTTTATGTTTGTGCGACAGAAATGTGGCTGTAAGAGCGCGACTTCCTTGTGTCGATGGATTTGACTGCTTGTGATGAAAAGATTAGCAAAGGATGCAGCAGAAGCAAGTTATGATGATACATGAAAGCATGAAATTAGCAATACATAAAGTATTAAGATCAAAGCTGATAAGCGACAAAAATGTGGTTGAGTATCGTTGAGTACATAGTCAATTGAAGAAACGTTGTCAGGTCTAAAGAACATAGAACATAGAAGTTGAGACCGATATGGTTCTTGAGATGTCAATAATAATATTCTGATTTATTCATTATCGATATTTTATCGGTTGCAGTTAAATGAATAAATCAGAATATAATTATTGACATCCCATGCACCATTTCGGTCTCAGCTTCCATGTTTTTAGACCCGACAACGTTTCTTCAATTGACTATATGCAGGGTATATGCTGGCATTGGCTAAGATACGAACGGATGTTTTTGTAGCAGAAATTTCCTATTGAGATTGGAAGATAAGTACTAGACCACATTATATTACAACAATGGAGATACGGATATATAAGAGAATAATACAATGAAATTAAGCTTGGTCTTAGAAGATAGAAAGAAGCGAGATTTGTAAATGACTCCAATAGATTTAGAGATTTTGCTACAAATGGTGGCCAACGTAAGTTTTCCAAGGCAAATGTTCATCAACAAATACACCAACTGACCAAGAAATCAATTACTGTTTATGTTCTAATGGTTGGTTGCTGTAAATAAGGCGATCATCACTTTTTTAATTCAATCTTTGCAATGCATTTGCCTAGCGGTCTGCATTTTATCGAACTGCATTTTCTTGGTCTGCATTTTCTGGCTCTCCATTTTGTTGTTAGTGGAATTCAATCACGCACTCTAACGTTTTGCAGAGCGTTTCAAAAGAAATAAAACATACATTTATTTGCACAAACATTGACCCTTCAAAACATAGAAGCTGAGACTGAAATCAACAACAGGAAATTTGCCGATTTAATAGTTGTATAGAAGTGTGTCCACTTGGACATTTCGAAAAGCGACCGAGACGAATTTTGGATCAGCATTCCATACACGATTATGTAGCGATTTCATAGCCAAAACATATCAATATAAAAATCGTGTGACACCCCCCCCCCCCCCCCATTACCCATCTTCGTTTCAAGATTAGCTTTATTTTATAACTAACTGACTACTGTTGAATTTCTTTGCAGTATTGACAGTACACGTGTGTGTGGCTCCACGAAAGGTCATCGCTGGCTGTATTCCAGTTTGTCTTCTGCCATTTGCTTTCTACCTTGTTCTTGAGAAAAGTCATTCACAAAACAGTTCAAGCAAAACTGCTAACGATGTGGAAACAACCCAGTACATCCCAGTATCCACTGATTCCAATGAAGACCTCGACGAGAACGACACAGCGACGCGCTCCAAGACATTGTCGAAGCTGGTGTTTTTTGTTAAAACCTTCCCATACATAAGTTATTGCTCTTTGAGTTTTTTCATCATAATGCTTTCGATACAAGCTATAAACACTACATTAGCATTTCATTCTGCACCATTTGAAATACGAGATCACTATGTATATTACACGTTTATGCACGATGGAGGGCGTTTACTCGGCGGCATTGAGCTACTTTTGATTTCCTGTTTGTGTCCTCATTGGCTCAGCGTCTTCAAGATTCGAAGGACTTGGATTCTTGTTCTCCTCAATATTGGTCATTTGTTGTTTTTCTTAGTTGCATCGTGGTATCGTTTTGTCTCTAGTGTTTACATCGTGTTGATTTTGTGTTTCACCCAAGGGATTCTACATGGATCGACTATTGTCCATAGTCTTGCCTCGACAGCTGATATTTTCGTCGACACAACGGATAAAGGCATTGCTTTGGGAATGGTTGAAGTTGGACATGATGTGGGTCGTTAGCGGGGTTGTTAGGACTGTTTATAGAGAAATACCTCAGAGATCATTGCACAAATAGACTACTACAAGGGAGATTTTGCTTTGCAAGATCCCACTCTAGCCTGGGATGGAGTGAAAACCTGGGTTGCAAATGAGTAGAGACTCTCATACTTATGACGTTTAACACCTAAATCACAACAATCATGAGTGACGTGTGTGAGAGTATTACGATTTCTACATTGTAGAGCGCATTGAGACTTTGTGAAATGTGCTATATAATTACCTAATAATAATAGTTATTATTACTGTTATTATTATTATAACTATTATTATTATTACTGTTAATATTAATTTTTGGAATTTGTTTCGATATTCAAATATTAGAACGGGGAAATAAGATTAAATAAAATGCTTTTGTTAATGACGACCTTGCTGGAACCCTAAGAGTCTATTAGTTTTTTGTTGTGCCAGTCATTATCTGTTATTGTATGTTAGCTAAGGAAAGTTTCTAAATAAATAAATAAATAAATAAATAAATAAATGTATAAATAAAAAAATAAACAATAAACAAACAAACAAACAGACAGACCTTTAAACAAGCAAACAAACAAACAAATATAAATAATAAATAAATAAATAAATAAATAAATAAATAAATAAATAAATAAATAAATAAATAAATAAATAAATAAATAAATAAATAAATAAATGAACAAATAAATAAATGAATAAATATATAAACGGCTTTTATCGAATATCATGTGTCGAGCTACTCTATGAAATGAATGAATGAATAAATAAATGAATGAATGAATGGATGGATGGATAGATTTCATCGTATATAATATGTCGAGTTACTCTCTATGAAGTTAATGAATAGATGAATGAAAGAAAGAATGAATGAATGAATAAATGAATGAATGGATGGATGGATGGATGGATTACATCGTATAGAATGTGTCGAGTTTTTTTTCTATAAACGCGTATGAAGAATATTTGAGATATGGAAGATGCATGATATGTTAAAAGTTGAGTAGTTTTGCCAAAAACAGGAAGGAACTCAGATATACATGTTGTCCCGGATAAACATCTTCCATTTGATTTTTCTTTTTATTTCTTAAGAAACGATTCCTTTTTCATTTGGACGCGCGACAACGAAGAGTTACTCTCTATGAAATTAATGAACCTTAAACTAAATGAACCTTAAATGAATTAATGAAACAAACAAACAAACCTTTAAACAAACAAACAAACAAACAAATATAAATAAATAAATAAATAAATAAATAAATATATAAACGGCTTTTATCGAATATCATGTGTCGAGCTACTCTATGAAATGAATGAATGAATAAATAAATGAATGAATGAATGGATGGATGGATGAATTTCATCGTATATAATATGTCGAGTTACTCTCTATGAAATTAATGAATAGATGAATGAAAGAATGAATGAATGAATTAATAAATGAATGGATGGATGGATGGATTACATCGTATAGAATGTGTCGAGTTTTTTTCTATAAACGCGTATGAAGAATATATGAGATATTGAAGATGCATGATATGTTAAAAGTTGAGTAGTTTTGCCAAAAACAGGAAGGAACTCAGATATACATGTTGTCCCGGATAAACATCTTCCATTTGATTTTTCTTTTTATTTCTTACGAAACGATTCCTTTTTCATTTGGACGCGCGACAACGAAGAACATGGAAAAATTGTTCAAAATTCCTTTTTGTGCTATCAGTTTCTTCATTAAAAGCATTCCAGACCCAAACTTGAGTTGCATTTACACATTAGTGGGGTTGAAATAAGTTCAAAAGGAAATCCAAAATCAATTTCTTATAGCTTTGATTATTAAAAGTAGTGCAAGAAGGTCATCTGTAAAAACAAAATGTCATTACATATGTACTGAAGATTTGTCTAAACTTAAGCATAGTTCAACGTACAGAAAAGAGGGGGACATTGGGCTTGCGGATCGGCGGCGGATTGAGCCTTCTTTTACGTGCGGATTCTCGGATAATGATATTTTTAAGAACGGATTTGCGGATTCATCCACAATGGTCATAGATGGACGACCAGAACATTGATGCACGAAAGGAGATGTTTCTCACAATGAATGGACTGACCGTTTTACTGATTCCATTTGTAATTGTGAACGATATGACCACCACAGTTGAAGGGATCAGAGTTCCTGTGAGAATATCCTTAATCGCTAAGAAGACGACTACAAATCGTGAAAATGTTATATATATATGTGTCGATGCACATCGTCGCTGATGTGTATTACCCAAGACACTACTCAGTCTTGATGGATCTAAATAGAGATTTAATTTACAGGCTTGAGCGTTTACAATGAAAACGCCAGTGTTTTCGTGTGGACGAAACATGTAAATCAAAACGTCTCCGTGTGGAAAGGGTCTCAGTCAGCCAATGAAACTCGAGATCTTCAGTTCAGCCATAAAACGTTTTTGTCCGTTATGACGAAGTTCGTTAAGGTGTCTCGACTGGGTTTTGCGTTTGAGGCGCACCTTCGCTGTTTGATCGCAAAATGCGTGGCGGCAAAAAAACTAATTTCAAAAAAAAATTCCACAGCAAGTCTAAAGATAGATTAAAGTTTCTTTTGACGTTTAAATCATTTTGATTGGAGTTTTCAATAATTTATAGTGGCTGCATGGCGATTTTCATAAACCCGATTTTTTGGAAAATTAGAGTTTTGTATAAAACCGCACTTATTGGTTCATAAAATCTAGATCATGTTCTGCACTCTTACTCAGCTTCAACGATTTCTATGGAAGCGTTTTCGAATAAAACGCGCTTGAACTTTTACGCATCAAAAAAGTAAACAATTCCAAGCATTCAGTAATACTTGGCCGAAAACCTTACTTTTAGGACTCGGAAAAAGCTTTCTTTGAGCTCATATTGTTGACAGATTCAATAACTGTTCGTTTGGAAAAGTAGAACAAAATTGCGTCGCAGGATTTTGAGAAATCTGAATTTAGGTCAAGTTGATAGAGGTGCGCCTTTTCATCTATTGTTTATCATTTCACTTTTCTTTATAAAAAGCTAGAAAACTTAAGATTCCCTCAATTAATTTTTTGAACTTCAGTATCAGCGTTTTCTCCAAGTCGTTTCTTAATCCTACATATTTCATGGCCATTAAAGCATTGTAAGTTATCCAAAATAAATTATAAAAGCGTAATTTTTTATGCCGCTTACTTCGTGTTCAGACGTTGTTTTGGTCGTCAAGCATCTCCATATATTGTCCACAGTTTTTTCTGAACTTGTGAATTCCGATACGCCGGCCGTCAGTTCTTGTTTGCCTAATTTTGTAAACCCTCCTAGTGGCTCCGAGTATGATAATTTGAAACAGCAATTTCAATGGCTTATATAGCTAATTCAATTAACGTTGTCGCTGAAAAAAAGCCTAAAGCCTAAAGCTTTGAGAGCGGAATTCATGAAACATTTTATCACCGTGACATCATTACAATAAAAACCTACAATACAATACAACAATACAATACGTTTATTAGTAATTCCCAAAAGGGATTTTCAATACTAATTTACAAAAATGGGTATATAGATATAAATTCTAATGAGAATACATTGTATGGTAAGAAATAAGTAATTTATCAAAAATATATGGACTATTAGGATTAAAACAGCAATTAATTATAGACGGGCCCACAATTCACTTCGGGCAGAACGTTTAAAACTAGTAATGTTTGTACTGTTTTTAGTATCGTCGCTTAAATTGTTCCATGAGGATATGGCGTGGTCAAAAAAGGACCTCTGAGCTGTTGATGTTCTTTTGAGTGTAATGTTTATGTTGTCCTTTTGCCTAGTATTGTAGTGGTGGATGGTAGAGCGCTTGACCAACTTGGTTTCGAGGTAATTTGGAACGAGGCCATGTAGACATTTGTAGACCATGGTGACATCTCTGAGCTGTAGCATTTCATTTATTGGTAACCAACTAAGTTCCTTAAGGGCTGGTGAGATATGGTCATACTTTCTTTTGCCAGTTAATATTCTAGCAGCAAAGTTCTGTAATAGCTGCAGCTTGCGAATGTTCTGTTGTGTTGTTCCCGACCACACGGTTGAACAATAAAATAACTTACTGAATACCAAAGAGTTCAGAATGACTAGAAGGACATCTTTCGTAAACAGGTGTCGGACTCTGTTGATTTGACACAGTTTACCTAACAGTGAAGATGATAGGTAATCTATGTGATCATTAAACGATAGGTAATTATCAAATATCACTCCCAAATCTTTGCAAGAGGGCGATGGAGATAACTCTTTACCAAGGAAGGGGATAGTTATACCACTCAATCTTCCAACCAACTGTCTTGTGCCAAAGAGCATGAACTTCGTTTTTTGAGGATTGATGAGTAGCCGATTAGTGCAGCACCACTCTGCTACTCTGTTCAGGTCTTGACCAATCTGACTAAGAGCGTTAACGTTGTCATTAGTTGCAAAGGATAAGAAGAGCTTCGTGTCATCAACATAAGACTCAACTGAGCAGATTTTAATAGCATCAGGTAGGTCGTTCATGTATAAACTGAATAGCACGGGTCCCAAAATGGAACCCTGTGGGACGCCGTGAGTTACAGTTAAAGACGAGGATATTGATGTTCCAATGCGAGTGGTTTGTTCCCTATTTGTAAGGTAGCTTTGAAACCAATCCAAGGCATTCGTAGATGTTCCTAGTACCTGAAGCTTGTTTAGTAAGGTAGTATGGCAGATGCTATCGAACGCCTTACTTAAGTCAATAAGTACCATGGCTGTAACTTTCTTTTCATCAATAGCATTGAAAAGGTGATCTGTAACCAAAAGGCTGAGGGTCTCAGTAGAATGATATCTCTTGTTACCACTTTGATGTTTGGTCAGGCGATTTTTATCTGACAAGAAGGAAGTGTACTGTTGTAATGCAAGTTTCTCAGCCACTTTTGATAGTACAGGGAGGAGCGAGATTGGTCTATTGTTATCTGGCACCTCATGGTCACCTTCCTTAAGATGAGGGACGACTTCAGCCTTCTTCCATGCACGTGGAAAAATGGACGACTCCAACGACAGGTTTATGATACTTGTGATGGTAGGCAATATGTGGGGCAAACAGTCCTTGATGACTGAGACTGAAACTTTATCGTATCCTGGAGCTTTATTATTAGGAATGTCCATAATCACCTTACGAACATCTGAACAAAGAACTGGTCTGAATTCAAACAGTTCATCACGAGGAAGATTAGATAGGCTTGAACTGAACGTATCAGGTAGGGTGCGTAGGCCATACGTTTCGGCGAGTTTTTCTGATGCAGACGAGGCTTTTTCCCCTACGGATATGAAGAAACGGTTGAACTTCTCTGCTAGAGCAGAAGTGTCTTTAGTATATTCAAGATTAGGATTTGATTTTGTTGGTAGGGCACGGCGTATCGTTTTCCATAGTGACGCACTGTTCAGGTTCTTGTTGGAGAGGATCTGATGGTTGCATGTAATATTCGGTTTCTGCTTTCTTAAGGGCTAACTTTACTATGCACCTTTGTTGTTTGAAGGCATTCCAGTCACTGAGGGATCCTCTCTGACGAGCAATCCTGTGTAGATTATTTCTGGTAGCCATCAATTTTCTGATATCATCTGTGATGAAAGGAATTGATTTACGTTTGACTTTGACCGTCTTGATTGGGGCGTGGTCATTAAGGCAAGCCAGGAATAGATCGTTGAAGCCATCAACCTTCGCATCAAGAGAATCCATCAGGTCTAGGGTGTTCCAAGGGATGTGCGAAATGTCGGAAGAAAACCTTTCTGCGTTATAGTTCTTGTAGCTGCGGGTGGTGATATAGCATGCTTTGGATTTGGGTATATTTAAGTCCAGAACTGCGTAAACCAGAAAGTGATCACTGATAGTCGTATCCAATACACACTGTCTTTTACAAGGCTAGAATCAGAAGTCAACACAATGTCAACGTAGAGGACGATCTGGTCACTCTAGTTGGGTCTTTAATTAATTGTGTTGCGTTCACTGCTGCACAGAACGTGCGTAAGGCGTCTCCTCGGGGATTGTCCACCAGTAGATCACATTTTAGATCACCTGTAAGTACTATGGGTTTATTCAGAGAAAGAGCGTGAGTATAACAAGGCATTAATTAGATCGTCGGCCAGGCAAGAGATGGCACAATCCGGAGGTCTGTAAACAATACAGATAATCACAGACTTAAGATGTTTATGTTGTATTTGGAGCCACAGTTGATGCAAACCTGAATCCGATGTCCGGGTTAAATCCTTAAGGACCTTCACTTTGAGGGTACTTTTAACGTAAGCGCAAACGCCTCCACCTTTTTTACGTAATCGATCTAAGCGGTAGATGTTGTAGCCTTCAAGATGCACACTGGTGTTAGTGACACTTGTATTAAACCACGTCTCGGAGAATGACAAGACATCAAAACCTTTCTCGAGAGCCAATTCCTTGACTTCGGTGAAGCGGTCTCTATTTTTCAATGACTCTGCATTTAGATGGGCTGTACTTATTCGCTTACGTTGACCACCATGCTCCGAGGATTTAGGCTGGTTATAACTCAGGTGACTTGAGAAACGAGTGGAGGTTTGGATGTTGATGAGATTGTTGATGTTTCTGGTACAGTCATTTGCAGATTTCTTTGTCGATAATTTCGCGGGTCGTGTTATAATTCTCACGGGAATTGAGATACCATTGTCTTGAATTGTATGATTAGTATTCAGAGTTGAAACTGAATAATTTAAGCAGATTTGAATGTTCTTTAAGGCAGAAAAAAATAAATCCTGTAAATGAGTTTCTTCGTTTTGTAAGGTAGAATTAATATTGTTGTAGGCATGTAGAAATATGTCCATTAGATCCAATTCAAAGACGGGTGATGATGGTAACTGCAAAGGTGTCCTGAATAATTGGAGTGTTGAAGAATGAGATTGTTTGTAATTCTCGTATCCGTATTTTTACTCGCCCAGACATTAGAATCTGAAGAAGACCTAGAGTTAAGAGGTTGCACTCTTGTACATCGTTTCACCTCTGCACAATCAAAACCTGGGTTGGGATGAACGTCAGCACAAATTGCGAAAAAGGCAGGGAGACTGACATTGGCGTCAAATGGTAAGACAGCCACAGTAGAGCCACGTTTGGTGCGGTTAATGACTGGTAGCTTCAAAGAACTTGAACGACAGAGGGAAAGCTGTATATTAGCTTTATAAAGCACAGGCAAGGTACATGGCGAGGTAACTTTGATATTCGACGGTGTGAAGTAGGTCAATACGTAGAGCAGGATAAAAATACGTCCTGTCGCCATCTTGACTTAATTACATAGTTGTATTCATGTAGTCAAGCAGCTCACTGTATGCTTGCAAATTCTACAACTTGGACACATATTCCTTAATTTCTCAGATAGCCGACAGAGAAGTTTGTAAGTACACAAAAGATATTTGAAAGGCTTTAGCCTTTAGGCTTTTCAGAGACAACGTTAATTGAAATAGCTATATCAAAATATCGGCAAAGGATGAGTGCATCGAGCGGAATTGGAATTCACAAGTTCAGAAAAAAGTTTGGGGAAAAAATTGTCAGTTCAGTTAAGGGCAATCTATATGAAACTCTGCAATTTTACCACTATCAAGGTGATGAATTTTGATGGTGAATTCGTTTTTTCGATTGTAAACATCGCCTGTTGTACGACTCTCAGTCCGCGTTTCGTGAAGGACATTCTACTGAATCAGCACTGATAAAACTCACTGACCAAATATTGTTCAACCTAGACAAAGACAACGTTACTGGAATGGTGTTTGTTAGCCAAATTGCACCTGTACAGAGTCAGCGCTTCAGCTATGTCATGGTTCACCTCCTATCTTACAGATAGACAGCAGTTTGTATCCTTAGATGGTAAACTGTCAGACTCTTTACCAATTAAACAAGGGGTTCCACAAGGATCTGTCTTAGGACCAGTTTTATTTATGATTTTTGTGAACGATATCCCACTTAATCTATCCAATTCCTGTGTAGACATTTTTGCTGATGACACTACACTTACTGCAAGTTCAAATTTCTCTGAAATACCAACTCTGACCCATGGTCTAAATCAAGACCTTGACGCAGTACATAAATGGGCTCAAGACAACAAGATGATCATCAACACGAAGAAGACGAAGTCCCTTCTAGTAACGGGAAAATGGATTGTAAAGAAGTTTGATAACGCAGATGGAATACCACCTTTGGCATTATCTCTAAAGGAAAACGAACTTACTGATGTCAAATCACACAAGCTGTTAGGAGTCATACTCGACACAGAATTATCATATGATTGCCATATCGATGAGCTCTGTAAGAAATTGTCTAAACGGATTGGGCTCCTCAAACATATCAGTCCATACCTTAAGCGGTATCAAAGGGAAACATACTTTAATGACGTGATAAAACCGGTCATGATGTATGGAAGCATGGTTTGGGATAACTGTTCAAAGGAAAACTTACATCGTGTTCTGAAATTACAAAAACGGGCAGCGAGAATTATACTTGACTCAGAAAAGAACACTCCATCAATAGATTTGTTCAACAGACTGAACTGGCTCCCCTTTTCAAAGCAATCTTACATCAAACGAAATGCTCTGGCATATAAGCGTTTAAGCGATAACTATGCTACTCCAGGATACATAGATGAACTATTGCCAAAAAACTCATCTCTCCATCAAAGAGTCTTACGATACTCAAATCTAAATTTCATATGTCCCAAATACAAAAGGAAAACCGAGGGAGGAAGGACTTACGCTGTCAGAACGATCACAGAATGGAACTCTCTTGGTATCCAAGTTAGAGAAAGTGGATCGGTGTCCAGTTTTAAAAGCTGTCTATATAGAAAACTTCTCACAGACCAAAAAGCAGCCAACCAATTGAACATTTAACATAATATTTGTGATATATGACGAATTTGAGCATTTATTTATTTATTTGTGATATATGACGAATTTGAGCATTTATTTATTCATTCATTTATTATTCTATGTTATTTTGATAAAATTTGAACATTAATTTATTATATTAGTATGATATGATATATCATAAAATTGTAATTTATCTTTGTTTACTTTTTCTATTTATAACATCTTGAAATGTTGTTTTTAATATGTGGTTTTGAAAAATACATTTTCAAATCGCCTTTATATATTTATATATTTATTAAGTAGTGTTTTTAAATTTCAAAATTCATAGCTGTAGATTATATATTTATATGTAGTTTTTGAGGGCCACAGAGTTATCAGTGTTTGTAAAACTACTGTCATGTGTTTTACCCTCTGGAAATAAAGCCTATTATTATTATTATTATTATTATTATTTATTATTATAAATAAAATATATTAAATATGTATAAAATACAAACAGATTTATTGCCTTCTTATTTGAAGAATATTTTTACTTCTGTAAATGATGTACATTCTCATAATTTAAGGAATTCTGGTTCCAATCTCTTTGTTCCCAGACCTAACTCTGAGGCAGGGAAGAGATCTTTTTGCTACGGCGGATCTGTTTTATGGAATAAACTCCCTGCTGAGTATCGTAAAGCCTGTACCTTGAATAAATTTAAGAAATTTTTAGATAATACGAATAATCATGATAAGTAATCTTTCTTTTCATAATTAATCCTTATATTTGACAATTGATTAATTTTTATGATCTTATACAACTCTCAGGAAGAGCAATTGTAATATTGATGAGACATTGTAGTAAAATAAAGTTAACTGACTGACTGATTCCCGGGACTGATTATTATGACAAGCTAGCGTGATAATGGTTATAGTATTCACTTTTTAGGGGAGGCATTTGTGTTTCACATATTAACAAATCCGTGACGTTCTTTGTTAATTGTTGAACTACTAAACATCTTTGCATCTCATTATGAGTGTTAATGAAAAGAGCAGATTTACCACATGCTGACAAATTGTCAAAGAGCCACAGAAACTTATCTATATCCATCAAGACTGAATACCGGGTAGTGTCTAGAGTGATACACACCAGCGACGATGTCGCATCCCTGGCAGGGCAGCAATGCTGTAACAATATTTTGCTTCTTTTCTTTTGGACTTTGGATAACATTTTCACGATTTTTGGTCGTCTTCTTAGCGATTCAGGATATTCTCACAGGAACTCTGATCCCTTCAACTGTGGTGGTCATATCGTTCACAATTACAAATGGAATCAGTAAAACGGTCAGTTCGTTCATTGTGAGAAACATCTCCTTTCGTGCATCAGTGTTCTGGTTTTCCATTCTTTTAACTATCTCCAACATTACAGTTGTGGCGATTGACCTCGTAGAGCTTCGAATAGCTGGGGTGATTCTCTATGGAATTGCAACAGGTTGGGCAATGATTTCGATTGCTCAAATGATCCCTATCGCTGGTGCTGTAGAAGAACTGGCCAGTGCCTTTCAGACGGGTTGCAATGTTGCGGCTTTGATAGCATCATGTGTTTATGTTGGTAAGTTGCAGCTTTTGTGTTCAAGATTTAGCAAGCAGCAAGCTAGTGCAATAGTAGTCTGATATACGAACAACATCCAGACAGTCCAAGAGTTGTCATGCTGCTGTGATTTTAAAATTATTGAGTCGAAACTGACAGTACATTGTTATTTTTGGGGTTAGAAAATTGCGCCTCTAATATTTCAAAATCCGTTAATACGAATTTCTCCAAAATTAATATGCCGCTAGGCAAAGTCATTAGAAATTTTTGCTAGGCAAAGTTATCAGAAATTTTTAATATGATTATTCTATTATTTATTGTTTTATTTCATAGCGCATTTCAAAACTGTATTGTTGAATTTGCGCTTTATAAACATGGAATATTTGCGCGTAAATAGGATTTTTATGTTTTCTCTTGGCTGTATTTATTTGAGCATTATCTAGAGGCATTATGTAATGGTTATAATCTTAGGTCTTTGTGTAGGAGCATTCATACGTGTGAGGTCAGTATGGGGTACTTGAGTAGTGGCAATTTGAATGACCCCCATTGAGGACAGCACGACACGTGAGCTGTCGTACGAAGTGATTCATTCTGATCCTGACTTTACATAAGCTGGTAGCTTTAATTTTAAATAAAATATAAATAAATCAATTATTATTAAATTATTATTAAGTCCTAAATATTAACGCCTTGTATGTCGTTTTAAAAGTTTAGGTCAAAAAACGCGTAAAATTGCTTGGAATCTAAAACGGTACGTGACGTCATCTTTTCGTCGCTATGGTAACCCCGATGTAAACAAAACACATACCATTAAAAACTTCAGTCTTTATGTGAAAAGCGAACGAAAGTTCATAACTGTGGATGCTTTCATGTAAGAACTATAGCCGTTTCAATTTGACCGGTCGTGTACTAGAGAAATTGTAGGAAGCCTCCTTAATTTTCTCATTCTAATTCTGTTAGAAAAACAATTTAATGCATAACAATATTATTGTAATATATACTAACGTGAACAGCATGTTTCGTTCCGGTCAAGGAGTTCATCAGAGACGGGGATAGGGCATCGCGCGTCAAGTAACGTTAGCAATATGAAAATGGTTGTAATCAAATTTCGTGTTTGAAATGCATAACGCAATGGAATGCTCACCCTAAACAATTAATTTTACCTTCCAAGATAACTTTTGATCGGCCTATCCAGGATGTTTCCGTCTCTGCTTCCGCTTGCGTTCTTCTGGTTTTCACGTTGACATAAACGACAGAAGCAGAAACGCAGGAAGAATAAGAAAATGGAATTGTTCCGCTCCTTCTGTTTTGGCTTCCGTCTCGGCTGGTTTTCATATGAGCGACGGAAGCAGATTCTCAACTAGTTGTGAGAAAGAGACAATGAATGGTGGATACTGAGTGTGCGCAGTTTGATACTTCCGCTTTAATTCTGCTTCCTTCGTTCGTTAAACTGAGTCTCGGGACGTTGGTGAGTTCGACCAAAGTTATGTAGCATAAATTAATCGTTTCCAATTCTTTGATTTTATGAGTGACTACTGCTGAATTTCTTTGCAGTACTGACAGTACACGTGTGTGTGGCTCCACGAAAGGTCATCGCTGGCTGTATTCCACTTTGTCTTCTGCCATTTGCCTTCTACCTTATTCTTAAGAAAAGTAATCCCCAAAACAGTTTAAGCAAAACGGCGTCTGAGTACATCCCAGTATCGACTGATTCCTGTCAAGACCTCGAAAAGAACGACACAGCGACGCGCTCAAAGACATTGTCGAAGCTGATGTTTTTTGTTGAAACTTATCCATTTATAACTTATAATTGTCTTAGCTATTTAACTATAACGCTTTCGATACAAGCTATAAACACTACATTAGCATTTCAATCTACACCATTTGAAATACGAGATCACTATATATATTACGCCTTTATGCACGATGGAGGGCGTTTACTCGGCGGCATTGAGCTACTCTTGATTTCCTGTTTGTGTCCTCAATGGCTCAGCGTCTTCAAGATTCGAAAGATTTGGATTCTTGTTCTCCTCAATATCGGTCATTTGTTGTTTTTCTTAGTTGCATCGTGGTATCGTTTTGTCTCTAGTGTTTACATCGTGTTGATTTTGTGTTTCACCCAAGGGATTCTACATGGATCGACTATTGTCCATACTCTTGCCTCGACAGCTGATACTTTCGTCGACACAATGGATAAAGGCATTGCTTTGGGAATGGTTGAAGTTGGACCTGATGTGGGTCGTTTGGCAGCGGGGTTGCTAGGCCTGTTTATAGAGAAATACCTCAGAGATCATTGCACAAATAGACTACTACAAGGGAGATTTTGCTTTGCAAGGTCCCAATTTAGTCTGGGATGGAGTGAAAACCTGGGTTGCAAATGAGTAGAGACTCTTATGCTTATGACATTTCACATCTAAACTACTAGGCACAATCGTTTTTAAAATTTCTTTTCGCATTCAAATGTTGTTAGAGTGATTGTATTTAACCCGTGAAAGAATAGTACGCATAATATTTGACAGTAGGCTCTAAACCCATTGTATTCTGTTGTTTATTATCTACTAGTACCCAGTATATAGTGATATATTGCATTGAATGCGCAACAATGCTCCACAATGGAGATATGGGCAGCACGCGAGTCCGCGTGGTGAGGAGCATGCCGCGCGTGATCAAAGATCACAGGGTGGGGCACGGGCGGGTTAAAACAATACATGTAATTTCTCTCGTACACCCTCTTCCGAACCTTTGAGTGGCGCCTTATTCCCTGGTCTTCCTGCGTTTGAGCTCTCGATCCGCGACTGTCGATTGACCGATTGTTCTCTCTTTTATATACCCTTTGCTACGCATGGCGGCACATTGAATAGTTAGTTAACTTTCTTTCATGGCAGCATGGTTAGCCGAGCGGTGAGAGCGATGGCCATCCAGCTCGGGCGCTGTACCATAAGTGAACTGAGCATGAGTTTGTTTGATGTGTTCTCTACCATGCCACGAGGGTTTTTTCTCCGGGTTCTCCGGTTTTTCCTTCGGTTTCTCGTGAATTCTATCATTTCTTTTGGATTCTACAGCTCCAGTCGTGTTTTATCTGCTCTGCTTAGAGTATAGAACACCCGGGGGGGGGGGGGGGGGGAACTCCTATTTATAAGAGGACGGGGATGCTCGTCGGAAATTTTAAAAATGATCCCTAAAAGGTACCTGAGTGGGAGTGGCAACAATTCACTTCTACCCCTAAAAGGTACCAATTCAAAAACAATAATAAAGAATTAAAGTAATAAAACATTTGTTATCGATGTGCTTTGAAGATTCCATTCAGATCATCGAAATCGTCCCTTTCATGCCTATTTTAGGTAGTTTATTTACCCCAAAACAGTCCCTAAAAGGTACCAGCTATAGACGACTTTCAAAAATGGCGGGCTCATTGTTCACGATAACGAGGCCAGAAAGGCCTCCAAAATCAACATCGCATCAAATGATTCTAAATATATAAAAATTATCCTGTAAAATGCACATAAAATAGGTATTTTAAAAGGAAAAGGAACACATCGTCTTTGATAGCAATAGAAGTGTCGCCACGCTTATTTTCTGGTAACAAGGCCTTTGTGGCCTCGTTCTCATGTACTAGGCCGCCATTTTTGAAAGTGGTCTATGCCTCTGGTAGTCCGATAACATTTGAGACACCCTAAAAGGTACCAGATTGCAGATTTTGACCCCTAAAAGCCGTCCATTTACGATCGGAGTTCCCCCCCGGGATAGAACACAGCTACGCCTGATCAATTAAACCATTTGAGATTTATTTACATTTCAAGTCAAATTTGAAGACAACGTACAACCTTTTTTCCGAAATAAAACAAGCACACAGCTAACCACACAGCTCAGTGTAAAGTTTGTTTACAAGAAGAATTAGCCAATCAGAGATAAGCATAATGTAACGGTCACATGGTGGTGAAGCAATAAAAGAAACGTTAGTAATAGCAGGGATAAATTATGGTTTGAATTGGCTTCTTGATCTTGAGAGTTTGACGGCTCTTTGCACTGTTTGCAAGCTCCCTTGGTAACGACCTGACCGTGTACCTCCAATTGGACTTTCTGTACAAGGTCATTAATTTCTGTTATGTCTGGTTTCACTGGCCGGTTATTGGTTCCTCTATTGTACGCGTATTTGAAGAATTACAGCATTTAATCATTTCCAATTAATACATATGTGCTTCCGTGCATCTTTTAAGCTATCGAGCTTTTTCATAAAAGAGATATTCAACGACCCAGGAGCATTTTGAACTGGAGGCCGTGAAGAAGGTGAGTTTTAGCGGTCAAACTCGAACGTTTATCATAACAGCAGCATGATATAAAAGCGAAAACTGTATAGACTTCTATTCTTTTGTTTTCAGTTGGCATGTTTCCGCTTTTTGACTATTACACTCCAGTCCCGGGGGGGTGACTCCATTGTAAAATGATCGAGTATGCTCGTGGTATCTCTTAGGTGTAAAAATCAGCGATTTTAAAATCAGATTTCCCAAAATACGAAAACCACCAAATTTCTAAGGCAACTAAGTGATATTTATATTGTTCACTAAGAAATTTGGCACAAATTACAAGTATGAATAAGTTTACGAAATTTGACAGGATTTACACGAAAATTAAAATGCAAATTAATGTTACTTCTGGATAAATATAATGTTTTTGAAGATATCTGTAATTTCAACAGAAAGTACATAAATTTTGTACCCAAATTTGACATCTAAAGCACGAGTTTGCTAACGTATTGCCCCTTTTTGTATCATGATTGTATTGAAGTGCTTCACTGAACTGATATGATACGTATGAACGTACTACAAAAATTCAAATATTTTAACTTATTTGTTTCCACTGAGCACACTCAGTTGCTTGTGCTGCAGTGTTCTTCGTCGTGTAGTCTGTATAGTTAGCCCGAATGCACGTATAAACGTTATAGACGTGGGAAAAACATCTACAAGACAATGCGGAGCGTCTCCAGAAAAACTGTGACCGAAGCGTGCTGACTTAGGGGCTGTTTACATGGCACTAGGATCATCCTAGCACTAGGATCATCCTAGCAGGCGAATCATCCTACCTGCTATTCATTTACTGCATTCTGTTTACATGGAAATTTGTATCTTCAATTCGGGTACTAGGATCATCCTACTAAACAGAATGCAGTAAATGTATAGCAGGTAGGATGATCCTAGTGCCATGTAAACACCCCCTTACAAATGGAGAATACTGCATTCAACACGTTTTGCAATATGCTAATTAGTCAGATTTCGTACTCATATTATGTGCTTAAGGTCCCTAATATTTCACCAGGGTTTTCTATGATACCTATGTTTGTTTTCATTGTATCAACTGGCCACAGCGGCGGCCAAAAATAGTTCGAACACCCCCGCTCCCCCAAATCAATGTTGGTTCCCTTCTGGAAGTCCAGCGCCACGGCAAACCAGCCAACATTGGATAGGGGGAAAGGGGGTCATTACACAGGGAAGTGTTCGAAACCTTTTGTCCCCCGCTGCAGTTTTATTGCAATTCAGGTCAATCTTTTATAGCCAACCTGATCATTAATTTTTCAACTCCGTAAATTCAACCTGTTGAAAACCCGAGTGAAAAACCGCAAAGAGCAAATATATTTCCTGTTAAAATATTTATATTTCTGTTATATTAAGTTCAAAATACTCAGTTTAAAGCTAACAGAACATCCAAAAGTTTGAAAAGTTTCCGGGCATTTCAATGTTATGAATCGTAGAGATTGATCTTTTTCAGGTATTTATGACTAAATTATTGAAAAAGTAGTGTTTTAGCTGAAAGAAATTCTCTCTCCTTCTTAAAACCTGGAATATGAATTAATTCTGTCTGCAGATCTTAATGATGAATAACAACGTATCAACAAAGAAGAAAGAGAATTCTTGCTTTCGTGTTCAGTCACCATAGAGACGAAATATCGTTGTCTAAAACAGATATCGTATTAGTGTGAAACAGACCGCGCCAAACAACGTATCAATAAAGAAGAAAGAGGATTCTTGCTCTCGTGTTCAATCACCATAGAGACTATTAAAGTATCGTTGTCTAGAACAGATATCGTATATCGTATTAGTGTGAAACCGATCGCGCCGTGGCAAGACCGTGTCGCGGTGTCTATAAAAACATTAGAAGTTCCTGTCCTAACCGTTTTCAATCTACTCTAGCTCAAAGAAATAATATGTTTCTATGATTACTGGTCGACTATAAAGTGTAAACGTATTTTAATATCATTGATAAAGTGATTTATGACATATATGTATAAAATTGATGTAATTGAGATTTCACCATGATAAATAGGCTTTTATATTTTTGACATCATATTTATTTACTCTGACAGTGAGTTAGCGAGAAAATGTCAAGTGTTGTGGGTAAATGACGTCATTTACTCAACCCTATTGTTCTTTTAGACTTTTTAGACTTTTTTTTATTTGATATTAAAATATCAAAATTTCTCTTTGAAAATGAGCTTGAAATGCAGAGTTTTGGGCGGCAGAGGGTAGACAGTTATTTAACTACATTCATCTTCAGATAGAAATAAACCGTTTTCAATTTTCATCGATTTTCATCCAAGTGGGCCTTGAAGGGAATTTAAAGCTTATCAAATACAGCTACACAACATGGAGATGAATCGATCAATTGTATGAGGTAACTGGGAATCGAACTCGGAACCTCCCGCTTTGAGAAAGCAGTGTATTAACCGACTAATTGTCCGAATATCCCGTCGAGTTTACATATCTATATTTCAAGCCCGCTGAGTAACCATATTTTTATTTGTAGACAATTCAAGAAAATGTTCACCGATATCTTCAAGTACAAACCTGAACGCCAAAGAATGTTGGCATTTTTGTTGTTTGGAATCGTAGAAATGTTTATATACGACACAACCATCGTCGCTACACAGATACGCGTGGCAGGTTGCCATGGTTACGTTGGACTAATGATAAGCGGTCTATTCTTCATAACTACAGTTACATTGTGTACTCGTAGCACTTATATCTACAGTTACCACAAGATATGGGTTGGTACGTTGTTAGCCATGATGGGGATTGTTACCCTTGGTTTTGTCCAGGACGTCAACCTTTGCTTTGTGGCAGTTGGACTAGTCGGGGTGGCGATGGGATTCCTTGACAACGCGGCAGCATGCCTTAGTGTAAGGTTCCGTGGTGGTTCTGCTATACAAGGGTTTTGTATAGGAGGTGGTATCGGTAAAATGTTTGCACTACTAGCCGATATAGGTATGTGAAATTTAGTTTTGACCTTACAGCAGTTCAAAAATGATAGAATTTACAAAGAAATATATGGATGTGCGGACAACTTAAGGTGGCCCGTACCTATTGATTTGTTTGTCAGACATAACTTTTAATCGCGTCTTTTTACATTAAAATCTTGTCCGATTTCTGAGGAATTTGTAGCTATTTGTCTACAAGCCTTGAAATTTGTACTGCTAATGATCATGATTTTTCTGCGAATTAGATCAAATAATTCGAGATATCAGACGATTTTTAAAAATGGCTTTATAAGAAAAATTGGCCATAAATCCAATTAACAAATAGATCAGGCGTAGCTATGTTCTGTACTCTGATGGAACAGACTGGAGCTGTAAAACACGAAAAAAGTTATAGAAATCACGAGCCGTAGGCGAGTGATTTCTATAGCTTTTTGAGTGTTTTACAGCTTCAGGAGTGTTTCATCAGAGTACAGAACATAGCTACGCCTGATCTATTTGCTTTATATAATACAATTTTACGAGCAAAGAAATTGGTAAGCTTAAAACTGAAAATCAAAGTTAGGAAAACACCGCACGTCTTTCGACAAATCGACAAAATTATGCAAAAAATAGTGCTTCTGTAAATAAACATAGTGGTTTACTTCTACGTAATTCATTAAGTTACCTCAATATTTTGAACAGGTGATTAGAAAGCCATAGAGGACTACATGCAACATGTATCGCGCCAATTTAATCCTTATAAGTTGCGATACAAAGTTTGCGCTGCCTGTTACGTACGACGCAAAATTTTATAGTCAAAACTACCGCCAAAATCTCAACAAAATTTCAAAAACAGCGAGAACCATATCTGCTATAAGAAAGACAAATGCCTATTGTAACTTATGAACAAAATATGGAGACATGAAAAGCTAAACGCCAATATTATCCTCAAGCAAACTTGGGGAGTAATTTTTGTGACCACGAGGGGAACGTTGCGAATTTGTATTCCTTCGAAGTCTTCAAATTCTGTCGAATTGTTTCGTGAAATTTTCTAGGTATGGGATAGAACAAGATGTTAACATACCTGTTGCCAAGTGCCGTTGTGTTTGCTGCACTAGGTATAATTCAGTTAGCTGCAAAAGTAAGCAACTACATCGAGTCGACGTTCGAGCGGCCAAGGTAAAACCCTCATGGTTTGTTAATTTATTCAAAACAACAACTCTGTTGCAAAATTCCGCACGGGATCTAGACTCAGGAGCAATTAAATTCAGAGAACTACTGTCTTTAAGGCCCGGTAATACGAGCAACAAAATCGTGCAACCTGTCGTGCAACATTGTTGCGTTGCAAGTTGCAGAGCAAATGTTGCTCGTATTACCACCTCGCGCGCAACAAATTTTCTTTGTTGCACGAAGTAGAAGTACTAGATCCCGTCCGGAATTTTGCAACAGAGGTGTTGTTTTGAATAAATTAACAACCCATGAGGGTTTTACCTTGGCAGCTCGAACGTCGACTCGATGTAGTTGTTAACATCTTGTTCTATCCCATACCTAGAAAATTTCACGAAACAATTCGGCAGAATCAGTGTAGACGTCAAAATTTCAAAATTCGCAACGTTCATCTCGTGGTCACAAAAATTACTCCCCAAGTTTGCTTGAGGATAACATTGGCGTTTAGCTTTTCATGTCTCCATATTTTGTTCACAAGTTACAATAGGCATTTGTCTTTCTTATAACAGATACGGTTATCGCTGTTTTTGAAATTTTGTTGAGATTTTGGCGGTAGTTTTGACTATAACATTTTGCGTCGTAACAGGCAGCGCAAATTTTGTATCGCAACTTGTATCGCAAACATGTATCGCAAATTTTGTATCGCAACTTATTAAATTGGCGCGATACATGTTGCATGTAGTCCTCTATGACTTTCTACTTGATTAACGAAATAGGAAAAAAATTCACCTTAGAATTTTGGATTTCTGACCAATTTTTCTCATAAAGCCATTTTTAAAAATCGTCTGATACCTCGAATTATTTGATCTAATTCGCAGAAAAATCATTACCGATACAAATTTCAAGGCTTGTAGACAAATGGAATCAAATTTCTCAGAAATCGGACAGGGTTTTAATGTAAAAAGCCGGACGCGATTGAAATTCATGCCCAACAAACAAATCAATAGGTACGGGCCACCTTAAACTTGGTATTAACTGTAACGGCTGTAACTCTAACGGCTGTAAGTCGTTGTTCAAACAAACTTCGGGATTTTGTATATCTTGATGTGCTCCTTCAGCTAGCTTCTGGCAATGCGACTGTTGTGTTGCCGTTACCATAATTTAGGGACTCGTACCCAGTTTCCCACGGTATGAAAACAGGCAATGAACTAGGGATGTAAATATATATGCACAACAACACACCCAGACGCATTTCAAAACACGCTATCGGAAAAAAAGTAAAGAAGTTTAGGTCAAAACTCATGAAATTGTGAAATTCCACGAAAATTAACACACGTGGCAATTCACAACCAGCTTGTCCCAACCTTAGGCCCAATATGGCGTATTTTTCATGTACTTAATTGCTACCGTTCATAATGTAAAGCTGGATTACGGGAATATCTATTTGATTCGGCACTACAAATGTACGCCGCATGAATCAGTTGACGTTCCTTTGCCGTGTAACACGACAGGCCCTCTCGTATTTTTGCCGTACTTAATTCTGAATTATGCACGGCAGCAATTAAGTACATGAAGAATACGCCGTATGGATTGGGTCTTATATACCAAAGACATTTTTTGATGTTAAAAATCATGACCAAAATTGAAAAGTGAACGACGTCAACTACCCATACTCCTTTTCGGTCTATAGGCGCTGGCTTTAGGCTTCTCATACAACAGCCTTTTTTGAAATAGGTGTACACAATGAAGTAGCCCCTCTCCTTCCTCCTCCTCTCTCCCCTTCCTCCCCACCCCGTATTTGCGCCCCTCCCTCCTCCCCTCCCTCCTCCCCTCCCTCCCAAAAGCCTGTTCACAGGCTGCCTATTCAACAACATCATGTTTTCTATTTACTCACATATATAAAGGGCTTGGTTTTCTATTAGTTTTCAGAAACTACTTGGGCAGTTCCATGGTAATCCTTACCCTGATGAGAGTGCTACTGGTCTGCCTTTACCCATTTTGCTATCACTGTATACTTTATGAGTCTTTGAACTCAGAAATAGAAAAACATGATGTTCATCATCAACTGCATGATCACGTAATGCAGGACAACCAAGATGTGAAGTGCGCACTGGAAGTAAATATTGACTGTTTAAAAGGTTTTGAAGAGACCACTTGCTGCTCAAACTTAAGTTGGACATCGGTACCATCACCTTCACCATTTGAACAGAAATCATCACCATCATCATCATCAGCGAAATTTTCATCTTCGTTATCATTACAACTGCAATCAAATGAATCAATATCCATTTCATCGCCATTACTACTATCATCTCCATCACAACACATTTCACCACATCCACAGTTCTCTCCATCAACACCTCCTTTATCACCACGACCACAACTACATTTATCTGTTGAATCAAAATTCTTTTCACAGCAATTACCAACACCTTCATCACCACCTCCCCCATCAACCAAACTATCACCAACAGTACCATGTTTAATCAAGCTCTATTTACTAGAAATCTCTTTTGTACCGAATTACTCCATGTATTTATCCTATGCACTTCAAACATTTCTTCTTTCTTACGTTTTACCGTCGGTCCAACCCCCCAATTTCTATTATCTCATTGCTTCCACCTGTATAGGGGAGCTAATTGGACGATCTCATCGCTCTTTCACCGGTCCAAAATCATATATATTCCATAGCACCAACCGTATTGGGTGGTTCAGTTTATCTTCGAGTTTTATAGGTCTTTCATTAATGAATTATATAGTATGGGTTCAAATGGAGCTCGATGCATTTATATGCGTGATATTTACGTATGCTGTTGGTATGATAAGCGGTATGTCTTATGCAAATGCACTTGCTACCGGCTCACCAACTGACAGTCACACTGCATTTAAGAGATCTGTGATTGGTTGTTTCTTTGGAGCAGGACGCATCTTCTCAGCTTGTACATCCATTGCATTAGGTTCGGTTCTAAATAAGCGATGTCTTGAGCTTACCGGTGAAAGCAATTTATGCATAGAGTTGTTTAGTAAAAGTTACAGAAGTGGTTTATTCTAAGATATGTATTACAGAGTTAGAGTTCAGGGCCCGGTTGTTCGAAGGGCGATTAACTCTAATCCTGGGTTAAAATGGTTTTCTTTGGATTTAATCCTGGGTTAACGCTAATCGTCTTTCGAACAACCGGGTCCAGCGCATAAGATCTTGAATGCGTGTGAAAGAGAAAATGTAGTACAATAAAGCAGCCTTTTCGTACGAGTGTGCAACGGATCGCGCCGTGTCGCGACAGTGTCGGCGCCCTGTTTGAAATTGCAGACTTGAAGTTGCCGTTTTCACAGTCATACGAACATGCTTTAGCACTCACTTTAGCAGATAATAAATAGATAAATAAAATAAATAACTCATTTCAGTGTCCATGTCTTCTAGCGCTTATCTGTAGTTCAAGTTCATATGTCAGCAACGGTCTACGTTGTTCTAAGATGTTTCATTTTTTCGTGCAGACTACCCTTATAGATGCACAGATGACGTCAAAATGTGGTCAGAAAAAAGTACGCCATGAGACAAAGTCGAGTGCATGGCGTGATTGTTGTTCTTACCACATTTTGACGTCATCTGTGAAACTACTAGAGTACAAACGCCACGGAAACATGGAATCTCTGTTTTATATAATATTCGAAACATTTCAACCAATCAGAGTACGCGTAAGATTCAATGGCGCGAGTCATCTATGTGTGTGCACTGTAATCACACACGGTTCTCGACCAATCAGTGCGCGCGTAATATACCAATTATTGTATAAAACTCTGAAACGATCGCGGTCGTAAACTCCCATGATTAGTCATAAGGAAACTTACTCTGCAATAAGAACAAGGAAAAGAGCAGAATTGGAGACAAGGGGTTAGGGAAATGTTTGTTATTTAACTCCTCCCCAACAGAACTTTCAACGAACGTTTTGCATGACTGATCACGAAACAATATAGATTCAAGTCGAGGCTTGGGTGCATAAATCTATACATTCACTGTATTTTATCTACCCCAACCTCGACTCTAATTTATTGATTTGTGGTTAGTTATTCGAATTCGGGAAAGTCTATTCCAGTATCACGGGTAGGGGCTCGTGATTCCACTTGAGTTTTGACCATTTTATGACGTCAAGAGTGTGTCAATAAGAGGACAGACAACTCACAACCATCAATTTGTTTTCTACAACAATTATTTGAGATAAAAGCTAAAAATTCCTTTCAAACGGGGCAACAGAACGAGCGCGCGCACCGAAACGCGTCAGCAGTGCGTCTCTCCTCTTATTGACACACTCTAATCAACCAATCAGATTGCGAGATTAGTATCAAGTGTTAAAAACCTGCTTTTAAATAGTAGCTTTTAAATAAGTAAGTATTAATGCGTGATGGAACAAGACACGAAAGAGATCACTAAAATCTGATTTATTCATCTTAGGCCAAGTTCAGACGTCGAACTTTTGCCGTGTCGAATCTAATAGTTGCAATTTGTAGATGAGAAGTGCGGCGTCTGAACCTATTGTATTTGACAGATTTGAGTAAGTATTAAATTGAACAATTCAGTTTGAATCAAATTTTTCAAATTCATTTGGTTCAGAGGCTGCACTTCTCATCTACAAAATGCAACTATTAGATTCGACGCGGCAAAAGTTCGACGTCTGAACTGGGCCTTACAGTAAAGGAGAGATTCTGACAAATCTGATAAGAACTTTATTATAATTAGAAGCTCTCTTTTATGATGTCTTGTCTTCAGCCGCAAAGACGAGTGTTTTTGTGAACTCAATCAAATTGGACGGACTTTTCCAATGTGATTAGTAGAACATGAAAATATTTGTGTAAACTGATTATGCCTTTTGTTTCACAGTAGCTGTAGTAACAACAAAAGAACTAGATCAGTTCAACAAGCAATGATCAATGCAATAGTCCCCTTCGCAGTTCTCTGCGCCATCTTGAAAGGTAGCCATGCCTTTGTATCGAAGCGAAATGAACGGTGATAAAGACCTGTGAATAATTGTCCTAGGTGTTAAAAAAGATCTCTATTATTGCACGCTCACCGTTCGTCTCGCTTCGATGCAAAGTCACGGCTACCTTTCAAGATGGCGCAGGGAACTGTGAAGGGTACTGTTCAGCTTCACAGCCAAGGCGCTAGCCGACGGATTTCCAATCCTCATGAACCCTTTGACTCAATACGATCACCGTAACCAGTATATGGCACTGCAAACGCTTATAACACTACCTAGAATGGCTACTAAAACTTCTTTTATGTTTTCATGCCTTCGGTTGTCAGATCATTGTCTACATAATAATAATATCTTTATTTACGTCTCTAATCTTATAGCCGGGCACAGGTGCCCTACTACATCACCTAAAGCTTATTCAGTACTACATTTAGCGAGCTCGTTTTCTGGCCTATCAACACAAAATTACACTTGTCATGGAGTTAATTGGCTATGGGGGAAACACCAAAGCCGCTTTTAATAGAAATTATAAAAATGGCAATATTAACAAATCACATATGCGTACATATCCTGTATGGTCAGAAAAGGTGAGGGCAAAAACACGCCAAAGGCATCATCATCATGATGCCGCCTCACCCGAGAGAAAATGTAGCACTGAACAAAAGCAAGAAGTAAAGAACCGTCCTTGCCGGTTCACGAGTAGGCCAATAGAAATAATAAAAGCCCTCTATGAGGACATGTGGTTACTGGTAGTCAAAACATATAGCATCCACAATGTCTGCTATCGTAGATTTTTAGAGTTATGACCTAGTTTGCATTAATATATGATCACTCTCAGTACATATGGATAACTGCATGGTCTTAGTACTTGATCAAGTCCTGACCATCATCTAATGTATGTGTCCATTCCAAGACTGCCCATGGATGCCCCTACTGATGTGTAGGGGTACTAGTATTCTGTAGTATATACTGTATAAAACTTGTCTAAAATGTTAAACATAAATGATGATCCATTGCAAAGCACAGTTTGCAGGTGATATGGCACTTTTAAGAAACTTTGAAAACTTTTTTTGACAAACTGAAAAATCCTTCCTTTTGTAATTAAAATAAGTTAGCCAATCAGAAGCGAGATCTACTGTCCTGTCAGGACAGTGTCCTAATATCTAAATAGAGTTCATCTAAATAAGCCGTACTTTTGTTATCCTTTTTGGAATTAAGAGACAATATCATTGATCTGAAAGTTTAGCTGTCTAGTCGACTAATAAATTATTTTTTATTCCATTCCAGTGCAAAGATCGAAACCATTTTATTGCAATATTGATGTAAGTGTGGTTTGCACTTGCGTGACTGCGCCGTTATGTCGTTATCTCGCTAGTGTGAACCAAGCTTCACCCAATAACTTCAATAGACCTCAATAGACTCGATATGGTCTTATGTTTTTCAAGTTCTTGTGCATATTGCTGGGGTGCATGTGACGTCACGGCAGCCATCTTGGTTGACCTTCAACAAAAGATTTCTCATTAGCGTTTATTTATGGTCATCCAACATGGCTACCGCTTCATTGTCTTTGGATTCCCAAAGGTATGGATGCACCCCAGCAATAGACCACTTTCACTCAATTGGAAGGACAAAACAAAAGAATTTCAATCTTCGCCCTGAGAATTGGAACCTATTGTTTTGTCCTCCGAATTGAGCTGCATTCCGAGGTACTGCAAATTGTCTATTGTGCGCTTTCTTTGTAAATTGTATGATAAAGGAATTGATTTTTTTTCTTAATTGGTCTCAAAGAAGAGGATTCCCACACTTCTACGATTTTATTTACACTTGATGACGAAGTTGGAGCATAAGTGACTGCCTTGAAACTCTTCGAGGTAGCAGCCCACAGCCTGCTTTACCAAGATTTAGCCTGTTTTCTTTGTAAAAATTCCATCGCGTTTATACTATGTTCCGAGATCTCGGCAACCAATGCGGACTGGAAAAATCCCCATATAGCCAGAGCCAACCCGGTAACAGTACTGGAAAATATTGTATGAAATAGTTGCACTTTCGCAAACGTATACTAGTTAGAATGCTGTTATTTCACCTCACTTCATAAATTGCAGCGAGCAGCGACACTAATCTTGAGCCTGTGTTACGCACCAATGAGGTCTGGGCTCAATGTTTGATAGCGATCTCGAATGTTTCGTACCTAGGCACGTACGGAAAGCGGTGTTTCACGACTTTACCGTCACGTATTTTTGACAGTGAATATCATGGTAAATATATTAAAACTCCCAGCTCATTACTTAATGGAAAAATTTTCCATTTCAGATATGATATTCAATTACCTAATTTTTTCAAAATGGAATATAACTTCTTTTCTAGGCTATTCGTATAGATTCCTGGTATTCTACAGCAATAAATATAGACTTAATGCAGCTTTCACCATGATAATTACTCGGGCTACCTGTGGTAGCTCGAGTCTAGGTTTACCTTTTCGGTCTATCAATCAATCTATCTATCTATCTATCTATCAACGTCGCAAATCGGCAAATTACCCAGAAGCCTTTGGGGTACACTGTTGACCACGAGGCTTCCTGTGGTCGCGAGAGATTGAGAACAAAATGGCGGACGCTATCAATCGGAATTTTTCAGATTTTTCGAACTATTGGCTTTTAATCTCAAGATACTTTGCTTTAATCGTTAATATCGAATTCTCGAATTTAGTGATGACCTTCTTACCAGCTGTTGTAATCAACTTTATATAATGTATTGATCGTTCAAGAACACGAGACAGAGATCGATTTGTGGCAGCGAACTTCACTTGAGACATGTAAGACACGGAGATATTGTCTTTAATAGATCGGTAGTTTGTTTAAATTAATAATATTTCACCACTGCTTGCACATAATATTTGCTTACACGGTGTCTATAGTCATGCTCTTCCTGAGAGCCGTGTTAAAAACGAACTAATTAACTAACAATATCTACAATGTTTATTTTAACTACAAAGACTAGGGTCACTAGGAGATTCTTGCCTTTGCGTAATAAGGTGACTAGGGTGTATTCAATAATTAAGCCAGGAAACAGGAATTAGTAAATGGTGCAAAATTACACCAAATAAACAATGGAAAACAAATGATTTTTTATTATTAACTTATAAATATCAGTTTAGTGCAATCTGTATTTTGTACAATGCACTTTACTGTCAATCATAAATCATGCTCAATGATAGCAGATAAAAATATAGTAATGGATAATCATGGAAATGATAGTAATGTTTAAGAGACCTTATATTAGCAACAATTGAAGAATAATTTTAGAATGTACGAAATGATATTTTCAATCAATGAAAAGTGATACTCAACCACAAATTTGTACAAGCTTTGTGCAACCATGTTCACAGAAACAAGATAAGGTGGATTGAATTGAAGATATTACTGTATGTAGTAGTATCAGATTGATGTGCATGGAGGAGCTATATATGGTATCAGTAATGAGCATATATTGTATGACATTACACTTCTTCAAATAAAGCATCAGCAACTGACTACTGCTATAATCATTGATCTGCTCCATATTAAAAACATGGTAATACATGTATTGAAAAGTTGTGTTAAGAAACTGAAATGATTTCATAGAAAGGTAACTGTGGTACTTCTAGAATCTACCAATGTGACAACAGCAATATCAAAATCATTTTAACTTGGACATCGAAACAGTCTGCCACAGTTTGTAAGTTTTGTTTCCATAAATCAAAGTAAAAAAGTACAGAATAGAAATTTAAATTGTGTGAGATTGGATCATTTGGTAGGCATTTACAAAATAAAGCAGACTGTATACTGTATATGTCTGGCATGATAAAAAGACCAGCAGTATATTAATAACCACCATGATGTGGTACAATTATGTACAAACTACTTTCTCCCCAATATAATTTGTGTTCTACTCTGGGAGTACTTGTCATGCATTTTTGCAATCAAAAGACACTGACAAGTCAAACTGGTTTCCATCAACTTCTGTTCTCCATTTCTCCCCAAGTACTATACACAGGTGTAGCCCGAGTGAACGCCTATAAGGCGTCTAGTTATTATTTATGATTACCTCCTAGAGCGATAACACTTAAACCGTGAAATAACTTAGTAACTAAACAGAGACAAATAGTAGCAAAACCCTGCTTTGTTTTCTATTGTTTCATTAGTACTATGTGTACTTTTTAGTTAGTACTTGTTTCACGGTTTTTGTGCTATCGCTCTATAACAAATATAGCAAAATGTTTAATTTCTTGCTTCACTTCGACAATTTTGACAATGAGATCTCAATGGAATAATTACTAAATAATTACACATATAGTTAGTACTGAGATATTGACACAAAAAATGGCCGTATAAGTTATCTTAAGTGGTTTTGTTTGTGTGTTATTAATTTTTCTTTCCATAAATTTTTCCTCGATTTTAGTATTGAGTAGACCAAGTATAGATTCCTGAAGTACACCACAGAAATTTTGACTGGGAATTTATTTTTGTGGAAAAAAGGGAACAGAATTTCTTCTTTTACTAATTCTAGGACAGGGCAGATGGTCCAAATTGGTTTGATATCAACTATCACTCAGGTCAGTGACGTCAAAAAAACGTCGAAAGACTCTCAATATGCCATTAATGAAAGCACAAGAAAGAAATTGACTTTTTTGTTCATCGCTTTTTAATCAAGTAAAGCCCTTTTTGCCACTATCGAGCAGTATTCAGGGCTCTGTATCACAATGTAAAATTAAAAGAGCTATTATTGCATTTTCTCTCTAAACTACCGGCTAGTTTTTATTCATTTCTTTTCATTGTTTTCTCGAAAAAAGCCTATTTCATTCTTTTGTATTTCTTCTTCTTTCTTTCTTCCAACTCTTGACAAGCATTCTTTTATGAGCTAAGCAGACACTGAATTATTCTTTCAAATAATAGTTCATTACAAATTTTTAAACCATCTGAGAAAGTAACATGCATCTGTTCAAATTTATGACTAAAAGTCAATCAGAGATTTAATTTCCCGTTTGCCTTTACAATCTAGGTATTATTTATGAGGTTTTTATTAATCCTTCGAATATAGAAGTTCTAAAAAGGGCTAGAACAGTGTCGGAGCACTGATATTTTAGTGGAGGATGTAGAAGAATCTAAGATTGCAACCATAAAATCACCAATGAACTAAAACCTTAAACTAAAACCGTAAAAGTTGTATAAAGGTGCTAAAACAATTGAGCCATTTATTGATCAGTCATCAATTATTTGTACATTTATTGAATGAAGGAGTTTATGAATTCATAACTTATATACATAGGAACAATTGTACATAATATTATTATTGTCTCCGCAACACCTCAAGCAAAGCGTTTCGTATTTCGTGTATTCTCCAGCAATAAATAAATGGATTTAACGCACTATTCATCAAATTAATTGTATAAGCTAAATAAAGAGCATAATACACTGCCACTAGTGCTACTTCCATACTAATCCCGGCTTCTTTCAGTATACGGTACAAAAGACCAACTACCATGAAAGGCAAATAACATACTAGAAATACACCAGTGATATAGTACATGGTTCTGACAGATTTCTTATATCTTTGCATGTTCATGCTTGGCTGTTGTGGATGCTGTTGGACATGGATCTGTTCCATGTGCCTACGAATCCCTCGAGAGATTCTCAGCATCAGATAAAGGTCAAGAATTATTACAGAACCTGTTAAAGACAAATCGATAATGTGGATCCAATTCCTTTCTATTGCAAGTACAAAACTCCACAATAAGCTAACCACCCAAATTGTTATTACAACTATACAAGACCGCTTGGTTGTGACAAGTTCTTGGTACCTCAGATGTAGGTGAAGAGCAAGAAATCTATCGATAGTGATGAAAGTCACCGTAAGAAACGAACAAGTTACTAGCACGCTAAGCGTTCGTATCACAACATTAATACTAGTTTGATACAGAGAATAATTCTTCGTTAAAAGGGAAATAAGACGAATACAATAAGCAGGTTGTGTCACTACACCAATGCCCAAGTCAGAGAAGGCCAAGCTAAGAATTAAAATATACGAGGGAGTTCGCAAAGAAGCTGTCTTGGCAAAAGTCAAAATGACTAAAAAGTTGAGAACTGCAGACAGGATTGAGCTGAGAGAGTTCACGACTATCACGAAATACAGGAAGTTGCTGTAGTGATGATCAAAATAGTTCCTGACTGCTTGTTGTGTTGTAGAATTGTTCATGTTTTAAGCAAACGTGGCGTCTTGGTGTGAGAGTTTGATGACTTGCAACTGGTTTTCTTGGAGGTAAGGAGATTCGGTCTTCGTTTGAGTCGTATAACGAGTATATTCCCAACGAAGATGTATTTTTCAAATCAAGTACAATGTTTGAGTGAGACCTTGGCGCTTTGTTGAACTTTGTACCACTCTTTTCATGATCATAGGAGGGCTATTTCTGACAGAGTCAGTAGGGGAACGGAATCTTCACCGAGTGTTTTCAAAGATGCGTCTTCAGTTGAAAGGCTGAAAATGCCACTCAGAGCATGTTTTATAACTGGCTGATTAATCTGACAATAGATGATATCAACTTCTGACAATGACGTTAAATTGACATTACCTTCATTAAAAAAAGATGAAAACTGAAATAACAAAAGCTGCAGCTGATATGGGGCTTCAACGTTCCTCACAAGCAGAAACCTTCCTTTAATTAAAAATGCTGGCACTTAGCCAATCAGAAGCAATCCTGTCAAGACAGTGTCTTGATACTCTGAAGTAGATTGAAACTGGTTTCTAAATAAGCCATAAACCTTTCGGCTGGTGGTTGGCCGATTGGTGAGATGTTATGAAGGACATTTTTGATATTTTTAGTGCTAATCCAGCTGTTCCTATAAACTTGCCTTTTTAGTGGTAAAACTATGTTTGTGTAAAGAGTTTGACATCTTAATGCTCGTAGTGTCAACTTAGGTAGACACTAGTTTACCTTATAATGACTAGGAATTTCCTCATCTTAGTTTATTTATCGGACATGCGCAAAATTAATTATGGTAAACAGGTGAATGTTTGTTTACGACAAACATCCAGAATAAAGGCCCTTTCTACCAGTTTAATGTTAGTTATAAATATTGTATCTTCTTAGTATTTTATAGCTAAAACGTAGCTATATAATTACATCCATATTCATCCGCAAGTAGATGATATAGGTTTTTCCTTAGATCAACAATCATTTGTAATTCCTACATCATCTAGTTAGAACCAGCTTGACGAGTTAGCAACGTCACAACTATGAAATTCTAATTAGTTAGTATAAATACAACTGCCTTGTAACACACCATCACACTTCACCTAGAGACACTTGAAACACACAGGGCTACATCAAACACAGTGATCTGGTTTGAGCAGACCTCGAGTACAGAAAACGGTCTGAGCAAGGAAAACCTTTCTCTTGAAGCCGCGCTGTCTTAGGGAAAGCTCATTCTAGTTAATATGGCAGTATGAATAAATAAAGGTATATAAAAAACAAGTAGTTATTTAATTATTCGTATTTTGCATGCAGAAAGTCCCTTGCTCCCTTCTTAAAACTAGATATCTTTGATGCTTAACGTACGGATAATGGCAATTCATTCCACATATCCACAAACCTATTTTCTGTCTTCTTGTATATGAGTCTCCATCTGCCCTTCAACATGACATAGGCATGTTCCCAAACAACTCTCGCTGCTCTTAACTTCTTGTTGAAGTATACCTCCTTTTGGTTTTTTGTGGTATCTGGATATGCTTTAAGAAGCCAAGGCCGTGCAGGAAAGGAACTGTCTCCCACAACTCCTACTGAGGGGAATTTCACCATGTCCAGGTAAACGTAGTGCGTTATTGAGAAGTACTTGACCCAGGAGGGAGGGGGATACTCTATTGTTTTACGAGTGGCATTTCCGTTTCATCATAACTACCAGTGTGACGTCACTTAGTAACCAAATAATCGTTTCGCGTCGCTTCAGTTCAGTTTAGCGTCATTTCGCCAAGTGAGCATAAAGAATAAGTCAAGAGATAGCTATTGTTACACATAATAACCTAATAACTGTAAGTCTGTGTTCTTTGTATTCCTAATAATGTAAAAGAATAAGATTTCAGACCTCAAATCGACCTCAGATACAAAAGATACTATTTTCAGGATTATATTTTAGTATTGTATTTTCGAAATATATTACTAAGTTTTTGAACATTGATTGATCTCACTTCACCTTGTAACACACCTGACATCTGTTTCTTTAGAATTTGATTTCCTAAGATAGTTTCAGTTTGACAAGTTTTGTGAGGTCAGAGTTAAAAGGTTATTTTGCAATATAACCTCAGAAGAACACCTGACATATGTTCCTAGAATTTAATATCTAAAGTCAACTCGACTTTGACTCTAGTATTTGTTGAGGTCAGATGTAATGTTGCAACATCGCCAACTAAGTTTTGAAGTGGGAAGCTCTGTGAATAATGTTTTGATATATGACAACTAGCAATTTCATGCTAGGTTTTACTCAAATATTTTAAAACTGTTACAACTTGAAATAAGATAATGCACAGTCAGATTATAGTATCTTCCTCTATCAAAACCTTGATATTCATCTGTTAGATATATTTAGATACTGTGTGTTATCTTATTTTAATAGCTTCCATAAACATTAAGCTTTTATCCTTTAATGCTTATTCAAACGGCTTTGTTATGATCACGTCAATATGTACAGTTTTATCGAGATAGCTGACATTTGTACAAATCTTAAAACAGCTACAATTCTACTTGAATTATTATAAAAAGACTCGTAGTCTTAGTACGTTAGTCAGTCATCAGTGATCAGTTCACCAATGGAAATCAAGCCGTGAAATAAAGGAAAAAGGTTACGATCCCAACCAGAGTGTGCTGTCTTCCTCTCGCAGTCCCTCAAAAGGCAGCTTCGCTACAGTGGTGGAGAACCCAGGTAAAAGTGATCGAGGTATAAGAGTATTGTTGTTGTGTTGTTGTTAACTGGTGAGAAGTGCATCAGCTTATTATTTATATTTTATTTCAAAGAAAAACTCTTTTAAGCTTTTACCTTTAACTCTTTGACTTCTAAATAATCTACCGACTAATCATCCTCGGTGACCCAGGGCGAAGGGGGAGGGGGAGGGGGAGGGGGAAGGAAAGGCAAAGGGGAAAAGGACGCCCTGGGCATTTGACTACCCCAAACCATTTCCAACAGCAAAACTTAATCCTCTCTCTGATTGGCCTCATTATAATTTAATTATAATGAGGCCAATCAGAAGCATTTGTGCGGTTGAGCTCGATTCGTCTAACATTACAAGTAAACAAGTTGACCCCACGCATTGCAACACCTCTTAAACAAAGCGAGCGGACACGTGAAAAACTTAAACAGAAACACAAGCTGGTTGTATCGAAAATTATTCAGAAACAAGATGTGTTTGCAAAGCTACCCACAGGATTCGGGAAAAGTTTGACTTTAATACCAAATTTTGCCTGATCTCGGTGTGCAGACTTGACACACAAACATATTAAACTGTCATAGCATCCAAGCGTTAATTGAGATGTGCCAGATATTTTTGTTATATGACCTTGTTTACGTGGGATATCCCTAATAGGATTAAGTTTTGCCGTTGGAAATGGTTTGGGGTAGTCAAATGCCCAGGGCGTCCTTTTCCCCTTTTCCTTTCCTTCCCCCTCCCCCTCCCCCTCCGGTCCTCCCCCTCCCCCTTCGCCCTGGGTCCCCGAGGATGCCGACTAATGTAACTGCTAATTAGTTAACTGAAGCTAATTCTTTTTCACTCAACTTATAATTTTGCGTAAAACATTTATTGCTGAAATTGAATAATTGTAACAACGCTAAGTTTTGGTTAATAATAAAACTATCATCAATACAAATTTATCCTAATAACACTGACTTTTCAAAAAACTAGTATTTTGCCAACTTACGAAAGTTGCAGCTGTGTTTGTGACTTTTAGCTGTGTATACATTTGAAGAACCATTTTGTTGAATCTTAAGTTCTGTGTTTACTAGACTTAATTGGCTTTCATGTTTTACAACTGTTATGGTGATTTCCTGGACAAAAGACAATGTTAGAAAACTTACAAGTTATTCACTGAAAACTTAAATTGTTAAGTCAAAATACTCTGTTGAAACATAGTAATTTTATATACTTTTGTACGATATCAGAAAACGTTATGTTCTCATTCAGTACAAATCCTGACTATATCTCATGTTTTAACTTGCATATTGTTTTGGTCCAAATTCGTGTTAACTCTTGCAAATACACCTTGTGTTGTTCAATAGGCAAGATCCATTGTTGGCAAATCTGTTAAAACAAGAATTTCGTCCAAGGAAGTTTCGCTTAATGACTATTTACTAACTGCTGAATCTTCCGAACTCAGCGTGCTCTCGTATTCTGTTTATTCAGCGGACAGTAAGCTGACTTTAGGTCAAGATTCGTTCTAATCATACTTCCTTGTTCCGGGTTCTTGTATTGTCATTTTTGTATCACCATGTAGAGAAATTTATTTCCTACTGACAGAATATTTTGGTTTTACTTAGTGTTTTACTAGGAATGATAATTCGTATCAAAACCTAACCTTTTCTGTTTACATTATTATTTACTCTACTTTTTTTCATAATTGCTAGGGACGAGTTCCATAACAATACCCAGTTATTTTAGCCAATCAGTATGTGGTATACATAGGCAAATACAGCTTACTCAGTGTTAATGAAATAGTATTGATATAAATATAGGTTAGATTAGCCACTCAATTTCACTCGTAACTACACTTGAAACTGACTTGTAACCACATCAAGAAGAATAAAGCTGAAGTAGTACTCTACCAAGCGGTCCTCGCTGTGCACTCTCTAGGGAAATATCAGACAACAACAAAAAAACCTCTCGCAACCCTAAAGAGAGCTGATCACAAACTGGTGGAGAACCCGGGTATTACTGGTTCCGTTTTACTACAATCAATTGACCAGGTATGTTTGAAGTACTGTTTTAATGAAGTCAGCATTGTAACCCTTTTCCCTGTGCTTTCCTAATAATTTTTCTCGCTGACGGCGTAACGATTTCATGTTCATTGATTGATGTTTTACTATGTTTATGACTGAAATGAGTTATTGTTGTTGAATTGTTTGTTTCCTTCATCCTTTTTGCTTTTGCTTTTGCCGTGAAAGTTTTACAATTGAATTGTTATTTTGCTATGTTATGATTGAAATAAGCTAGTACTGTTGAATTGATTGTTTCATGAATCTTTTTGTTTTGCTTTTGTTGTGAAAGTTTTTATCTTGAATTCAACCGCTTTTATTCGTTTCATAGTTGTTCGTTTTACGCTTTAAAAGAAAGCTGTTTAGTTTAATGCTACTCCAAAATTAGTGTCTTTTTGGTTGTTCGATATTTCTCTATCTGTTGAAAACGTTTTTTTTATTCGTTTGTTTAAGGTTTATGTGACTTAATTACGGACCTGTATTTGTTTTCGAGCTTTAAGAGTTTATATTAATTGCTGTCCATTGTTTTCAATTGTTCAATAAACTGAGTCAAAGTGTTACTTCGTTCAGGTCAAAAGCTTTCTGAATCTCAGCCTTGTGAAAATCCATTTCATAAACGAAAACAAAAGGGAATTGAACAAAAAATGGCTACTTTACCAGAAATGACTACGTTGAATGATAAGTTAATTGAAGTTCTAAAAGAGTCTTTTCATAAATTACACACGAGTATAGAAGGACAAGGTAAACAAAGTCACGATGATTAGTTAGCAGTAACTTCTACTATGAAGGAAAGAAACGAGTCAACCGAAACAAAAAGTACGTCAGCACTAGGACGCATACCTACATTTTCTGGAATAGAGAATGATGCCTTAGAATTTATTGAACTATTTAATTGTTATGCCAATTTTTGCAAATGGAATGACAAGGATAAATTTTCTGCTTTTCCCCTCGCATTGACAGCAAGCGCTCGTGTTTGGTTTTTCACGTTAGGTCAAAAGTATTCAACCTTTGATGACTTAATAAGACTTTTTAAGAATCGTTTACTTTCAAAAACAGACGAATGGGTTTTGAGGCGAGAACTTAGTGAGAGAAAACAAAGGCCTAATGAAAGTGTAATGGACTTTAGCGCTCATTTAGTTAAGCGTTGTCAACGTTTAAATATTCCAAAACAGGAACAGCTTCACATTTTCATTCAAGCTTTAATGCCAGATCTTAGAGATTTCGTCATTTTGCGTGAGCCAAAGACCATAGATGAAGCAATCAATATCGCTAGAGTAAGAGCAACTGTAAAACCACCTGCGCAAATAGCCGCAGTAACTAGAAAGGACTTAGATCAGTTCCAACAAAATATGTTAAGTGCACTCGGAAACATTACAACAGCTGTTGCCTCTGCTAACGTTGCAGCTTTTGATAACAGTAGGAATCCTTCTCAACAACCTAATAAAATGCCAGGTTTACAAACGATGATTAAGGATCAAGTAAGAGAAGAGATTAGGCGTCAAAGTTTCCGCGCAAACCAGAATAGTGATTCTAATTTACGTTTTACTCGAAACGGGGGGTTTGGTAGGCCTACTAGAGCAGTCAATGGGGATATAATATGCCAACGTTGTTCCAAAATAGGACACTATGCTCGTTACTGTAATGAGAATTTAAACCAGAATAGCCAAGGAAATAGAATGGGTAATTTTAGAGCCAATTCAAATGTCAATCGCCAACAGCAAACTAGACCGGCTCAGTTAAACTTTCAAGGGGGACGAATGAACGGGAAGTTCGTTCCCCAACGTCGTTAAGGAAACAGATAGGACATGATGAGAAGGCACAGAAACGGACTCAAATAACACAACGAACTAGAAATGCTAATTTTAGAATAAACAAGAGTAATGATAAAACTGAAAAGAAAGTAAATAAGTCAGATTTTACAACCCAAAGGATCAATGTAAATTTTTCAAAACAAAACAGTGAGGAAGATATTTCAAAGAAAGAAATTCCCAAGGAGCAGTAATTTTATCTTCGCCTAAAAAGAGATTATTTTCTAAGGTTATGAATAACAATAAGGCTAAAAAGAATGATGTTGAACAAGCTCCTAAAAGGCCGAAATTACCAAATTCTACCTTTAACAGTTCAGAGGTGACAACACCTGTACTTGAAAGAGAAAATTATGCTAATTTGAAAGAAATGAAACAGCAACCAAAACAAGAAAAATCTGGCGTTGATTTTGATCAGAATGATTCAGTTTCAAATGTTTGTGTGAACGATCTCCCGTGTCGTTCACCTAGTGTTTTGAATCCGATTTCCGAAGAAAATAGGACAGATATTAAGGACACGAAAATAACGATTACAAAAGAAGAGTGTGAGAAAGATTCAACTTTTTCAGTTCAACTGCCGTGCATAACAGGTGACAATACTCCTTTAACGAATAGTACCATAAGTAAATCGCCTCTTATATCCTGTTCAATTGCGGAAGTGTCGCCTCGGCCATCGCTGAAAGATGAATTCTCAGAATGTGCTCCTTTTGTTAACATATACGGAATATATATGATGATAATGATATTAATCGATATCGTATTGTACCCAGTAGTATATTTTCATGATATATTTAAGATAAGTTTCATTTTTACTAAGTTTTTGGGCGTTTTCATGATTTTGAGTCACGTGATAGATACGTGCAAGCACTTATGTAGCTACAAGAGAGTATTTTACATGAGTCGCATGATAATAGGGTTTTTGCAAAGAGTGTATACGCATTACCGGAATTCCAAGTATTTCAAGTATTTTCATAGGAGTCACATGATAATAGCGTTTTTACAAAGAATGTATAAGTATTTTTGGTATTTCAAATATTTCAAGTATTTCAAGCATTTAAAGAGTACTCAGGATCAGACACAAAACAAGGTCTCGTCAGATACATCATGTGCCATAGATTTTAAGACTGACAATCCAAGTCTTTTAGTAGAAGGATCGATTTTCGAAAAGAAGTTTTCACTTGTGATAGATACAGGCGCATCATATACTGTCATTAATGCTAAAATGTTGGATAAGGTTCCTAGGCTTAAACAGTTTTTAGAGAAAGACGTTACTAGACCTACACTTAGGGCAGTAAACGGTGAACCACTGTCCAACTTATAATCTTGGACAAAGGGTTTGGGTCTACACCCCTGTCACACCTAAGCGTCTCTCTAAGAAACTTAGGCATTTCTGGCACGGGCCCTACAGGATAGTGGAACGACTTTCTGGGGTACATTTTGTACTACGAACAACAGATAATAGACGCTTAGATGCTGTCATTCATGTCAATAGACTGAAACCATTTTTCGATCCTAATGATAGGCCAGTTGACATTCCTAATGATATAGATGACAATGATGAACCATGTTTATGTTCTGATGAATTTTATGATGATAGTTTTGAAACATCTTATGCCAACAACGCGCCACCTTCTCAGCATGTAGATAATCAAGTTGATGATGACACTCAGGATAATCAGTTAGATCAAGGGGAGGATCAAGATCCCCCTGACAGTGATAGTAATATTGACGAATCCAGTGACATTAGTACTCCCATTCAACTTGTTGATGGTGAACCAATATTTCAAGCTGAAAGAATCTTAGCTCAGCGAACTCACAAAAAGAAAATTCAGTACTTAATTAAATGGGCTGGCTGTTCTGAAGATGAAGCCTCCTGGGAACCCGCTATAAAATTTTCTTGATCCAGTTTTGATCACTGCTTTTAATAATTTAGGGACTGTAGACTCTCAGTCCAATTAGCTTTTCATGCTCGACTCCTTCCTTATGTAGTCACCAGTTTAAGTTTTTTCACTGTTACTTTGTTCCTTTAGTTCCAATTTATTTTGAGTAAGCTAATTCACATATGCTATTTGTGTTCTATGCAATGATTTCATTTTGGTTCTATCGATTATCTCACCACAAAACCATTCATTTCATTCAATTAGCAGAGCTCAAAACATAAGCCAAACAATGTCTCGTAGCATGTATCAAATGACAAGAAAACTTATCGAAGAATGGCCAGAGTGTGAAATTTGTTACTGCAAAGAAGCAGGGTGGCCTCGCAAGACTCCTTGCTGTAGACACGAGATACATGATCAATGCATGGCAAGTGCCTTTAATGCGGCATACAATCCGGGGACCTACCGCTGCCCTTTCTGCCGGAGGACCCTCCTCCCCTATAATATAGGACATGGAATAGCTCCCATCCCTGCCAATGACAATGAGGTGGTTTACACCTTTTACCAAGTAAAATTTATGCCTGAAGTGCGTCCAACTGAGGAAGCGCGGCAGCACGTTGCACCTCCTGGGTTCCATGAGGAACTTGAACGGATCAGACAATATTATAGGGAACATCCTCGGCCGCGATTGCCAAATGTCCATTATCGACCGGGTTAGGACACTTACTCAACATATTTACAAACTTCCATACTTGTGATAGCGCATCCTGATCTCATTAAATTACTTATAATCAAGTTTTAGTCATTGTCGACATTCATTTGATTGACTCGCAAATTCAGTACTTAGTATAGGCAGTTTTATTTTTTCAGACCATACTCCAAAAAATTACCATGGCAACTCATTGCGACAGTTTTATCTCAGATGAACCACACCTTAATATGTACAGGAATTTTGCCAAGTTTGATAAACAGCCACTATTCTTCGAAGATACTCCTGCTTCTAATTTGTACATGGACTTATACTTAGCTTACTTAGTAGTGCAAGAATATAATTTATTTTTACCAATTGATCATAATCGACTGTATGACATTAGTGAATATTATCAGGCACGGTTAGCCTGGGCATATAAGTTAGATCACAAACCAAATAATTTGCACCTTATTCATTCATCTACAATCACAATACCACCTATAGTTCCATCACCTACACTTAGGTGTTTTGTCACTTTAGTTAATGACGAGGAAACGCCTTACATAATACCGTGGGAAGATCAACTTCAAATTATTAGCTACTTGGCAATAGACCAAGACTGGCTAGGACATCAATTGGCGCCTTATTGTGATATGCTTCCAGGTTATTTAAGACGTTCTCTTCCATTTTTACTCACTCAAGCTGGATATTTTGATTTAGCACTTCAATACCGCTCACCACCTGCCTTACAGTTAATAGGCAGATAGGCAGATAGATAGGTAAGAAGATAGTCGACTGACAAATAGGAAGACAGACAGATTGGCAGACAGGTAAACAGGCAGACAACAAGTCACTTATGTAGGTAGTCATATACGGCAGTGTGCTCATTATATACAAATTCAAACAAATGTCAACTAGCATATTTCATGCAGATCAACAACTATTCTTGTTCTAATGCCCAGATAGCCATGGACGATAATCACATCTGCGAAACAATTTTACCTTTTCAAATACTAGAAATCATAAAACCCATTAAAATGGAATTCTTTAATTGACTTAACTCTGACTTGTTTAATATTTTGATTAACTTACAGATTCAACTTAACCATGTGCCATACTCGAGCACCTACCATTATTTTCACTTGCTTTGTTACGCTAATAACATGCACACCTAATGAATTTGATAATACTGGTAAGACAGTAACGTACTATCCTTCGTCCTTAATGTATTCGTATAATGCTAGACCGGTAATTTTCTTTAAGGATACACATGTTTTGAATTTAAAATTACGCTTACAATCTACTCCGTTTGGTAAATCACCTTCGATTAAAAACAAATTGTTCCCCCGCACAATTTCAGTTCATGAATAGTGTTCTCAGTTCACTACATAAGGCTCACAAGAACATAAGGCGGTTACTATCCTTACCAGGTTTCACTAATTTACTTGAATGTGACAGTTATTTGAGAAGACCTTTTGAAGCAGAGACTAAGCGTACTTCTACTATGTTTTGTCCTTGCGCGTACCGATCTTCATTGCGCAGTTGTAAGCTTTGGGCGTCGGCTAAATGTACTAACATTAGTCCTGAAGAAAAACTATGGTTAAAGCGTTTATCTCATGCAAAGCGAAGTAACTGGGCTTGTCACAGTGGAGCCCTGGGCTTGATAAGAAAAATCTATACTTCTTTTGGCGGTTCATGTGACTCAGATAAGCTTGTTGGTTTAAAGAAAACTCTGATAGAACTTACAAATACTTTACAGGATGAAAAAGCTTTAATAACTACTGTCAACGGAAAAACAGTACAGTTATTACAAATAACAGATAAGTTAACCTCATGTATTAATACCCTTTCTTACGATATGTCCCAAATTGATAAAACTTTCCGACAATGGAAAAAGGATATTAATAAGTTTGGACAAAAGGAAAAGTGCCATTATGATTCAATGTTAGAATTCTCTTCTCAATTTTCCTTTGAAGTATCTAAAATGTTCAATTCCCTCTTGCGTTTTGTTGAAATTCAGGACACTTTAACACAGTTTACTCGAATTCAAAGAGTTAGTTGGATTTAGCGATTTACCAGAATCTTTAAACTCGGCTCTATTGAACCAATTACAAAACCAGAGACAATTTTGCTATACTGCAAAGCATTAGCAGACGGGTTTAAAATTTTACTAAATCCTATCACGCAATTCGAACATCGTGATCGTTACATTGTTTTACATATGCTAATCACCTTGCCTCGTATTGCTTCTAAAACGTCTTTCTGCACCGTAGAATACCTTTCACCTCTAACATATAAAATTTCTAATACTTGCTACTCTGGACCAATAACCCGTAATGATTTAATACTTGTCTCTTGTCCTGACTCTAAAATTGTGCTTAATGCTGATTCATTAACTAAGTGCTTTAAGCAGCATGGTACTTTGGTTTGTCCTGACATCGTTACTAGACAGTCTCAAGACAGTTCTTGGTTGGGAATACCTTGGACTCCAGGCGCTACTTTCAAGTTCCCTCGTACACATTCCAATGCAGAATGCAGTGATGATCATCCTATAATCCATCTTGGAGGGCGATACTTCTTGTCAACAAAGTCTCAAGTTATACACCTTAACACAGGACCAATGAAGTTATCTTCTTTAGCTGTGTATCACTTGCCATGTAACATGTCATCTGATGACCTGCCCACTGGATTTGGTACTTGTCCAGCTGTCCTTACCATCACCTTACCTTTGTTCAGACGAAAATTCATCAAGTATGTACCTTGGTCTCCACAGGATGACAACTCTACCATTCAGCTCCATTACAAGTCTTTGAACATTCCTCCACCTCTCAAGATCAACAAAACCATCTCGAGCGCTTTGGACAAGACATTCAACAGAATAAATGGTGACCTTGCAACCAAGATACAGAAAGTCCGCAAAGACATTGAACAAATCCACTCAGTGACAGTCACACCTGTTGCTCTTATCGTTGCATGTATTGCCTTATGTCTTTCAGGTATCAACATCATAATTTTCACAGTTCTTTGTTGTTACCACTGACATCGAAGAAATCACCTCCCAGATACACAACTAGTACACTATGTAAACGCGCAAACAGTTCAGCAACCACCACAACAACCAATTCCAATACCTGCACTTACAGTTACAGACCTTCCAGACCAGGAACAAGCATTGTTATCTACTTCAGACAAGTGTCCAGATTGTAATAAACAAGAGTGATCATCACATTTCAGTTCCAGATTCCACTGCAACTACGTTCCAGAATGAAGACACAGATCATCCAAGAGTTAGAGAAAAAAAAAACATTTACTCAATATTATTGTTATAATATCAAGCATGGCTCTAATGTGTTTATTTATTACATACCATTAAGAACTGCTTGGTGTTAATTTTAGGTTATATTGTCAACATATTTACTCAAAACATTTAAAATACATATATATTAGGTGACGGGTTCAATTCAATTCCATTATTCAATTTCAATCAAAACAGAAAAAGAAAAGAAAAACAAGACCAAGCAAAAAGAAAAGAAAAAAATACGTTATTTACACATTTACTTATTTTCAGAGCATTCTAATATTTTGAGTACTTCTTAAGTTACAGCCCCTTCTCGCTGGAGCTCGAATCTAAGGAGGGGGAACTGTAACAATGCTAAGTTTTGGTTAATAATAAAACTATCATCAATACAAATTTATCCTAATAACACTGACTTTTCAAAAAACTAGTATTTTGCCAACTTACGAAAGTTGCAGCTGTGTTTGTGACTTTTAGCTGTGTATACATTTGAAGAACCATTTTGTTGAATTTTAAGTTCTGTGTTTACTAGACTTAATTGGCTTTCATGTTTTACAACTGTTATGGTGATTTCCTGGACAAAAGACAATGTTAGAAAACTTACAAGTTATTCACTAAAAACTTAAATTGTTAAGTCAAAATACTCTGTTGAAACATTTTATATACTTTTGTACGATATCAGAAAACGTTATGTTTTCATTCAGTACAAATCCTGACTATATCTCATGTTTTAACTTGCATATTGTTTTGGTCCAAATTCATGTTAACTCTTGCAAATACACCTTGTGTTGTTCAATAGGCAAGATCCATTGTTGGCAAATCTGTTAAAACAAGAATTTCGTCCAAGGAAGTTTCGCTTACTAACTGTTGAATCTTCCGGACTCAGCCTGCTCTCGTATTCTGTTTATTCAGCGGACAGAGTTCCATAACAATACCAAGTTATTTTAGCCAATCAGTATGTGGTATACATAGGCAAATACAGCTTACTCAGTGTTAATGAAATAGTATTGATATAAATATAGGTTAGCTTAGCCACTCAATTTCACTCGTAACTACACTTGAAACTGACTTGTAACCACATCAAGAAGAATAAAGCTGAAATACTCTACCAATGCAAGCGGTCCTCGCTGTGCACTCTCTAGGGAAATATCAGACAACAACAAAAAAACCTCTCGCAACCCTAAAGAGAGCCGATCACATAATGCATGTTTAAAATTGTGAAAGTAAGAAAATGATTTTGTATAGTATTTGTTTAAGAATTATATATGTACACTAAATCTATAGTCGCATAAAACAAGTCATTTCTTTTCATGTTTTCCTTATAACTACTCTTTCTATATTTTAACTTTAAATTCACCTATTTGTTTTGACTTTTTAAAATCGTAATCAAAGTGTATTTACTTTCGGGTAAGAAAACTAGTACCGACACTTGTTCTAACCCTATTCACAAGCGAAAACTAAAAACTAGACACATAATGACAGCAACTAAAGAAGATTTAACTGTGCTAAACGAGCAATTAATCAGTACTCTTAGGGAATCTTTTGACCAACTTCAAATGACAATCGTTACTCAAAATAAACAACATCATAATGACTTAATTAGTGACAGTGAATACTACAATGCAAGATAGCATAGAAAAGAGTGATAGTTAGTCAAAAAGCGCAACCTCTTTAAGTAAAATGCCTACTTTTTCTGGAGCACAAGATGACGCACTCGAGTTTCTGGAACAATTTAATTTTATGCTAGTTTTTGTAAATGGACAGATGAACAACGTCAAGCAGCTTTTCTGCTTGCTCTAAGTGGCAGTGCAAGAATTTGGTTTTTCACACTTGACAAAATATATTCGACATATCAAGATGTTGTTAAGCTATTTAAAGATCGTTTTCTTTCAAGTTGTGATGAGTGGATATTACGACAAGAATTAAATGCATGCAAGCAAGGTATTAGCAAAAATGTAGCAGAATACGCAGCTGATGTTTTAAAGCGCTGGAATACCTAAAAAGGAAGAGCTTCACTATTTTATTCAAGGATTGAAAAATGAAATTTGAGACCATGTTATTCTTAGTCAGCCAAAGTCAATAGATGAAGCCATCACTGTTGCTAAGATAAAATCATCTATTAAGCATTCATCTGCAGCTGCAGTAACTGCAAAAGACTTAGAACAATTCTAGCAAACAATGATTAATGCTATTAAGAAAGCAACTCCTGTAGAAAAACCTACTGCAGAATTAGCGGCTTTTGATCCTAGCTACAGTCGCTCGCAGGGTACTAATATTGAGGGGTTAAAACAAGAAGTAAAGGAATTAAAAGATGAGATACGTCGTTTGCATTTGAACCAAAATCGCCAAAACCGTGAACAAGGTTCTAGATCACGTTTTACTGAAAAAGGAAATTTTGGATGTGCAACCAGAGCAACAGACGGGTCTATAATTTGCTTTAAGTGCCGTAAAGTGGGACACCACTCCAAGGTATGCCCAGAAACTAATTTCTCGAATAATTCACAGTTTGCCCGTCCATCGCAAAATTTCACAAATAGAAATTAAAATGCAAATAGACCTCAATTTAATCGTCCACAAGGACAAAATCAAGCATTAAACTTCGAGAGGGGGCAAATGTGCCGGAATTTTGTTCCCTTCAGGCAATAAAGCAACATGAAGGAAGTCAAAAATATAGTTTTTCTGATGCCAAAGTTATAGAATCTGAAGATTTTTCACGAAATCCTTATGTCAATAAAGCTGTGGACAGTCAACAAAATTTGTCAACCAAAAGGGGTAATTCTAAAGAAACAAACTTTTGCAAGGGGGCAGTATAATGAGCACCTCTAGGGGAAAAACCCATCTGAACAAACAAGGATCAGTTCTCTTAGAGAAAGGCGAAAAAGGTAGCCAAACAAATTTTGATGCAATCTCTTGTTTCGGTCCTTTTGTCAAACCGGCTGTGTCCACTAAATTGGAGAACAATAGGGAAACACTCCCTGGCAAAGTAAACATTACACCTGATACACATGTACAAATACTATGACAAATGCAGCTGAACCTCCACACACTTTATCTAAGGAAACTGCAGAAACTCATTATCTACATTCCGGCTTTTGTTTAGATAAGGAGTTTACACAGACTACCCTTACAATACCAGATGAATCAACTTATGCAAAAGTTGTTAGCCCAGGGCTGACCGACCCTGGATATAAATAAAATGCCTGACTCGATTACTTCACTTGTTCATTTGACTTCAGAGAGTTCAGACCAACAACTTACTTCACTTGTTCATTTAACTTCAGAGAGTTTTGGCCAACAACTTTATAAGGTATGCCTTCCACGTACTTTTCATCTTTAGATTCACAATGTTTCTTACATATATTTTTGACTTCTTATCACAATACGCTACACAATTTATTTATTTTGTGAGGTTTTTGAGCTCATCTGTGCTACCCATATTACTAAGTGTATTTTGTTCTTCCGCTTTTCGAATATTATCCACGGTTAAGTCTTTAATTGTTCAATTTATTTCTCTAAGCTTATACGTGTATCAGCATATGAGATGCTATTGTTACACAACAGAATTATACGAATTATCCTTCGACATTTTTGAGAATATATTTTACTCATTTTGCATGTATCTTTAACATTTTGAAATATATCAATCTTAGGTTATATCTATATCCATTCAACATGGTTCACTGAGGTTTTATTATTGTATTGTTATCGTATAATTAATCAAGGTGTCTTGGGTAAGCCTTTTCAGGTTTCCCCTTTCTTCTAAGTTATTTGCTTTTGCTATTTAGCACTCCCCAAGCTTTCCACATGTTCCTGTTTACTTTTAGGTGATTTTCGGCAACGCCTCTAGAACGTATATCCACGTAACACTGAACTGAGGTGCACCTGCTGTGGGCGTAAGCTCTAGTTGGAGAACGCACTCCCCCTGTTCACCTACGATGCCTTGACACCTTTTTCAACTTTAGGACATAAGGTTTTGGAAGAAGTACTGAACTCATCATGGAAATATCTATACCAATTGTAGCAGAATAATTTTTACTTTGCATTGTTGTAAGTTTCATATATTTCTATGGTAAGAACAGTAGCCCTTCCTTTGATAAGAGTTTTTCGATAAACAGGTTCATTTTACAATTCGTACAGGGAGAAATGGTCCTCGTTGCTATGAGCATTAACCAATCACGGTCCTCGTAGAAATGACATCAAATCTTGCTTGTCAATCAACTAGTTTTGTTACTTAAGCTTGTGAACTGCTAACTTAGTATATAGAGTTGAATTGAAGTTGAGGTACTGAAGAGTACTAGCAATAAAACATCAACAAGACACAACACCGTCTCAAGTCTCTACCGAGCGTCCTTTCATAGTGGTGGTTAACCTTGGCAGGCAGTTTAAAAGGACCTTCAAAACTATAAGCATTTTTGTTGTACGTTAGCCTTAAGAATTGTATGATCGCATTGATGTTAAAAATCGAAAAATTGTTCTTCAGTTATGTTTAATATGTTATGTTAAAATTCTAAATGTTCATTTAAGTTCTTTCTATTTTATCTAATGTTTTACGAATGGTTTTATCGAACTTCTTATTAATTTTTATGATCGTGCTGTTGATATTCAGTACCTAATTTTCTGTGGAACTTTCATTAGTGATATCGGTTGTTCATTTGATTATTTGTCACCGTGCCTCGTGAAACGCGAAGAACGCGGATTTTTACAGATCGAGTCTGAAATTGAAACGGTTGGTAAATCTTACGCATCAAAATAATAATAATAATATATTCGACCCATTAAGAAATTACACTATCCTACAACAGCCTAAAACACTAGAAGAAGCTGAAAACGCAGCTAGAATAAAAGACTCCCTCGCCGAAACAAGCAGTAATTTAACGGCAAGTGATGTTTTGGCTTTACAACAAAGTTTTATAAAGGAACTTGAACAAAAGCAGTTACTCGCTAAGCCCACCATGGCTGCTTATGAGCAGAAACTGACGCCACCTGCCGTGAACAATGATAATGATTCAATTAGGCAAATAATAAGGGAAGAACTGGGTAGCAGCTCCCGCTGGCCAATTCCCCGCCTCCTCGTTGTTATTTTAATTCACGTGGAGATTTTGGTCGTGCATGCAATGAACCGTACCGTAAATGGTCAAATTATCTGTGAAAATTGTAAGCGAGTAGGCCACCACTTTCATAATTGTCGTTTTCGAAACTTTCGACAAACCGACTATAGGCCAAACGGTTACAGACAGAATGACTCTAACCGCAACGACTATAGACAGAACGATTTTAGGACAAATGACCATAAACCGAGTGATCCGCGCATTCCGGTTGGTCAAAATAACCCCAGGGGTGGTTTTGTTCGTTCCCCAGGGCGCGCTTTTCGGAGGAACAGCAATCAGTCAAACTACTAAGGACCTCCCAAATTTGGCGGGGTCCCATTTAACTTGAACAGATACGATTATACAACACTTACTGATGACTTGAATTGCATTGTAGGATTATTGTCATTCAATACAATACAATGCAATACAGAGTTGCTGCAGTCATTCATGCAAGTAGACTTAAAAGGTAGTACGACCCAAATGAACGGCCAATTGACCCACCTAGTGACTTAGATGATGAAGACCAATGTTTATGTGCTGACGAAATTCCGATATTGTGAAATTATACACTTGTCTGTTTCTTTATGACCAACTTTGTGATTATAAGCAGTCTAATTTTAAATTATCTTTAGTTTCTGAGCAACATAATTATAATACTCGTAGAACTTCTTCTGAACTATTACAGAATCCTTCATACAGATTGAATTTGAGAACATTTTGTCCAAATGTGATCGGAACTTATTTTTGGAATAATATTCTTCTAAAAATACGAATATCAAAAACCAAAAACCAATTTAAAAAGTTATTAAAAAATTATTATCTTAATCAATATTAATATCTTTTTTTGTATTTTTCCTTACACCTACATATCAATAATTTACTTTTGTTATATCTTGAATTTACATCTTTACTATTTGTATCTTATACTTCTCTAGTATCTCACGCTTTTTTTTCTTTTCTTCCTTTTATATAGCTAGTAATAATTTAGAAATAATATTTCCTTTTTTCTCAGACTATAATTTTACAAAGGGCACTAATTAGTTTACTATATGTTGCCCTCTCTCCTATTTTTTTTCTACTTTCTAATTTATCCTTTATGTAATTATTTTAAGTAAGTTTTCCTGCATAAGTTTGTTTTATTCTACCTTATATTGTAAAGACGAAAATGGAGAAAATAAAAAAAAAATAAAAAATAAAAATAAACAAAATTCCCGATGATAGTTTTGAAAATACTAACACCACACAGCCTACTACTGGCACTACTGACCTAGAACCTGAAGTGGTACAGACTGACACACCGATACAAATGGACGACCAAAACCTAATTAATCATGTAGACAGTGACAATGACATTGACGATAGTGAAAGCATTTTTGAAAATGATGATGTTTACCGAGCAGGAAAACTCCCTAAGAAACGTGTCCGACGGGGGGTCACTCAATACCTAGTACAATGGGCCAACTGCCCTGTGAAAGATGCTACCTGGGAGCCTGAAGAACACATTCTTGATGAAGGATTGATCACTGAATTTTACTCATCATAAGCCATTTATCTTACTTTAGACTCTCTTTCTTACTCATCTCTTTCACACTTAACATTCCTATTACATCTACATGTATTTTCACGTGCATTGAAATTGGATTGCCAGTCTGTGCCCTAACATTTTGAATTTTCATATTTTTACTACATTCAGGTGTTGATTGGACTGCCTTATCACACTTCAAAAAAAACCCACCAGGCGTAAGAACTATAACCGTGATAGAAGACGGCTCGAGGAATTCCTCAGCAGAAAATGTTTCGTATGCTATCAGCCTACTGACGAACCCTCAATCGCAGCACCATGCTGTCGCAAAAGGATTCATGAAAGCTGCCTTGAAAAAGCCTTCAATCACGCCTATATTCAGGGGGACTACAAGTGCCCATTTTGTCGCCAAGCTCTGGCGCCATATAATGTGGACGAGCCCTTTGGGCCACCACCTATTCAAAATGCCATTCCTTTGGGTTTCAGGCATATTAATTTTATGCCTATCCACCCACATATTTTTAGGCAGCCAGTTGGGGAGCCTCATCCCATACACATCAATGAGGACGAATTTGTCTTCGATGATGAGGAATGGGATGATTGGGAAAATCGGCCTCGAAGGCAACCAGAGATTCTTTTGCCAGAGTACCAACCCCCTCCTCCACCCCCTGGTTGGGCTGAAGAAATGGAGAGGCTTCGCCAGTATCATGCTGCACATCCTAGGTCCATACCTGAAAATGTTCGCTATCATCCAGGCTAAATGGTAAACTCTTTTGCACACTAGATTTCTTATCGGGCCTCCTTATAGACCTTAGCTAATATATCTGTTTTTTAATTTCATCTTTTGCAGTCCTTCAATCACAGAATGTACCTCCTCTTGTTATTAACTGCTTTGCTAACTTTCACATATGCTGAATCTAATTTTAATGGCAAAGTAGTCACTTATCCTTTGTCGTTAACTCTAACTCATAACCACTTTTTCTATATCATGACACTCAGGTTATTAAATTGGCCTTAAAACTCAGTCATATTCCATTAGGCCGGAAGCAAACTATTCGAACTGTGTGTTCATCACAACAGCAGAATTTTATGTCAAAACTTCTTCAGTCTTTTAGAGCAACAAATGAAAATATTCGCAGGATTTCTTCCCTGCCGGGCTTTTCACATTTGATTGAATGCAACTCATACCTTGCTAATGCTTACAATTCTCAAACCCGTTCACATTCCCAGATGATCTGTCCTCAGACTTTTCGTCCGTCACTCCAGGAATGTAAACGCTGGGCTCTAAAAAAATGTTCTAGTATTGGTGCCAGTGAAAGAATTTGGCTTACAACAAAATATCGCCCTAAACGGTTGCCATGGGCATGCCATTCAGCAATTTTTGGGTTAATTGCAGCAGTTTACTCAGTTTTCGGAGGTAATTGTGAAGCCAGTCATGTATCAAATATCAAAAAAAACCTTCGTGACATAACATCTACATTACAGGATGAAGCTTCTCTAATTCGCACAGTTAATGGTAAGACTGTTCAAATTATCAAAATGACTGATCAATTGACAACTCGAGTTAACCAGTTAAGTGATGGAATGAAACATTTTGACTCTACTCTAGTAGCATGGCAGAAGCTTCTCAAAACCTTTGCTAAAAAGACCAATGTCATTTTAATGGACGTTTCTTCCTACCCACAATGGAACAACGCATCAAACTGGCAACACAAACTCTATCCATGACACCATTGACCATTTATCACATCCCATGCAACGACAATTCATCACTGCTTCCAACTGGTTTTGGCCAATGTCCGTCCACACTCTCAATGTCCATTCCAATATTCAGTAGACGTATCATTCGCTACATCATTGTATCAATGTATTATAAAAATACATATTTAAAAAAAAGTTTAATCTTAATTTTTTTTTTCATATCATTTTTTAATCTTTTAAACTGGGGAGCAAAGCGTTGTTGAACCTTGGGATATTGACGCTTTACAAAATACTTTTATTATTATTATTATTATCCCTTGGGTAGTGCCAGCCAACCAGTCTACTCTAAACCTCCATTACAGATCACTTAAATTTGGACCATGTCTCTGCTTCAACAAGACCACAATCAAAGCTCTTGATGAGACGTTCAACCATTTGGAAGGACCCTTAAACAGGAAAATCAACCAGATTAGGAAAGATATCGATTCCATCCACGAATCTTCCGACACTACGATCTCTCAGATCATCGCTTACATTGCACTTACCTTGGCCATATTCAACCTCATCTTGCTGTGTATACTTATATGGATCCTTTGTCGTATTCTACGTAAAAATGAGGATTTCCGAAAACGACCAACTATCAAATAAGTCAAGGGACAAGAAACTCTCCATTTAGAACCACAATGTCAAGATTGTGGCACTCCACTTGACCCATCGGACAACGAAGAGCCAACCACCGATGAACTTTGAACATTTATTGACTCTAGCCACAAGTCACGCCACAAATGTTTCTTCAAGATCTTCCTCTACAGTATTTGTACCGTAGATGAGATATTGGCGTTTTGTTTTGACAGATGGCTATGATTCCAACAGATTATGGTACACTTCAATACTGACCACGCGAACATTCAACATGGCGGATATCAACAACTTTCACCACAGGAAGACCAAGAACAAGACTTATACACAGGAATCCCAATTACAAGGGTATATTGACTTTACATTATTGACTTTATATTATATATTTCAGTATTTAATCAAAGACAATTAGCATAATCTCAACAAAAAAAAAGAAAGAAAACAAACAAAAAAAGAACGTCATTTTAGATTATTCCAAATATACTCACGTATATTAATCATTTTTGCTTTCATCATTAGTATACTTTCGTTAGTTTTGACAACAAGTATATCTTATTTAGACTTCGGTCATCAATATTTTATCCACGATTAGTTGATCAAAGGATAAAGGCAATTATATCATTAATTACAGACAATTTAAACGGTTTATAGCCTTATCACGCAAATTCAACAAGTGTTAATTGCCCTTATCTTTGTGACAGCTCGAATTCATATATGGTGATGGGATTTTACTTTTATCCCACAGACTTTCTCCTTGGATTTATCTCGACGGAGCTCGACTCTAAGAAGGGAGGACTGTTACGGGACAAAAATAAGATGAAATATTTCAAAATAATTATTGATTTTATTCTATGAGCTGTAATCCTTTCCGTTCACAAGCTGTGTTTATTGTATTTAGCTGTGCACACGTACCTTCGCGAGTAGTTTTAAGTTTACAAACAAGGAGACTTCTGTGTTTACAATTCTTAATGGAAATCTTAGGTTTTCTCATAATCTGAAATATCATTTTCATTACACTTACTTATCTACTCTTTTACAGGAAGACATGGCTTTGACTAATGTTTTAAAGTTCTCATACGATGTACTAACAGTGTACATGGGAACAAATCTCAAAGCTGTGCCTTCCGCTTGTGAAATCTAATCTATTGTTCCTTGAACATAGGATGGCATTAGTTGTAGCAAACACACCTTCCTTTGGTTCCCTGAGCGTACAAATCTGTTAAAACAAGAATCTATCTTTAATTAACGAAGCTTTAGAAATGACTATTTGTTAACTGTCAATCATCATTTTAATACTACCATCAATATGTAATTTGTTTATATATCTTTCGTTTTTAGTTTGTTTATATGTCATATTTTAAGTATTCAAACTATGTAATGACCGTTGTAATTTTATATGTAACTAGATTCTATTAATAGTAGATACATTTAGTCAAACTTGTAATCACTTCAACAACTGAAGATGGCTTTATGAAAGCCGAAACATGTCTTGTTTAAAACTCAAAAAAGTTGTGTTTTTATTTAAAATTATCACATCCTTTGTGCTATTAAGACCATTTGCAATCATCAAGACCTATACTATATCTCGAGTTTGTTTGTTCAGCTCTCAACTGTGCTCCTTACTACTGAGTACTAAGTATATATCCTGGACTTGCATTCCTTAAATTCTGATTCTTGTTTTAGCATATTTATACCATAAAATAGCGCGCATTCTGAACTATCGAATGGAAGTTTTAGTAAGTCATCATCTTTTTCTAGGAACCATAATTCTCCTGAAATTCAGTTCTTTCTCAACGTGTCATATATTTGTTCCATGCTATTTCCATACTACAAACCAATCAATCAATCAAAAACTGTTATCCCAAGTAAACACAGCAGTCTCTGCGTTAATGAATTCTACTCCTATATAATAAGTTAGCACAAGTGAAAGATCATAATATAATATAGTCGTACTAGATACTGGAGCAGAATAAAAGCAATTCCCAGCCAAAAAGTCTCTACTGAGTAGTCCCCCCACATATCCATGCAACAAAAGCAACTCTCTCCCTGACAACTGGATTTGGCACATGTCCAAAGACACTAGCGATCCACATCCCTATGTTCCAAAAGGACAACGTACAGTACATTCCCTGGAAAGCAGGCCAGGACAACATCCTTCAGCTTCACTACAAATCATTAAATACTACACCGAGGTTGGTGTTTAACAAAACTGTTATCACAGTGTTAGACAATACTTTTAACCGTATTGACGCCAACCTTCATTCGAAATTCAAGAGACTTTATCAGGAAACAGACAAAATCAAAGAGACCCAGGAAACGTCCACAGCCTTGATCATCGGTAGAGTGGCTTTGGGTCTTTCATTTATGAACACCATTATCTTCATTACCTTTTCGTGTTTTTACAACAAGGCACGAAAACAGCAGAAAGAACGTACTAACAGCCTGGTGGTAAAATACCATAAAGAAGTAGGAAACTTTGGTTAGACTCGTCTACTTAACATGGTTATTATTCGCTAAGTTTTAGGCAATAGTACATCCCACTTTTGCATTTACACCTGTTTATGCCCAAGTCAAGTTTTAACCTAGATTTCTTTCTTGTTTTGACCTTTCTTTAAAATAACTTTGGACTAGTTGAAAGCCCTTTACTTTCGTCACCCATTGTTGCAAATAGTGTTCTTTGATCTAACTTTTCTCTATATGTAATTCTTGATTTAGACCTAAAATATTGGCATGAGTCTCAAACTCATTAAGGTATATTCCTAAATTCTAACCAATCACAAAGTTACTTTTAGTTCATGATTGACACGGTAAATCTATGACGAATCATGTCAATCAATATAGGTAGTTAGTTCAGTATAGTTTTAGTTGATAGTTGGAAGTTGATGTAAGTTGAACAACAAATAAAAGGCTCGAATGGTACCTGCTTTACCAAGAGGTGTCCTCGTAACAATTGGTACAGAACCCGGGTAAGATGCCTTTCAGTTAAGTGTATTGTGTGTAAATTTGTGTTAAAAGCTAATTGTAAAATATAATGTTCTGTTAATGTTAACCGTAACGTTTTTTCTTTTTAAACGACCAGTCACGTTGAAATTCGGTAAAATTTTTCATATTCATATTACTTCCTTGTTCCGAATTCTTATTTGTCATTTTATGTAATGTATAAAGAACGAAAGAGCGTGTTTTATCGGCTGATAAAGATTCGAGCCGAAGGCGAGTTCTTGAGTTCTTTATACAACTTATCAAACTCCTAGTATAATTCATATGTAAAGTTTCACGGTGGCCTCAAAGATCTAAAAAATACACCAAGAGTATCCACTCATTTTTGCCACGATTCAGGTAAAGAGCATCCCAGGTGCTTAGTACAATTGTATAAGTTGTATCTTGAAAAAATCAAAATTTTTGATTCAGTAGTACAGGATAAGGCTTTCTATTTCTATCCAAATCGCGATTTCAGTAAGTTTGAATTTGAGCAAAGACCTCTAGGTGAAAATAAGTTAAATGGTATTCTACCAGATGAGCTTTGTGCTAAGGCCGGCCTGGCAAGGAAGACAGCACATTCATTAAGGATAACCACTGCAACTAGGCTTTTTCAAAGTGGTATTGAAGAGAAGCTTATTAGAGATCGAACGGGTCACAAATCAGATTCACTTTTCAAATATGAAAGAGTCTCAAATCAACAGTTAAAGCAAGCGAGTTCAGTTTTAGGTCCTTGTAATTCCGAGGCTAACGATAGTACAAATTACCCTTCATTTGAGTTCAATCTGTTTGATACCTTAGAGGATAATTTTTTTGATAATGTAATTTCTGATGAAACATTATGCAGCATTAATTTATCTGATGATGATTTGATGTTTAATGAAGATGTGGCAGATGAAATATTAGCAGGCATAGATTACGAGAGTGCCACTACCAGTGTAACTCGGCCTACACCAAAAGTTAGTGAAGCTTGTACAGCTAGTCCACCTAAATTAGTGTTTAGTAACTGCACTTTCACCAATGTAACGTTTACTAATTCAAAATGATTGAACAGTTAAGTAATAACACAGATGTATTTATCTAGCTTAAAGGTAAAACTTGAAAATTAAAGACTATATGTTGCTTTGTCGTCTTGCATTTGATCTTGATAAAGCATTAATGAATAAAATATTAGTCCTTTATCGTAAATTGATAAAGGACTAATGTTTTATTCATTAATGCTTTATCAGCCCCGCACTCCCCTGAAAATATTCAATGCCGCCCCCGACTTTTAGAATGTTGCGCTTTTCTCTACTACTAAAAATGTCGTCACGTGGTCGTATAATAGCATATCATTGGCTTACAATCTTATGAATTATTAATGAGTTTGATAAGTTATCGTGTAGATCAAACTTTTTCCTATCGATTGATTACATTGATTTGACTTAGTATTTCACTAGGAAAGATACTGTTACTTGAAATCAAAATATTTGCAGCTTTTGATAACGTTAAGGTTCAATCTAAGTCTAATAAAACACCAGGCTTACAAAATTTGAACCAAAATGGCCAAGGAAATAAAATGGCTAATTTTAGAGCCAATTTGAATTTCAATCGCCAACAGCAATTTAGACCGGCTCAGTCAAACTTTCAAGGGGGACGGATGAACAGAAAGTTCGTTCCCCAACGTCGTTAAGGAAACCGCAGACAGGACTCAATGAGAAGTTACGGAAACGGAATCAAAGCACACAACGAACTAGTAATGTTAATTTTGGAATAAACAAGAGCAATGATAATTTTACTAAATAATGATCGTTTAGTTCGCAAGATAACAGTCGAAGCTGAACATTACTTTCTGAATGATGATGACTTACATTTTTATCGGCCATATTCAAATGACAAAGATGCAAATCCTCGTTTAGTCCTTCCTAAAGGTTTAAAACATGAAATCTTAGTACATTGCCATGATAGTCCTTTAGTGGGACATTTAGATTTTCAGAAGACATATGATAAGGTTAAGACTCGTTATTTTTGGAAGGGAACGTATCGAGATTGTGAAGTTTGGACTAGATCGTGTATAGATTGTGCTACTAAAAAGAATCCCCCTGCACCTACTAACGCTCCGATTTTACCTATAGCTATAGAAAACGCATTTGATAGACTCAGTGTAGACTGTGTGGGGACTTACCCGACCACAACCCGGGGCAATAAATACATTGTATGTTTTATAGACGCCTTAACTAAGTGGCCTGAATGTTTTGTAGTCCCAAACATTGAAGCTAATACTATTGCTAGGTGTTATTAGTGGATGAGATTGTAGACATGGTTCTCCCCGTACCTTACTTTCGGATCGCGGATCTAATTTCCTTTCAAAACTTGTCAAGGAAGTATGTCGGCTAATAAACACTAAGAAGATTAACACTAGTTCATACCACCCTCAAACAAATGGTATGGTAGAACGTTTTAACGGTACGATAATTAAGGCTCTCTCAATGTATGCGAGTAAAGGTCAGAAGGATTAGGATTTATTTATTCCCTCAGTGTTGTTTGGCACTCGTACCTCATTAGCCGCTTCTACTGGTGACAGTCCTTTTTATATGCTATATGGAAGAGAACCTAGATTACCTTTAGGTGTAACTCTTTTGCCGCTAGCAAATTTGTCTAAATCAATTACAGAACATAGAGCAAGAATCGTTAGAGTAGTAAGTAGTGTAGTATAGCGGTAGCAAAAAAGCCCAAAAATGATGTAACGCGGATTACACAGCCTCAAAAGAATGCAGGGGGCTACTAACGTAAAAAAAAACAGATATGGACACACTAGCTGCATGGAAAGGCAAGAAGAACAAATACGTATAGTTGAATGGTATCTATTTGGAAAGATGGAAATGGATTGTCTAGGGAAAGAAAAAGAAGATATTGTTTTCAAAGCCGAGGATAAAACCTGAAACTGGAAAATAAAAAATCTCAAAGATGAAGTCTTGTTGGCTTTGAAACATAGAATGAAGAGCCGATGGCAAAATCACAACTGTTCATCTGACATTTGTGATAAAAATTATAAGTAGTTGTGAAAAAACCGAATGGTCATCCTACTGTGTGAAAGGATTTACGAAATATAGGCAAACTAAGTAAAACTAGGCATGAAGATGGACACAGAGCGAACACACCTTTGGTATGTAATAGGGCTAAAACAGTCCTAATTTGTAACAAGAGAAGTCCCTAGCTTCAACTACCAAAACAACTAGTTTTCACTCCTGGTTGCTAGGAGAACAATCTACCCCTGAAGACTGAGTAATTATCGGAACAAAAGGTTTAGGTTTGTTGACCTTGTACAGCACCTCTGTGTCAATAGTTCAAATTGAATCTTATTGATCGGAAACTAGAAAGGTTAAGTTTAATTACTCAGAGAACTAGAAATAGATTTGGTACTTCAGCTGTTCGTGAGAACCGGTTTTTGGCACGTGACTAATAAGGACCTTGGCCTGGAAAAGCACAAGTTAGCATCATCCCCTACCTTGAGTAAATAATAGACTTTAAGTTAAGAAATATCTACTTGCTTTTGACTAAGACTTTGGTTTCTATAACTCAGTTTGTTTTGACTCAAATGGGTAAGCGACTGTCATCGACGCTTTGTTAAGTTAATCCCTTAACAAAGACCTTTTGTAGGTTTACGCTCTCTAGGTCAAAAGCCTTAAGTCAGTTATCGATCTTGAATATTTAATGAGATCTAGCAAAAGTCGTTTGACCAGGTTCATGCCCAGTATGCTAATTAAAATTATAAATAGGGTTAGCCACTAGCTTAGCAGAACACAATCAGTTGACATCAAACTGTACACTAGTTGAACCGACGAATAAAGATCCTTGTACGCTCTACATTGGTTGTACTCATCTGTAATCTGAGCCATACGACAATTGGTGGAGCACCTTGGGCAGATTCTAGAGTAAGTTAGTTTGCTTGTGCTGATGATTTAGCATGTGTAAGTGCGTCGGATTTTTAATGTTAACTGCTATTTTTATGTGTTGATTTTCGTTTCACTGTTGTACACGTACATTTGTACATTCCCTGTGTTCATATTGGGTTCCTTTTTGTTCTACGTAGACAAAAGATTTTTATTGAGTTTTCTTTACTAAGTTGTATTTTGACAAATTTTCGCCGTGTATCTTAGATCGGGACAAAACGTTAGTACCGCTAAGAAAGTGTGTGAAAATCCGATTCATACTAGGAAAACTCAAATTGATAAAATGGCAGAATTAGCCGAAAGTATCACCACTTCTAACAAACAACTTATGGAAGTGTTTCAGAAATCTTTTGAGAATTTACAAAGTTCTCTAAGAGAACAATCAGAAAAGAATCTTAGCGAACTTTTAACTGTAAACGCTAATTTGAAAGAGAACTTGACGAAATCGAGCTCTGTTCAGAAAGGCACTTCAGCACTAGGCCGAAGTCCCGTTTTCTCAGGAAAAGAATCGGAAGCTTTAGAATTTTTAGAACAATTTATTTCTTTTGCTGATTTTTATGCTTGGGATGATAAACAAAGGCTTTCCGCCTTTCCGCTTAGCCTGGCAGAAGGTGCGAGAACTTGGTTCTTCACTTTGGAGAAAAAGTACGGTAACTTTAAGAAGCTATGTGGTCTATTTAATGAACATTTTCTTTCTAAGAGTGACGACTGGGTTTTGCGACAGGAACTAAATTCTAGGAAGCAAAAACCTGATGAGAGTGTAGCAGATTATAGCGCAGATATTTTGAAAAGATGTCAGCGTTTAGGAGTACCAAAGAAAGAGTATTTACATATGTTTACAAATGGTTTGCTCCCTGAGTTAAGGAAATTTACAATTTTGTCTCAGCCTAAGGATTTTGAAGACGCCGTTTCAGCGGCCAAAGTAAGATCCACAATTAAGTCTGAAGTAGTAGCGAGTATTGGCCCACAAGACATGCAAAAATTTAAGGACGAAATGTTAAGCGCAATTACGAAAGTAGCCACACAAGGCACTATGCAAGTAGCGGCTTTTGAACAAAAACCGGCATACAAAGCAAATGAGCCATTGACTGAAAGTCGAATAAGAGATATTATTCGGAGTGAAGCCAGAAGGAATAATGGCTCGCCGAGGCCATATAGTAATAACAACAATTTGCGTTTCAACACTAGGACTAATTTCGGTCGTGCCACTTCTAGTAGAACAGTGGGAGGGGATGTCGTGTGTTATAAGTGTAAGAAAGTGGGACATTATGCCAGAGTGTGTCCCCAGCCGGACAATAGAGATAATCGCACTCCGCGCTCTTTTGGACCGAATCGCGCGTTTCAGCCTCAAAGACCTCAGAACTCATTTGCTTCAAACTCTCATTCGGAAAACCGCCAAGGGGCGCATCGTGGGGAAAATGCGTCCCGCAGGATATAAAAGAAACAAAAACTAAACCATTCCAGGTTTCAAGGGGAAAGGGAAATGAGGTTTCAGTGAAATCTGTTGTAGATAAGCCTAAACAAGCTAAATTAAAGGATAAACAACCAGCTAAATCGGAACAGCCTCCGTTGAGGATTCCGAAAGGTGCCGTTATTAAATCTTCAAAGACCACAGCGTTATTTGCTAAAAACGCGAAAAGGGTCGAAGGAAATTTTAGAATTGGCAAAGTCAAAGCTACAACAGAGTTCACTGACCCTCAACCTATAAATGCAAATTCTAGTCGTTCATTAAGAGTTAACCGAAATAAAACCCCAAAATTTTCAGAAACACTTAAGAGCGCTAATAGTGTCAGTGACACTTATTCAAAAGGTCACAAAGACTCATTTGCATTTCAAGGGGACCTTAATACACCTGTTTCAACAGTAGGAACAAACAATAGGACAAAGCCTGGAAAGAGTTTAGTTAGGACTCATATCAATAGCATATCACACACAACTCGTTCACCTGCTGTTCAGATCAAGCCGACCAAACCAAAATCCAAGGTATGCCCTTCTTCAGGTTTTACTAAATTCTTTATAGTATCTGTTTTGTTTCTCAGTAATCTTATACGGATTTGTGTCACGCGATTCTGTGATTCCATTAGAATGCTTTTTTCTAATTCCGTTTTGATTAGAGCAGCTAGTCACGCTACTCGTGAAACATTACACCAAGCTTTTCCAGATTTAGATTTTGCTTGGGGGGTTTTACCTTTTCCAATAGATAAGAGTGTGCCGATAAATAGATCAACTAAGAGTAATGTTTATGAATTAGATGAAATTTGTCCAGTTCAATTTAAGGACGGATCTTCAAATTCATTAGTCACAGGAAGTATTTACGGAAACTCCTATTCATTTTTGATCGATACAGGTGCTACCTTATCTTTGATTAACGCAGAATTACTGACGAAAATACCTAGGCTTAAGAAAGAACTCAAAACAGAAAGCAGTATTACGGCTCTCCGTGCGGCAAATGGTCAGGATATAAAAATAGTTGGATATGTTTTTATTCCGATTGCCATAGATGAACAGAAATATCCTTTCAAATTGCTAGTCGCACAGGATATAACCTATGATGTGATTCTAGGTAAAGATTTTCTAACGCATTACGAAGCAAAAATCGATTTTAAGAATTCGGTTTTTCAATTATCAGAGCGCGAGCTAGATATTGAGAATGCGAGTAAGGAATCTTTGTGTGCCGTTCACATCAAGGACAATGTAACACTGCCGCCTAGGACGGAAACAGTAATTCCCGCTTGCGTGCACTTTGTTTTTGATCCTGGAATAGTAGGACTTGTTGAACCAAATCGGTTTCTTTCCGAGCGCTATCATGTTTGTGCAGCAACCGCGTTAGTAACACTTAGCAATGATTTGACTATGCCTGTAAGGTTGTTAAACCCGACTTCAATGCCAATAACACTCTATAAGGACACAGTTGTAGGTCGATTTACTCCACTAGGTGAATCAGAAATCACAGCGATCGATAACCAAGTTTTTGTTCCAACTAAAGAGACCGTGACTGACACGTGTCCAAACCCTGGGGATTTTATTGACCTCTCTCAAACCGACCTTACAAAAGAACAGAAAGACCAGTAACAAACCTTACTCTCTGAATTTCGCGATATTTTTGCTTTTTCAAATTACGAATTAGGCAAAACTGATATCATTAAACATCATATTGAAACAGAGGGTCCTCCCATTAGACAAAGACCATATCGTGTTTCACAAAAGCAGCGTGAAAGCATTGAGCGGCATGTTAATGATATGCTTGACCGCGATATAATACGTGAATCTATTAGCGCTTGGAGTAGCCCTGTTGTGCTAGTACCGAAAGGAAATTCAGGAGAAACTAGGTTCTGTGTAGATTATAGGAAACTAAACGCTGTGACTAAGAAGATTCTTTCTCCTTTACCACGGATTGATGACTATTGATTGTCCTGGAGGGTCCAGATGGTTTACTACCTTTAGACCTTGTTAGTGGATTTTGGCAAATTGAACTTGATGAAGAATCCAAAGAGAAACAGCGTTTACCACTTATGGGGGTTTGTATGAATGGAATGTTCTCCCATTTGGACTGACGAATGCCCCGTCCAGTTTTCCAGAGACTTCATGGAAAGTGTTCTAAGAGGTTTAAATTACAAAATCGCGCTTTGCTATATCGACGATATTATAATATTCTCCAGGGATTTCACGGAACACTTAGCAGACTTACGAGAGGTGTTTTCACGCTTGAGAACAGCCAATTTACGACTTAAGCCATCCAAGTGTGACTTTGCCGCCAAAAGTGTAAAATTCCTTGGTCATATTATAACTGGCGACGGCATCTCGCCTAACCCTGAGAACATTTCCGCAGTCAAAGAATTTCCTATTCCCGAATCTGCTAAGGAAGTTAGGGGATTCCTAGGATTAGCAAACTACTATCGGCGTTTTGTAAAAGACTTTGCTAAGATAGCTGCGCCTTTAAACACGCTGTTAAGCAAAGACACGCGATTTTCCTGGACAGAACAATGTCAAATCGCTTTTGACAAACTAAAAACGGCCCTTTGTGAGAGTCCGGTATTAGCATATCCGGATTTTACACAACCTTTTGTGTTGTATACAGACGCTAGCGATTTTTGCTGTTGGATACGTGCTATCTCAAAAGCAAGGCGGAAAAGAAAGAGTTATCGCTTATGCGGGTAGAAATTTAACTCCCGCAGAGAAGAATTATTCTGTCACGGAAAAAGAAGGACTCGGATTAATTTCCGGATAAAGAAATTTCAGCCTTATTTACATGGTCGTAAGTTCACGGTATTTTACTGATCACCAGTGCACTAAAATACTTGTTTACAGTTAAGAATCCTACGGTAGATTGGCGAGGTGGACTTTGCTCCTTCAACAGTATGATTTTGATATCGTTTATCGACAAGGCAATAAGAACGGTAATGCCGATCGCCTTGTCTCGTAGAACGTATGCAGATTTAGATGTAGTAGATTTTCCTACGGTAACACTCAACCGCGTCATTGAATGTCAACACAGAGATCCTGATTTGAATGACCTAATACAATATCTAATAGACGGTACATTGCCGGAAGATGACAAAAGAGCTAGAACAATTCTGTTAGAAGAGGAAAATTATTTTATTAGTGAGGAGGGACTGTTGTTTTACCTCCCGTTACAGAAGGTGCGCACACAGAAAGAGCACTCGCCAAGACTCGTGGTACCACAAAGTTTGAAACATGAAATCCTAGTCCATTGTCATGATAGTCCGCTGGCTGGCCACCTCGGATTTCAGAAAACATATGACAAAATTAAGTCGAGATATTTCTGGAGGAATATGTACCGGGATTGCAATGTGTGGCTTAAAACGTGTACTGAGTGTTCTATGAAACTCAATCCACGTCCTTGGCCCAAAGCCCCGGTTCTTCCTATTCCAGTTGAATCAGCTTTTGAGCGAGTAGCATGTGATATTCTGGGTCCATGGCCCGTAACAGATTCAGGCAATCGGTATATTTTAGTTTTTACCGACTATCTCACTAAGTGGGTAGAAGCCTTTGCCATCCCTAGCACTGAGGCGCCGCTAATTGCACGCATCTTTGTCGACGAAATCGTTGCTCGACACGGATCACCGCGACAGCTTTTAAGTGACAGAGGGCAGAATTTCCTCTCTAAATTAGTCAAAGAAGTATGTCAACTTCTAGACTGTAGGAAAATTGTGACATCTTCCTATCATCCAAGTTGCAATGGCCAAGTCGAAAGGATGAATTCAGTTCTAGCAAAATCCTTATCGATGTACGTTAATAGACAACAGAAAGATTGGGATGTTTATCTGCCATCAATACTTTTTGGATTTCGGACCTCGCCTGCGGCATCTACAGGCGAAAGTCCTTTTTATCTTTTGTATGGCCGAGAACCTCGATTGCCAGTAGATGTTTCTCTTTTACCTGCTCAGAAACTATCAAAATCGATAGCTGAACATAGGGCACGCATTGTGCGAAACATAGAAATCGCGCATGAGGTAGCACGAGCAAACATCAAAATAGCACAACAAAAGATGAAAGAAACTCATGACAAAAATGCGACTTTTAAGACTTATCAGGAAGGTCAAAAGGTTTGGGTCTACACCCCTGTTACACCTGTTGGGTTATCGAAAAAGTTAAAATTTATGTGGAATGGTCCTTTTAGAATCTGTTCTTGTTTGGGACCCTCGCATTATCTTTTAAGAACTTGTAATGACAACAGACGTGTTGCCGCGATAATCCATTTCAATAGACTTAAACCATTTTATGATCCAAAAGACAGGCCTGTCGATATTCCATCGGATTTAGATGACCCGGATGAGCCTTGTTTATGTGAAGATGAGTTTCCAGAGGGTAGTTTTGAACCCGTTTTAGATAATTTGGCAGAAAATCAACATTTAAATACTGATTCAAATGACAATAATCCAATTATTGTACCGGAACAACAAGACCAATCAGAATCTTTAGTTACGGATACGGCTGAACAAACAAAACAAACCGAAAGTGAAGGTATCAAATTGAATGAAACGGAGCCTATTTATCAAGCTGAAAAATTGTTAGAGAAACGAAAGATAGGTTCTCGCTGGCAGTATCTTGTACTTTGGGCTGACTGTCCACAATCAGCGGCAACCTGGGAACCGTCTAGTAATATTCTTGACAAGTCCCTAATCAAAGCTTTTAACAGTTCTCAACAATAGCTTAAGGAATAGGCCTCGTGGAAGTTCGCTTTATTTTGCATAATTTGCATAAACTTATCACTGGTTTCTTTGTTTTCATTGCTTATTTAGGAACCATGAATTTAGCAAGTTATATTCACAGTCCTGATTTTTGGTCTGATAACCCTACACCGTCCTTATACACAGATTTTACTCTCGTCAATATAAATTTTCTCGACGATAAACCACTAGCCAGCCTCTACACTGACTTTCATAATGCTTTTGTATCAGTACCTGCTATTAACCTTTTTCTGCCAGTGTCACATGAACGTCTTTTTCGTATTAGTACGTATTATAGAACGCTTTTAGCCTGGAATCACGGAAAATGCGCTGACACAATTCCTTTTAGAAAAGAAGATGCAGGAGTTGTCACTCTGCCGTCACACTTTAATACCTTTTCCGTTCATTGTTTTGTGGATTTGGTCAACGGAAAACTCCCTGATTACATCATGGAAGAAGATCAAATTCAAATTATCATAATCTGTGGCTACCTGGGAATTGATCAGTCCTGGTTAGCTGCGCAAGTACCTAGAATTGAGGACTTGCCTCACCATTATGAATATTTGGTATATGTTTTCATCTATACACTCTATGAACATGGCTATCATTCCTTAGCCAGGTATTATTGTGCGTCGGAAACCCAGAGTGCAGCTCTTTCACTTCGTTCAACGGATTTAGAAGCTTTTATCACTATCAGTAAATTTATCAGTAAACATGAAGTTTGCAGACATCCAAAGACATAGTAGTGCCTAATATTTTCCATATTTTAAAACCATTTTGGTCTTTCTCTTCTCTACACAGTATGTCTTCTCCACCGCCATGTGAGATTTGTAACAAGATAGTTTATGCCACGAACCCCCACCCGCTAACCCATTTAACATGTTGTGGGTGGGGCGTTCATGAACGTTGTTTGATGGAGGCACTCTGCCGTAGGGGGAGAGAGTGCCCGGTATGCGAAAGGCATATCCTTCCCACCAACAACCCCAGCCCGTCACCTCCAGGACCAGAGGGCCCTTGGCCCATATCGTTTCGGTATTTCGTATACGACCCACGTCCTGAAAGGCGTTGGGCTCGCGCCCGCGCCTACGCAAAGGCCTGGGGCCTAAATCTCGTGGGGCCTTTCCCCTCGAATTAAGGCATATCGTAAAGTTTTTTTTTTCTTTTCCGTGTGTAACGTGTTGTACGCCAAGCTGTGACTTAGATGAGATTTAGAGTGATTAGTGAGTAGAATGGAGTGACAATGTAAGTTATAAAAATACAAAAAAATGGTACCATCAACAACAAAAAAGCATATATACAGATACAAAAATAACTAAAGAAAAAAGATCTATATAAAATAATAAGAAAATAGAAGACATTCTGTCTTCACCAAAAATACAAAGTTAGTGAGTCGAGTATGACGGAATAACGGAATGAATGTGTGTACTGACAATGCGACTATACAACATTTTGACATAACTGATTTTGACACTGCGACGATTTTGACAATTGTTGACATATTCGTTTTATTTTTCTCACACTAGACGACCAGATAACGTTTTGACTTTTCTAAATTCTCCTTACAGAACCATGTGGCACTACCTCTTAGTAATCAGTCTGCTAAAACTTTGTCCGCTAATGCTAGCTAATGAGTTTGACAATACGGGCAAAACTGTTACCTTTTATCCGTCGTCCTTAATGATTGCGCACAACTTGAGACCACTGATTTTCTACGCAGATACGCATGTTTTAAATTTGAATCTCAAATTGCAAACAACACCTTTTGGTAAAAATCCAGTAGTCAAAATTAAATGTTCACCGGCACAACAAACTTTCATGAATAAGGTTCTTACTACGGTACGTGAGGCTCACAAAAACATTAGAAGAATGCTTTCTTTACCAGGTGTTACTAATCTTCTTGAATGTGATAGCTTTTTGAGAACGTCATATGTTTTTGAGACTAAACTCTCTCCTAAAATGATTTGTCCACGAACTTATAGGCCATCGCTTCGCAGTTGCAAGCAATGGGCTATCAGTAAGTGTTCAGAAGAAAAACTATGGCTTAAGCGCCTGTCTAGAGTTAGAAGAAGCAGCTGGCAATGCCACGCTGGATTGATGGGCTTAATAAGGAAAATTTATACGACTTTCGGAGGTTCGTGCAGTTCGGATAAACTTGTTGGCCTGAAATGTACGCTTATTGAGTTAACAAATGCCTTAGAAGACGAAAAATCTTTGATTACAACTGTTGATGGCAAAACCATTCAGCTGTTGAAAATAACGGATAAGCTTACGTCAAGGGTCAATACACTTGCTGATGGACTTTCTGACATAGATTCTACATTAGTTTCATGGAAGAAAGACATCAATAAATTTGGAAAACAGGAAAAATGTCATTATGACTCTCTACTCGATTTCACAGCTAAATACTCTTTTGAGTCGTCCAAAATGTACAATTCTTTGCTACGTTTTATTGAAATTCAGGATATTTTAAATCAATTTGCTCGTATTCAGGGTAGGGAATTGGTAGGTGTTAATGACTTACCTGAGTCATTAAACTCTGCTTTGACCTCCCAGTTACAGAAACAGAGACAATTTCGATTTACAGTCAAAGCTTTAGCCGATGGATTTCCTATGCTAATGAACCCATTGACACAATATGAGCACAGAGAAAAGTACATTTCTCTTCATACTATGGTAACTTTGCCTCGTATTGCAACCAAAACAGCTTTCTGCACCATTGAATACCTAATGCCTGTAACTTATCAGATTAATAATCACTGCTATGCTGGACCATTAACACGTAACGATCTAATCCTTGTTTCTTGTCCTAATTCTAAAATCGTACTTAAATCTGATACGCTTGCTAAATGCTTTAGTCAGCACGGCACTCTAATTTGCCCCGATTCTGTTACTCGTTGATCACAAGATGTCTCTTGGCTTGGATTACCATGGTCCCCTGGCTCTACTACAACCTATCCACGCTCGCATTCGGTGGCTACCTGCGAAGACACTGACAACATTTATCACCTTGGAGGACGCTACTTCCTTTCCACCAAAAAGCAAACCGTTCAACTCAACCAACAGCCGTTCTACATGACAGCACTTGCTATCTACCAAATACCTTGTAACCACACTTCTGACCAACTACCAACTGGTTTTGGCACTTGTCCTTCTCAACTGACTCTTAACCTACCCATCTTTCACAAGAAAACTGTTAAATACGTACCCTGGACTCCATCAGAACCCAACAACAACACTATTAACCTCCATTACAAGTCCCTCAAGATTCCGCCACCTCTCCACTTCAATAAATCAGTTATAAACGCTTTAGACAAGACCTTTCAACGCATCAATGGTGACCCCGCAGACAAGCTTAAAACTATCCGAAAGGACATCAGTAATCTCCATGAAGTACCTGGTACCCCACTGGCCCTCGTAATTGCTTCTGTTGCACTGTGTTTCTCCTTCACCAACATGCTCATCTACATCGTGTTATGCTGTTACCACCGCCGCAGACCTCAAGCTCAACCAGACCTTAACTTGGTCCACTATGTGAAATCCACTCCAAAACCTCGACTATCCTCACCCCCACAAGATGAGTTAGTACCTATGACGGACATCTGTCCTGATTGCGGAGAACCTGACAACAGTACGAACCTGGTGAATACTACTACTGATTCTTCCACTCCGACGGCCTGAATTCAACGATTCATGCAGATTACTTACCACTTGAACTTCTACGATTCACGAAGATTTAAGGACGGATCTCCACGATTCCTGAAGATCCAAGACCCGGAATGAAATAGGAAAACAAAAGAACTTTGACAGTTTACTGTCAATTTTATGAACATTTCCAAATTAACATATTTATTCATGTTTTTGTAAACCACTAGAGTGGCTCTAATGTATCTCTGGTTTTAGAATATTTTTGTTCTTTTCAGAGAGAAACATTAAGAAGCTCTAGAGGTAATTTTACGGTATATCATTGTAATCTTTAATATTTCAGGGTTTAGATTAGGTTTTAGGATATATTTAGGTTTTATCTTATATTTTCGGTGAAGGGATCAAAACATTCACAAAAAAAGTACATATTCTCAAGGAAATACACACACAAAAAAAAAATAATCAGAATAGTTATTCACATTTATCCATAGGAAATTTTGTCAGTCCATTACCAATTTCTCTAGTATTTCAATCATATTTAATCGCATTTACTCGAGCAGAATACACCAAGTTAGGATATTCTGATATTTCAACACTATCTAATCGCATTTATTCATCGAGCATTGAAAATTTTTTAGAGCAACATAGGATCTTTAAGAAAAATCGTTCTCACGGGAGCTCGAACTTTAATGGGGGAGTATTGTAATAGGGCTAAAACAGTCCTAATTTGTAACAAGAGAAGTCCCTAGCTTCAACTACCAAAACAACTAGTTTTCACTCCTGGTTGCTAGGAGAACAATCTACTCCTGAAGACTGAGTAATTATCGGAACAAAAGGTTTAGGTTTGTTGACCTTGTACAGCACCTCTGTGTCAATAGTTCAAATTGAATCTTATTGATCGGAAACTAGAAAGGTTAAGTTTAATTACTCAGAGAACTAGAAATAGATTTGGTACTTCAGCTTCGTGAGAACCAGTTTTTGGCACGTGACTAATAAGGACCTTGGCCTGGAAAAGCACAAGTTAGCGTCATCCCCTACCTTGAGTAAATAATAGACTTTAAGTTAAGAAATATCTACTTGCTTTTGACTAAGACTTTGGTTTCTATAACTCAGTTTGTTTTGACTCAAATGGGTAAGCGACTGTCATCGACGCTTTGTTAAGTTAATCCCTTAACAAAGACCTTTTGTAGGTTTACGCTCTCTAGGTCAAAAGCCTTAAGTCAGTTATCGATCTTGAATATTTAATGAGATCTAGCAAAAGTCGTTTGACCAGGTTCATGCCCAGTATGCTAATTAAAATTATAAATAGGGTTAGCCACTAGCTTAGCAGAACACAATCAGTTGACATCAAACTGTACACTAGTTGAACCGACGAATAAAGATCCTTGTACGCTCTACATTGGTTGTACTCATCTGTAATCTGAGCCATACGACAGGTACGTGGCCCCGACAATATACCGATTTTTCGATTAGGTCAACAGGAAATTAGAATGTCAATGTTCTTGCCCTCGGTAGCTATGAAAGTTTACCTAGCTGTGAAATTTGTTTTAATTAGAAGAAAAAAGCTGATGTCAAACGTACCACACCATGGGTTTCTATCCATGTTCAAGTGTTTGGTCATCTGACGTTTGGGATTTCTAGCTGAAACCGTCCACATTTTGAAAATAAAAATCTTGAAAATGAAGTCTTGATGGTTTTGAAACGTCGAATTGTCATATTTTATTACGTTGAGATGATAAACGGAAGCACGCTACGTGATTAAAGGACTGTTTCCATGGTACCACTAAATTTATCCCATGGGACAAAATAGATTCAGGTTCAGGGGTATATTTTTGTGGCCAATGAAAAATGACTGCATCAAGAGAAAAAAAAAATAAGGGGTGACGTGTTACTATAAATTGGCCCGTTTAAGCCCTATTCAGGAGTTGAGTTGGGGGACTTTTGCTGTCTTGTTTTTCAATGAAAAAAGACATGGATTGCACGTTAGATGCCATTGATCAAGTTTTGGCAGACTTATATTCATGGGTAGATCAAGAAGGTGCTGGTGTGATGACACGCTCCCAAGGAAGGCAACAAGAAAATATGAACAATGAAGGAACAGTGACGTTGTCACGAAATGCATCAAGCGCCCTGCCAGAATCATCGCGACAACCATGGGGAATGCAGAATACGGAGGTAAACCAAAAAGTAAATAGAAAATTCAAATTAAGGCAGTCGTCTTACCTGGTTGAAATTGTTGACGAGGAAGTGGATGATGTGAATGAGGCGGTAGACGAGTTGTAAGGTCGCCATCATGAGCTTGTAGACACTGTTACTCAGGATGCTAGGGAGAATGACCATATATTTTTGCAATTGTCCAGTGAGAGACTCAAAGACCCCATTACTATTCCTTTGATGCCCATGTCTGAATTGGATGTGGACATTGTAGAGAACAAACTTGGAAAAGTATCCCAGTCCAATGAGGACTTTTTGTTGCAAGGGGTATTCAACATTCAGGTGTCTATTGTCGACGATCCGCAATCTGTCGGCAGTGGTAAGAATAGCAGTACCTGGCAAGAGGCTAAAAAAACCAGATGCTTTGACATTGTTGAAAGAAAAATCGAGGGTTTATCATTCAGAGAATCTTTGTTTACTCGGGACTATATTATTTTATACGAAAGTCAAAAAATTCCAAGAAAAAGAGTGACGTCTGCAGAAGGGGCGCCTTCAAGAGGCAGGTAGTCAAGATGTGAGGAAATTCTTGATGTCGTGCCAAATTGATTGGGTGGACGAAGAAAACTTCGAAAAGTGGGGAGTGTGGTTGATGGGGCAGCTGGAGGAAAGGCTTGTGGTTTTAGAAATTTGTCCTAACGAGAGGTTGGATCAGGTGATTTATGTCCATCCTGGAGAGAGGGAAGACTGTGTGTTTGTGCTGAGGTTGACACATAAGGGAAGACATTATTTTAGCTGTAAAGATCTGTTGGCTGCGGTCAATCTGTATTTTCGGATAGGCTTTTGTCAAAAATTCCGGTGTTTATACTCTCAGTCAGAGTGGAATACTGACACGGGGGCTCAGAGAAAAAACAGGCTATTGATAAGACATCATTGATAAGATTTTTAGTGTTTGTACTTTAGATATAATAATAGTTATTAACTGTATATTAATATATATATATTTACTATTTTTATACTTTTTATCGTTTTCATATATATCAATATTTTTTCTCTATTTATTTATTATTTTTATTTTTATTATTATTATTTAGAGGACCTATCTGTAAATCACCTTTGTGACGATAGTATCCTCAATAAAGATTTATTATTATTATCATTATTATCACTGTGAAATGGTGAACATGCAACGAGCCCTCTTGAAGAGGCAAAGCGTAAGTGAAATCGCCGGTGGACCCTCTGCTACGGTTCAGTGTATTCCGAAGTGAATTACATGAGATCCCGCTCTATTTTTGGCCAACAAGAGGAGTATCGTCAATGTTTGGGTAGAAGACAGGTATTGTTGTGCCGCGGCTTTAGTGATAGCTATGGGAGAGAATGCCTTTGGTCGTGCTTTGCAAGCTTGATATAGGGCATTGCAAGAAGAGGCCAGAGTGCTTGTTGGTCCTTGTGGAAGAGACGAGCTGGACAAGTTTCAACTCGTTCTGGCTCCAGAATATCAAGTACACGTTGTGTACAAGGACATGGGAAACCAAGTCGGCTACGGTGGCGATAGCAAACTGTTCGAAGAGGTGGAAAATCAGGAGAACATCAAACACTTGTACTTGCACCACACCAATGATCATTATAATGTCATTAAAATGCGAGGGCTTTTTTGTGAAGCCTCAATATTGCATGATCTGCAATAAGTCTAATTGTCAAAGCAGACAATTTGTGCGGGGTGCAAGCAAAGGGCTGTTCAGTGTGCTGATGCAGGAGACCGAATGGAATGTTCGATTTGCCATTGATTTTTTCACAGCAAAGCATGTTTGCGCGATCATGCTTTAAAGAAGAACAAGTGGGTGAAAAATGTGTGCCATGCAAAAGTTCACGTTTTGCGAGATGAGAGTAGTAAAAAAAGAAAACCTAAAAAGATGTTTTGGCGGTCCATGAACATGCATCGTTGTGGGGAAAGTTGGTGCCACAATTGCAATTCGTTTCAAATGGAAGACCACTTGTGTTATGTACAAGCAGTGGCCACGAAGAAAGATAACGTTCATGAAGTAGAGTTGGCCAAGGCCTTGCACGTTTGTTATCATTGTCAACACCAATCCTTTGAGGAGCCCTGCGAATATTTTGATGAGGTGAAATGGATGATGTTTTACAGCTTGAACGATTTCATGCAGTGGCTCATTACACCAACCAACTGTGAAACGATATGCATTGTGCATAATTTAAGAAAGTATGATGGTCAGTTTTGTTGAGATGAGGAGATGGTGATGCTTCATTACACCCAAAAGGAAGAGTTTGTCACAGAGCACTGAAACGCAGCGTGCCTGTGGCTGCTTGGACCATGGCTTTGGCCCGCATCTGTTTGTACGAGGCCTGTGATAAGTTGGAACCTCAGCAGCTCCTCTACACCGACACAGACTCCATCATTTACAGTGTGAAGCCTGGAGAACCGACGTTAGAGTTGGGCGACTGCTTGGGGGAGATGACATCTGAGCTGAAACCGAGTGATTACATCACAGAGTTTGTCTCCATGGGCCCCAAGGCGTATGGCTACCAAATGGCGCAAGGGCATGGAGAGTGTAAGTTTGAAGGTGAGCTCCACAACGACTTGGTGTATTATTTTGAGCCATGTTATTCAAATGTTTTTAAAAAAGTGTTGTCTTTTAGGCATTCGTTCCAACTACACGACGAAGGGGTTGATTCACCTGGATGCTTTGCTGAGGATGGTGGAGGATAAAGAGGCCATCACGACGGTCCCTACTACGATGATTGTATGGGATTGAAAGACGTTGGAACTGAAAATGGCGGCAGTAGTAAGGAGTGTAGTATAGCGGTAGCAAAAAGGCCCAAAAATGACGTCACGGGGGGTTACGCAGCCTCCAAAAGAACGCATGCGCTACGTAACGTAAAATATAAAGGGGATACGTTAGCTGGGGGGCAATGTGTCGGAGACCATGTTTCTCTATAGAGGACAACTGTGTGTGGACATGTTTTTAAAAGTATTTAGTAAACAAGGAGATTGTTTAGCAGAATTTCCTGACATAAGCGAGACACAGTTGAGAGAGAATCTCACAAGCGCAGAAGAAGAATATTTTCGCGAAAATCAAGGGTTTATGACCTTTGACCAAAAGAGAAGCAAGGAGCTTTTTGTTAAGCTACATTACGTGTTTTGTGAAACCAGTTGGCCAGTGTACTCTGAGCGAAGAGTTTGCTGGCAAAGTTGTGGAGTCAGAAGCAACACTCTGTTTCGAAGAATCGGAGCGGGAAGAGCTGTTGTCTACCCTCGAAAACGAAAGCGAGCTGACTCTGCTGACCATTAGACAAATGGGTCTTCCTATACAAGCCATAGACGAGAAAGGAGAAGTTTTGGCTGAGACGCACATGTCCTATATCGGTTTTGGCCATCGAGTGGAGCCCCTACTGAGTGAAGACGAGCTAAGCAAGTATAAGGAAGAATCGGATTTGGTGCTGGCGGGGGAAAGGGCTCAAACGATCGCCGCTTATTTGAGGAGCACTAAGTGGTTTCCATCGGACACGCCAATAGATCGTGTTCGCTGGATTGTTTTTGAGATGGGGTTTTCTGTGAAGTTTGAAGACCCAGAAACGTCAGAGGTGGAATACTTTGTACTACTACCTAGCCAGTGGGAGTATGAAAAAGGCTTTCAAGCAGAACGGTTGGAAGAATTCGCCAGCATGTTTGAGGACGCTGCAGATGTGGACATTTTTAGTGAGATGAAGGATGATGGTCTAGACGAACTTTTTACCCGACGTTTTGAGATTACGCCATGTGAAGCTCAGTGGATTGTCGAAAAGTTGATCGAGGAGGGATTTTCGTTGGATCCTGAAATAGCTCACAGGTGTAAGGTGTCAATACGTTAAAAAAGATCCATGGGATAAAATATTTATCCCACGGGAAAAAAATGATTTTCCAAACGGATTGTCAATGTCATTGCAAATGCGACCAGTGTGCGTGGGTAGTAAAAGCAGCTAAGCAAACATTGGAATGTTTCATGAATCGGACATCAGAGGAGCGCCGAAGGAACTTTTATTTCCACTCTGGAGAAAACTCAAGAAAGGTGGTTGAGAAAGATGGAAAGTTGGCATTTATTTGACTGTCCTTGGATGACACCATCGCTGTCTTTCTTGGAAACAGCTACACAACACCTAAGTGACAACGAAAGAGAAGAAAAGATGGTGATGTTGTCAGAGAAGATGCCCAAGATGCGAAATTGTTGGGGAAGGAACTACCGAGAGGATCACCAGAGAAGAATGAGGGGTTTGGGATTTCAGAATTCGTGGAGTGTACTACCCAGCGCGATGACGTTACAAGGGGACACATATTTTTGTATTGATGTATCGAACTGTGACAAGATTTGCACCTGCCTCGACACTTGTCATTTATGTAGGGAGTGTATAAGGTGTGAGCAGCAGTACGACACACGAAAAAGAAAACGAACAGTAGTAGCTAAAGTGTCTGTGTGTACGTTATCGTTGATGTGTGACGGGAGACATTGGTGCGATCGCTATGGTTTTAACTGTAAAAAAGCGGTGATGTTTAGAAACCAAAATCTTTGCTCTAGCTGCGTAAAAGAAGAAAAGAAGTGTAAAAATTGGTATCTTGTAGCAATAGAGGATTTTTGTAAGATAATGAATAGGAATCCTAGCAAAATAGAATATGTGGATTTGTTTGGTAATATTCCTAAAGGTGTAGCTTTGAAGTTAGCTTCTGAAATAAACGCTTTTAAAAGCTATATAAAAGTGTGGTGATTCTGAGAGGGGGGACCAGATTCGTCATGAGGGAGTTTGGGGAGGAAGGAATGCGTCTTCAATTACGCGGGGGGAAGGAGAGTTTTATAGAATTTATTCTCCAACTCCGATTGATGGGGATGGCAAAGATAATAATACTGTGCTTATTATTCTCACGTCTAGATGATTTGGCACGTTGGAGCCTGTCGCTTTTCGTGAGGAAATTGTTCCATGGGATAAAAATTTTGTTCCATGGGAAACGGTTTTGTTCCAGGGGTCTGATTTTGTCCCAGGGGATAAAAAAACCGAGTCTGGCTTTTGTCTATAAAACAGCGAGTCCAAGGCGCAGTTAGGTCACGCATTTAACATGGACATCAAGAATTGTTTTTGCAACACGCCGTATGCAACTTCGGTGGACCCAAGTGATTCTACGAAGGTTTGGGCGAGAAGTGGATTTCAAAAACGGGAAGTTAGGCTGCAATATGATGGTTCCTAAGAAGCACGTGCCTGTTTTGTGGGAAGCTTTGATGAAAATGTCGCGTTTTAAAGAATATACGCTGATGGAACATCCTCTGGATTTTGCGATGGAGTGGCCAAAATGCGAGCACATGTTGTACATGGCCTTGAAGAGGTGTGAATCTGACGGTCCCAACCACCACAAGGTATTTTTTTCCTGTGATGCTAAAAGACCCAACAAGCAGTGTAAGCGGTTTTACATCAACGAAAGCTTTGATTATGGCTTTAGTGGTACCCGACAAAACGACCGAGAATGGTTGGAAAAGTACGGCAAGCTGGAGATTCGTGAAGTGTTCCAGAAGGTGCGAGCAAAGAAGCAGATGAAACAGCAGGGGAGCAAAGAAGTCAGCAAAGAAGAAGAGACCGTGGAAGAGGAAGAAGAAGAAGAAGTAGTTCCTGCGAAGAGGAAGAAGGTGAAGACGATCAAGATCAAGAAGCCAAAGCCTCTGATGGATTGGGACCAACCATCCCAGATGATTGTTGATAGTGACGACGACGATTAAAAAGTGTAGACCCTTTTGAGGGCCATAAGAGAAATGTGATAATAAAAATGGTTGTTGAACTAGTCTTGGTGTGTGTGTGTGTGATGTGTGTAGGAACTCAGGGAGGTCCCCGGGGGGGGAAGAGTGGGGGAATAGGACCGAGATGTCGCGGGGGGAGTGGGCCCAACCGGGGTGAAAATGTCTTTGGTTGCTACTCCAGGGGTCTTTATAGGGAAGACGTCTAAGACGATGGAAGAACAAGAGGACTGTCTGTTTTGTAATGAGCTGCTTACTTCCTACTCAAAGATGAAGAAACGATGTTTTCGTAAGCCGAGAGCTCGAGTGCGACTATTTCACAATGTGGAGACAGCGAGTATGCATACATTGGTGCGGTATCAGAAGGCCGAGATAGAAGCGATTTCTTTCTTGAAAGAGCAGAAAATAGCCACTGAGGGTCATCTGTTTAAAAGAGGTCAGGTTCTCGACTGGAAGACAAGCCATTTGATTCGGCAGTTGGTCTGCGACATTGCGCAGAGTCAAATGGAATCGAAATGTTTGCTGGTGGTGACGCCGGACTGTGCAAGAGGAAAGAGCACCGTAGAGATGAACGTGGAAGTACAATGTCAAGACGAGCAATTTGGACAGTGTCTAGTGTATTATTCTGACCAGGTGTATAGACCGCGTCGATTTCACGATGCGAACTGTTTTGAAAATTTTTTGCTAGAGATGGTGTGTGAGCGACTGATGGGGGTGATCATTAACCCAGATGTGAACTTTCATATCGAACGAAGCATGCACGTTCGTACGACATGTTGCTGGTGTTTGAGACAGAACATAAGTCACGAGAATCAAGAATGCTGTGGTGTGATTCGAGCGAAACCATGGTGGTGTTATGTCTTTATTGAGGGAATGATTGAGAGACTAATGACAGAGTTTGAGTTAGGCCAGTGGATGGAGGAGTTTCCGTTGTTCAATTTAGGCATGCGGTTAAGCTTCTACCATCACTACATCAACCCCTTCTTGTAAGAAGAAAATCAAACAAAATTTGTACCATGGGATAAAAATTTTGTACCAGGGGACAATTTTGTTTCAGTGAAGAGGGGATAAAAGGGGGAATTCGAAAAGAAGTGGGCCCCATTCGCGTAGGAAGTTCGCCACAATGAACGGCATGGACTGGTTGTACAATACAATGGTTGAGGGAGGAAGGGTTGTTGAGGAGAAAAAGCCCGAGGAGTCATTAGCAGCAACCGCAGTGATTGAAGAGGACCCTTCTCAAAAGTATGTCGATGAAGTGAAAGGGGTGTTGCAAAGAGCAATTGCCGAGGCCCAGGAGATCGGTCTGAAAAAGAAAAAAGAGGCCTCCAAAACAGAAGTGAGATCGCGACGTTGTCCAGAAACATCGATGGGTCAAATGGGTTATGTGTTGGAACGCTTTTACAAGATGAAGATGAAGCAGTGGGCAACGTGGATCAAAAACCGGCCATTGTTGATTAGCGAAGAAGTTTTGACGGAGCTGTTGCTGCTCTTGGCAGACGTGGACAGGAAGGTCATGGAGACGCTCATTCGCCAAAGCCATTCTGAAACGGTGACTCCATTGTCGTCGCGAGAACGGTGTGAGGAACTGATCCAAGCCAGTGAATTGGCCGAACTGGTGCCGCCTCGAGGAAAGAAGAGACAAGCTATTCTGATTGAGGCTCCCAAAGAAGCCCCACCAGGAGAAGGAAAAAAGCCCAAGGTTGGCAATGAACTGTGTCCTGTCGATGGACAGAGTAAACCTTTGACTAAGAGTAGTGTGTTATTTTGTAGGTCAGGTCGCGACAGAAAGCTGAGGCAGTGTGAAAGTGTGTTGGCTAGCACAGTGAGTTCTTTCTTTGTTGTGGGGAGTACGATACCCGAAGCTGCAGGAGGGAGGCCAAAGGAAGGCATTTTTGTGGAGGAAGAGTGGGCCGAGGACGAAACGTCTTTGATTGAAGGCTGGTGGACCAAGAAGGAGTTTAGAGACTTGTGTAAATTGTGTTTGACAGTGCAGAAGTGTTATCAGTTTTCCTGGTGCCACTAGCGTAGATGATGTGATGTGCAATATACCTAGAATAGCGTTAGAGCCTAGTGTGGACTATCCTTGGTGTTGGATGAATTTGAAAGTCGGCCAAGGTTGGTCGGTAGAAAGTAAGTCGGAATACTTGAGGAGGTATCTGCAAGCTCGACAGGCTCAAAGGGAACCCAAGGTGGAGTTGGGCCAGAAGCATGCTGTGATGTCGGAATTGTTGACAAGTCGTAGTATGGATTGGAATTTAGTGGAGATGTTACATGCTAGTAAATTGCGAAAGGACGACCATGAAACGCGTTTGATGGTGTTTGAATTGGAAGGGGGTGTGCAGTGGTGGGAAGCCACATTGGTGGAAAGTGCGTTGCACATTGCAGACGTGTTGCGGGACACGGACCCAGGAAAGCGATATTTCGTGCTCGTGGAACGAGTGAGAGGGTCTCCCGAGTACGGGATGTGTTTGTGTGAAGTGCCCCGTTTACGAGAGAGGGTGTATGGACCGAGAGCGATTCGAGATTGGCGTTTAGAGAAGAAGAGTCCTTTTTTGAAGGAGGAGATGTGGTTGCAACCTCATCCTGTAAGTGTGATGTGCGACGGAGCGGATGAGCTGGACGACTGTCTGGAACAAGCACGACTGGGGAGGAAGATTTGTATAATGTACGGAAGAAATCGGTGGGGGGAGGCTCGGTACGAGATGGAGAAAGCATTGTGTTTGGCAGGAAGGACGTGTTGGATGTGCGGGGACTCGAGTGTTCTGGAAGCGAAGTTGTATTTTCGAGCTCGTTTTGTGAATGGTCCAATGGCACGAACGATGGCGCTAGATCTTCACAGGATGTGTTCGAAGCATTATGAGATTGAAGAGGATGTGGATGATTGGTCGGTTTTTGTTCAGTTGGAGGTGATGAAAGAAACGGGCCAATACGTGTTTTCAGAAGTGATACGTCGCAAATGGGCTGCAAAATCGCCCGTGTTGAAGGAGGAACATTTAACGGGGGAGAAAGTGATGGAAGTGAGACGGGAGCTGTCGTATTGGGAAGGGGACACGACGTTGGAACTGTGTGATCGCATTATTGGAGGGGCCTTGAGAAAAGAGTATTGCAGGATGATGGTGTTGGAATATTGGGAAGTGCGAGCGGATGAGATGGTCAGTGCCTCATCGGAGGAGGTTCTGGAGACTCCTACAAGGTTGTACAGTGTCCCCTCTTGGGGAGAGGTGGGCCAAGGGAAGACGCCCTCCTATTGTGTGGTGTTTGAGTTTGAGGAAGAAGAGGAATGGGGAGAGGATGGTGGAGTGTTGCAGTGGTATAAGGAACGACCTCGGTTTGAAGAGAAGAACGGTTGGACCATCAAGGGTCGTTATGTGTTTCAGTGTCCCACTCCGGTTCGCTTTCCGGTCTATTGTTCCCCAAAGAAGGGGGTGTATTTGGAGATGTTGTGGAACAACGTCAAGGAATTGTTGGAATTGATCTTGGGAGGCATGATGTCGTTGTCGGAGACGATGAGGATGAAGATGAATGATATGTGGAAGAGTGATTACAAGAGAGGGGCTTCAAGAAGCGAGAAAGGGTATTTGGAGCTTTTGTACACGGTCGTGAATCTAGTGCAGAGCAAAGTGAAGAACCGTTGTGAGTGGAAGGGTGAGAGATGCGCGATGCGCAAGAGTATAGGCGTGGAAAAGACTTTTGAGTTTGAGTTAGAGACTCCATTTGCTAGGCAATACCGCATTGTACAGGGAGAATTGAAAACCATTGAAATGTAGAGCAAAACAAAAAGTATAAAAGGAGCAATAAAAGAAATGGTGCATTAGTAGCGTGTTTGCCATTGACTCTGCTAAAGTAAGAGAGAGAGAGAGAGAGAGAGGATGGGAAACAAGATAAAAAGGCCCCAATTCATAAAACCCGAGTGGATAGTTGCGTTTTTCAGTTGTCTTAGAGCGACTGTCGAAGTGGCGTCAGCAGTGAGGCGTTGGGTGGATGGCGGCGGCCAGGCAGACGGCAAGAAAGAAAGCAAAAACGAAAGAAGAATCCAAAAAGACGAGAAAAAAACAAGTTCACGACGTCCTTTCCGCTGCCTATTACGACGTCACTAGTGGTGCGGGGTTTAGCGGTTTGAAAGCATTGCAGCGTTATGGCAAAGAACATGGTATCGCTCCTCGTGAGACCAAACAGTGGTTAATGAGCCAAAAGCATTATAAAAAAGTTCATTCCAGTCAGAAAGAGATTCAAGCGGCGCCAAACGTATGTCGACGGGCTCAATGAGCAATGGCAAGCGGATCTCGCTGACTTGCAGAAGTATGCTAAGGAAAATCGCGGTCATCGTTATATTTTGATTTGTATCGACATTTTGTCACACTGCGTGTTGGCTGAACCCCTCAAGAGCAAGCATTACGAAGATGTTTTGAAAGGGTTTAAAAAACTGACCGAACGAGCAGGGCGTCAGCCCCTGGTGTTACAAACCGATCAAGGAAGCGAGTTCATAGGGGCCCATTTTCAAGCGTTTTTAAAGCACATGGGAATTCGCCATTTCTACACTCATCAAAATGTCAAAGCGGCCATTGTGGAAAGGGCGATTCGAACGGTGATGGGAAAAATGTGGCAAGCCATGGATTACCGACAAAGTCACAAGTGGACCGATTTGCTGCCCAAAGTCGTCGAGGGGTACAACAACAGCGTACACCGGAGTATAGGCATTGCGCCAAACCAGGTGAGAGTGGACAATTCGAGAGACGTGTGGCGCTATTTATTTGGACGTCAGAAAAAAGAAGACCGGAAGCGCCCCGCTGCATCCGAGCAAGCTATGGTATCCCATGCCGATGTGGTTCCAGTCCCCGAGAAAGAGAAAAAGACGAAAAAGTCCATCAAACCCTTGTTCGATGTGGGGGATCGCGTGTGGGTGACCGACAAGAAGCTCAACAAGAACGCCTTCGAGAAAGGGTATAAATCCAAGTGGAGGACCGAAGACGTTTATTCGATTCGCCAAGTGTTATCCAAGACGCACCCCTTCACTTACCGGTTATCCGACAGTGAAGGAAAGTTGGTACCTGGTCAATTCTACCGAGAACAAATGCAGAAGATTCCCGAAGAATGAGTTTCAATTTAACTATTCCGAGCAACAACCTAAGCGACGGCACCAACATGGCCTCAACGTTTTCCTTGATCTTGAACAGTCCCTTGCATTTTCCGTTGAACGAAGGATGGAAAGTGGCGTTGACCTCGGTGGTGTTACCCCCGATCGAAGAAGATTATGGGGGGAAGCACGCCGTATTCCTGTATTGCAACATCATTGAAACCACTCTGGTGGGGCAAGAGCAAAAGCGTTTGTTAAGGATTGTGGAAATGGACAATTCGAGCAAAGAGCAAAATCATTTTGTAGAGATCATCCGTCCAGAGTTCAAGGAAATTGAACTTTCGTACGTGCGTCAGATCAAGATTCAAGTGCGTGATGAGAAGGATAGAGCCATCCCTTTTTTAAACGGAACGGTCGTGGTGAATCTTCATTTGAGGGCGGCTATGGAAGCCGACGGAGTCCACCTGTTGTTGATGAGCAACAACAATTCTGGATTGTACCCCACGAACACCAGTACCCAGTTTACGACCGCCATCGAGCCCCCCTTGAAGTTGGATCAAGATGAGTACGAGGTGAGCATGACGCAGCTGATTCTTCCTTCACGCCTTACGGGAGGACCAACCCGTTTGAAAAAGAGCGGTCTGTATTTGGGAAAGCGTACGGATTATAGCCAAAACGATCTTTCGGCGTGGACGTGGAAGTACATGAGTCTTCCAGAGAAACCCCAGGATCGTGTCGAGTTGGTCAAGAAGATTCGATCCGTGCTACGATACCATCGAGAGATCAACATTCAAGGAACAGAGCCCATTACACTGGCTTTGTTGAGATTCACCAAGGACGCCGGAGGGGGAAAAACGTATTATCCTGGCCCCGCGCAGACGTATTATTTGCCGGCTGGAAACTACACCCCTTTTGAAATTACAGAATGGATGAACAAGAACATCCCTTGGTGCTTTTTTTGGTGGACGTACGACAAAGACACCCCCAAATGCGTCATTGATTGGTTCACTTATGGCCTTCCAAAAAATCACGTTCCAAGCGTCCTACTAAAAAGGGGTCATTTAGTGACCGACGTCTTGGGAATGGCACCGACCCACGGAATAGGGAAGGATTATTGGATCTCGGAATACGCGACCTTGCCTCAAGTGGTGCCTCCCTACAAATCGAGTCTGACCAAATTTCCAGGAAGAGCCGACATCGATTCGTCCTACAAAACCTTAAGCGTTCGCGATGGCACGGCACTGGGTTTTTCTCAAGACATCTTGGAATTATTGGGGTGGCGAAGAACCGATCGGGACTTCCAAGCCGTCCCATCCGACGCCGAGGTGTTTTATGCCTTGCTTCCCAACAATTACGACAACACCCGGCCCTGCGCACGGAGTTGGTGTACACAAACGTAACAAAAACGGTAATGCTAGATTTCTTGCCATAACTTTGTCGTGCTATATTCCATAAAACACAGAATTTGGATAATAAAAGTAAAAACCAAGTACATTAACGAGGAATAAAAAGAATCTGTGAAAACGTAGCCACAAACGAAACAAAAACATGATTTGAAGTAGTAGTTCGAAAATGTGCGTTTTTGTCGTGCAGGATGCTTCTTCGTTTTCTCTACTTTTCTTCAAATCCTTACGACACGGTTTCTGCATAATTCAAACATAAGGTGCACTTGAAATTATCTTTCAATTTATACCACTTTAGATGAGTTTCGTAAGTATCTGTAAGAGAAATGCTCAAGAACCTAGCATTACCGTTGAAATATTTTTCGCAGATAATTCAATTTATCGGACTGCATATCGCGCCTTTGCACGCTCTTCAGCGCGCATATTTTGCGTTTTTAAATTATTTTAGCTCACGCCAATCGTGCTGTTTGAACGATTCTGCAATTTGCCAATCGTGCCTTTTTTCAACATTCCTTTTTTGCCCGTAATTGAATTTGTCACAATTTGTACAAAGTCTGACTAGACTTTTCACAATATCCTTTTTACAATCATAAAATCTTCAATGCAAAAAATTATCGATAAATATGCTACCATAGACCGCGGCCGTTACTTTTCATTTTGATTTTCAGTTTGCTTCTGTAGACCATAAAAATATACGTTAACGGGAATCTTGGATTGTCGTTGAGACTTGTACAGACTTATACTAGCGAAGCCCGAGAAAATATACTGATCGTGAACTGCAGCGACACCACAATGCCTTTTGATATTTCGTTTACTCAAGTGCTCACATTCCTTTTTGTAAGTAATATTTAAATCAGCATGATAACCATTTTTCCTTCAAGATCGACACCAAATCACAACTGATCATAGGGGAAAAAGAAGAAAATTGGTTTACTGATAACAGTCCTGAAAGCATCTCGATTGGTTTTACCGGTCGCGTTCTAATCAATGTTTACGTTTTGGAAATTTGGTTTCACTTCTTATCTTAGTAATGAATTGTTCAAGTGACTGCAGGACTTAAATAAAATGGCCATGCTTATGATGAATATGAATATTGAATATTGAAAATAAAAAATATTGAACATAAAAAACGAGTGCTATCTGTTGCGGGGATTCAAAATGAGCCGAGAGACGGTCGAGTCCCCAACAAAAATACTGCAAATCTTCCAAACCTCTGCAACCGTCGTAGGCATCTATCAAGTAGAGGCTACAAACATCAGTGCTTACAGAATTACAAAAGAATTTAGCTTACGTACTTGAGTCTAGTAAATGAATCTTTATTCATAATATTTCCAAACAAGTTTACGCTTCATTAAATTTGATCTTCTGACACATGCTCACGTGCGTTCCACAGGAACCCCGACAAATAACAAGGGCTATTGTGAAATGAAGACCATTTTTGATAAAAACGAACAGATAAGGGCAATGAAAACGTTGTGTCATAACAATAGATGTTGGTATTCTTCCAGCTTTAGAAGTCTTGACTTGGGTATTACATCGTAAAAATATTTTTTGACCTTCACGCCGGTGATGTCCAGACAAACCTTTCTTTTGCTGTACTGCAAAACTTCTAGGATAGTCTCCATGTTTTCTATTTTATCCTTTCCCAAACTGGAAGAATAAGCCAAGATAAACAGCTTTAACATTCCATGATTCTTAAATCCCGAATGTCGAAGGTCGTCATGAGATAAGCCACTAGTAGCCACCATTATAAGAATAGCTAAGTTTGGACATGCAGCTGGTAATTTCCGAAAAAGATAACTGCCAATGTTACAATGACTTAAGTTCAAGTATTTTAGATACTTCATGTTAAGTCTTTCGGTTAAATCGGCAGGAATCCTGTCTGGTTGTTGATCCAGGCTCCGGTGTCCGATCCACGAAAAACTTAAAGTGTGTAAAACTGTACACTTCTCCAAAACGATGCATATATCATTCCAAGTTAAATTCAGACATTCGTCCAATGAAATATGCTTTGTTAAAGGGAAAACAACATCATTCAAGTTTTTTAGAGTAAGAGTCCTTTGGCAGCTTGCATACACTCGAATCCACACTGAACTAGTCTTTGCGAGGGCGTTCCACCTTCGAGACACTAAAGGCACTGTTCGTACTAAATCCACAAAAGGCAAAAAGCCAAATATGGAGCAAAGTAGCTCGTTAGGCAAATCGCTAATTTGTGGCATACTGATGACTGCAGCTACCTTCTAGATGTATTTTCGTATTATTACTGACCGCATGGTTTTCAATTTAGCAAGTTTTGCCTAATTCACTGCTTTTCGTGCACTGTTTGCCTATTTTGCCCTTCTAAAAACAGGATTATTTTTGCAGCAAACAAATTGACAACCACGCACTTAACCAAGCTTTAATCGTGTAAAAAATACGCAACGAATAGGATTTTTGCGATTTCTAGATCAAAATTCACACATTTAGCTAGAATCTTTTCATTAGTAATAATCATATATTCGTGCATATCGAGCATTACTTTTCGCGCACGATGCGCTTTTCTTGCCGCAACGCGCATTTCTTGCTCAAACATTCACTAGTCCACGAAAAGAAGTACGTGTGTTGATCATGAGTCTTCAAAGTCATCTGTCGGTATGGAGTCACGGAAGAAAACAGGAAAGGAAAGACTGGAAGAATCCAAAGAACGGAAAAAAAAATTGAACAGAGAACGTGTAAGAAAGTATCGTGAAAAAAAGAGGACTGAAGAAGCAAGTAAGACTACTAAAGATGTCTCGGAGCAAACATTTTCCAATCGAACTGCTTTTAAGAGGGCCTTAGATTGTGTAAAGGAATCGCTTCCAAATACTCCAGAAAAGAAGGTAATAATAGCAATAATGTTTTAGTTTTTAATGTTGTTGTTTAAGCAGGTTCCATAGATGGATTAATTATCTACCCACAGGAAGCCCAAGCTCACTATCTGTGATGATTTACTGCAAAGAATATATTATAGGGGGACTTTTGAACGCTCGCTTTTTCACCTTAAATTTTAATAACATTCAAAAAGATACTCATAGTGTCTTCTTGATATTTTCGTTATCCTCTGACCGAGTTTCAGTAATTTTCCTCGGGGTTCAGTTGCCGACTTTCACCTAGCACCAGTAACTCATCACAGATAGTGACCTTGAGCTACCTGTGCTAACTCTCAAATAAATATTTTACATAAAACGTTCTTACAACGCTCAACTCAAATGTTGATTTTATTTCTTTTGATGTTCAAGGTGAAAATTCTAGAAGCTTTAAATAAAGAACTGTTGACAAATTCTGTTACATCAGCAACAGCCATTTTAAAAGATACCAGGGACGCTCTTTCGACAGTGAAGTACAAGAGAAGTGATGACGCGAGGACAGCAATCAGTGTCGGCATATCCATGCTTTGTGGCGAAAGTGTTGCAAGTCAAGGATTACAACGAAACATTGCCTCACAACTTGGCATAAACCGTAGAAGAATTGCCCAAAGCCTTCAACACAGAAGAAGCGCTACTACCACCCTTACCCCGTGGACATTAATTGAAAGAAAAACAAGAAAAGACAGCACTCCTGAGGAAGTGAGAAGATTGGTCTATGACTTCTGGTGCAGTCCAGGGATATCACGCCCAACTGGTAACAAAAAAGATGTTGCTAAACAGCGAATTGCTCCTAAAGAATACATAGAGCATGAAAAGCAAATCCTGGAAAAGACCCAGACGGAAGCATTCCATGAGTTCAAACAAAAGTTTCCGGATATTAAGATGGGGCAAAGATACTTTGAAACATGCAAGCCCTTTTTTGTAATACCGGCAAGATTAAAGGACAGGAATTCTTGTTGTTGTCGCAAGCATGTTGAAATGCAAATGCTATTTAAAAGTGTCATGGAATATCGAAAAAAATGTGTTTCCACTGTGGCCTTCAAAGATTACTCCAACCTTTCAGACATCATTGAGGATACACTGTGTCCAAGTGATGGATTCATGCACCATAAGAAAAACTGTTTAGAGAGAAACTGTAATAATTGTGGTGTGAAAAATGTTGAACGACTGCCAGAAGAGAGAGAGAACACTCAAAGTGCCAAGGTTAAATGGCAGAGATTTGAATACGTCGAGATCGGAGGCAAGCGCAAACTTCAGATCGTTTTAAAAGAAACTCACGTCCAAGAAATGTTTGAATATTTCTTACAACTGCTAGAGAAATTTCCGGCGCACCAGTTCCGTGCCAACTGGCAACACTCCCAAATGTCGAGATTAATTGAGAATCTTCCTCCAAACCACGCTTGTGCCATCCATGATTACTCGGAGAATTATAACTGTCAGCACCAGGACCAGGTTCAGTCACTTTATTACGGACAAACACAGGTGTCCATCCATGTCACTGTTTTACACAGACATGCAACTGCTTCAGAAGCCGAGCCTCCTTCAACTGTTGTTACAGAACATCTTTTCGTGATCTCGCCAGATACGCAGCACGATTCTCATGCTGTCCATCGCAACAGAGAGGTACTTGCTCGTTATTTAAAAGACATCGGGTGTAACATAGACGTGTTACATGAGTGGACTGATGGATGTTCTGCTCAGTACAAAAGCAGACATTGCATGGGCGATGTTTCTTTTTCTGTACCTGATTTTGGCTTTCTGACCATACGCAACTACTTTGAAACATCCCATGCAAAGGGGCCCCAGGATGGAGCGGGAGCAAATATCAAATACAAGTGTGACATGGCTGTCATAAAGAGGCAAGTAATAATCCAAAATGCTAAGGATTTATATGACTTTGTCGAGAAGGAATTCCAAGACCCTGCCCCAAGTCGCTTTCAATCCCAGAATGTTAGACTGAGACGACGAGTGTACTTCTACATTGATGACATCGAGCGAAACAGACCGAATCGTCTCTTTAATGAAGTGGAAGGTAACAGATCGATACACAGCATTATTGGTGAAAATGCATCGGGGAAATCCTTGAAAACCAGGTCGCTCTCTTGTTACTGTTCATCCTGCCTGAATCAACAGTACGATTCGTGTGAAAATAAAGATTACGTACCGCAGTGGTCTATCCAAGAAATGACACCAGAGAGAGGCTACGGTGACCAGAGAATCACGAGATCTAATTTCGAAGACTACATTCTGCAGATTGCTGACATGGCTTGCAAGGACTCCGTCGTAGCAATTGCCTCGGGGGACAGCGACGAGGATTATTATCTTCTTAAAGTGTCATCTGATGGGCCAGAAATTTTAGAACACCTTACAAGGGATAAATGGGGATGCAGTTACCCAGCAGGCGCTAAAGTGTTGAAAGGACTCTTTCTAGAGAAAGTAGTAAGAAATCCTGCTAATCAGATTTACAAAGTCGTGCAAAATAAATTTGCAATTGTATATGCAGCAACTGTTCGTTACATTTGTCAAGATATTGAACAAGATACCAGTAATCAATACATAATACCACTGAGGCTTCACGAGGAAATTCTTGGTTCGCTTGAAGGATTTTGAACGTTGAACTTTAAAAAAGTACTACAGAGTACAACGTACGTGAACATTTTTCAAAACGAAGAGCATATATTAACACATAAGTCCTATACAAAAGATTTTAGTTCAATAAAGTTGAACGCTTTTTTGTTACAATATAAATACCTTTCTAGTGACTTTTAAAAAGATCGTCAATAAAAGTGTTTTTAAAAAAAAATGTTTTTGTCTACAGAATATTCTATTAGCAATTATTTCCGATTGTAAAAAATTTTCTAATCGCTTCTGGTTGAGCAATTCTTGGAAAAAAAATCGTAAACAGGAATCTATCCAACGACGATTATCTCGAAAACGAGTTCGGAACACCCGTTTTATTTTCATTTTTAGAATCAGCATAGTTGCGTAAGCCAAAAAGCCAAACTCGGGTAGAGAAAACCAAATCACCCACTATGGTACGTAATGTTTATTTTCACACGAATCGTACTGTTGATTATAACACGAGATTGATCTGGTTTTCAAATTTTTTTGCGCAAACAATGCATTCATAGGACGTGAACAAGGGGAGTTGATCACGAGTCACACTTCATTTTTCTGTCAAGTACGAATCACGGTTCAAATTTCCGGTATTTCTCTGGTGTCATTTCTTGGATAGACCACTGCGGTACGTAATCTTTATTTTCACACGAATCGTACTGTTGATTCAGGCAGGATGAACAGTAACAAGAGAGCGACCTGGTTTTCAAGGATTTCCCCGATGCATTTTCACCAATAATGCTGTGTATCGATCTGTTACCTTCCACTTCATTAAAGAGACGATTCGGTCTGTTTCGCTCGATGTCATCAATGTAGAAGTACACTCGTCGTCTCAGTCTAACATTCTGGGATTGAAAGCGACTTGGGGCAGGGTCTTGGAATTCCTTCTCGACAAAGTCATATAAATCCTTAGCATTTTGGATTATTACTTGCCTCTTTATGACAGCCATGTCACACTTGTATTTGATATTTGCTCCCGCTCCATCCTGGGGCCCCTTTGCATGGGATGTTTCAAAGTAGTTGCGTATGGTCAGAAAGCCAAAATCAGGTACAGAAAAAGAAACATCGCCCATGCAATGTCTGCTTTTGTACTGAGCAGAACATCCATCAGTCCACTCATGTAACACGTCTATGTTACACCCGATGTCTTTTAAATAACGAGCAAGTACCTCTCTGTTGCGATGGACAGCATGAGAATCGTGCTGCGTATCTGGCGAGATCACGAAAGGATGTTCTGTAACAACAGTTGAAGGAGTCTCGGCTTCTGAAGCAGTTGCATGTCTGTGTAAAACAGTGACATGGATGGACACCAGTGTTTGTCCGTAATAAAGTGAGTTTCTTTTAAAACGATCTGAAGTTTGCGCTTGCCTCCGATCTCGACGCATTCAAATCTCTGCCATTTAACCTTGGCACTATTAGAGTTCTCTCTCTCTTCTGGCAGTCGTTCAACATTTTTCACACCACAATTATTACAGTTTCTCTCTAAACAGTTTTTCTTATGGTGCATTAATCATTCACTTGTTGGACACAGTGTATCCTCAATGATGTCTGAAAGGTGGGAGTAATCTTTGAAGGCCACAGTGGAAACACATTTTTTTCGATATTCCATAACACTTTTAAATAACATTTGCATTTCAACATGCTTGCGGCAACAACAAGAATTCCTGTCCTTTAATCTCGCCGGTATTACAAAAATGGGCTTGCATGTTTCAAAGTATCTTTGCCCCATTTTAATATCAGGAAACTTACTTTTGTTTGAACTCATGGAATGCTTCCGTCTGTGTCTTTTCTAGGATGTCCTTTTCATGTCCTATGTATTCTACAGAATCAGAATATAAAGCATTAAGAATTCACGCACTTAACCCATGCAAACTGTAAAGTCTACACATTACTTAATGAGTAAAATAAGTATTAGATATTGAGTACCGTCTACGTTATGATAAGGTTAAATCGAATTTGATCGTGCTTTGCTGTCTTTTGAGTGTATACATCACGTTTTTCCCTTTCTTTAGGCCCTGTTACACGGTGCAATTTTTCTTGCAACTTGCAACGCAATGGCGTTGCGTTGCAAGTTGCAGAAGAGATTGCGCGTGTAACATCCCCTCTCTGCAACTTGCAATGCAACGTTGCAAGTTGCAGAAAAAGTTGAGCAGCCTTCTACTTTTCGCAAAGTTGCGAAGCAAGTTGCAACGTGTAACATCTATCCAGCAACTTGCAATGCAAGCGCTATCGTAAACACACGCAATTGAGCAATCAGAGAGCAGCTTATCCTTGTCGCCGGCAAATCCAAGATGGCGGACAAATAAAACATTGAACTTCTGATTGCGTTCAAAGAGAGAACGTGTTTATGGAAAACTGATGGTAGTTGGACCAAACTTGAGAAACAACATGCTACTCAAGAGTTGTGTGAGCTTTTAAACCTTTCAGAAGACCAGTTGAGAAAAATGTTGCACTCGGTAAGAACAAATCAAACGTGAATAAGAGCAAGAATGTTATGAGAGCCAGTGGGAATTTTACGAACACGTCTTTCTTAAGAGAAGAAATCATAAAGAGCCTTAAACAGGCACAACAACCGGAGTGGCCTGAAGAAGAAAGTCTAACACGTCCTTTTTTATCACAGGCTATGAAAGCGTTGCATTGCAAGTTGCGCGCGTTGGACATCTTACCTGCAACTTGCAATGCTATGCTTTCATCAGCATTGCGTTGCAAGTTGCAAGAAAAATTGCACCGTGTAACAGGGCCTTTTCTTTCTTTCTTTCTTTCTTTCTTTCTTTCTTTCTTTCTTTCTTTCTTTCTTTCTTTCTTTCTTTCTTTCTTTCTTTCTTTCTTTCTTTCTTTCTTTCTTTCTTTCTTTCTTTCTTTCTTTCTTTCTTTCTTTCTTTCTTTCTTTCTTTCTTTCTTTCTTTCTTTCTTTCTTTCTTTCTTTCTTTCTTTCTTTCTTTCTTTCTTTCTTTCTTTCTTTCTTTCTTTCTTTCTTTCGTTCTTTCTTTCGTTCTCAGTTCTTTCTTCTTTCTTTTTCTTTCTTTTTATTTCTATGAGCCGATAGACCCGGCTACAGGACGGTCGGTTCTCTGACTGCATGGGTAAGTAGAAATATTATGTTGTCATCAAATAAATTTGTAAAAGTTTTAATAAAAATACCCTTTCTTTTCTTCTTTTCTTTACAATTGTTAAAATGACCTCTTGAAATATGTGAATACAAATCCTTGCTCAATAAATCTAAATACCTAATTCAAGTTATTATGAAATGTAAATCTAAAATCTTACACTGATTTCTTGCTCAAATATATAAAAGGTTAAAATTATTGTAAGGCTTTCATTATTAATTTAAAAGCTAAATGTATGAATAAGTTATGTAAATAAATAAGTTATATAAATAAGCTATATAAAAGCTAAAAAGATCGTCAACATCCTTTGTAAATATAAAAAGCCTTAACATCACTATTTTCTGGATCTGTTCACGTATTTGCACAAATGTGCGTTGAGAGCGTTGGTGCATTTTTGCCACTCTGCGGCCTTATTTACCTCTGGAGTAGGGTTATATTGGAAAAAGGCAGAATATATGTAGTTCCGGGCAGTAGGATTCAAGGGTTTTTTGTTGTTGCCCCCATTTACGCTGACATTAATTAAATCATCGTTGTTAGGATAGAGTCGCTTTAGAAGTGAAACGCAAAAATTATACTTAGTTTTACAGCGGAATAAATCTGCCACAAGGCTTTCTTCTGGATATGTACGTGGTCGTGGATGAGGTGTTAGGTGATCAGTTGTGGTGTTAGCAGAGAGAGGTGAGTGGTCACTCTTGAAGGTAGTTGGAAGTTCAGGAGGCTGAGATGTGGGATGTATTAGGCAGGATTCAGGAAGCTCAAACACATCACCCGTAGCACTAACATCAGCGTTCCATGACGGCTTGGAAAACACGAACGGAAGTGAACTAGGAATTAGCGGCGGAAACATCTGAGACTGAGGCGTGGATGTGGCTGATGTTGATGGTATGGGTGTAGGCTGCACTGGAATCTGTTGTACGAGGTCTGCGAAGCTCGGCATAAGAGATGCTTGTGTGTTGGTTGTTGCATCAGTCTGATTAGTTTGAAGAAGGTCGATTATTTTGGACTGGTTAGCAAGAAGATCATTCAGGTTAGTGAACATGTTATTGAGATTGGAATCAATGTTGTGGAGTATGCCATTAATGTCTGACAGCACGGCATGTATTGGAGCAGGACACGTCGCAGCAACAGGCATTGGCGTGTGTTGTATCCCTGTGTCGGCAACTAGAGTTGGAGCAGGACACGTCGCAGCAACAGGCATTGGCGTGTGTTGAATCCCTGTGTCGGCAAGAGTTGGAGCAGGACACGTCGCAGCAACAGGCATTGGCGAGTCTTGTATCCCTGGGTCAGAATCACTGGTTGCCTTTAGACGGTCTTCCTCTGTCATTAATACCCCATCTTTAAGTGACTTCAGAGCACTCTTCTCCTTCTCCATTAGGTTGTATTCGTTGTCTAAAATATAACAAAAATGACGTTATCACGTGACACCTAATAATTTGCATATTCGTAAAAGAAAACGATTCAAAAATTCATTTTTCTCTTATAGAAATATTTATATCAGGACATTGTCCTTAAGAACAAGCATAGATTTGGCGTTCGGACTAACTGGGGCAAAATTATGGTTATTTAAGTGCTGTGGAGGACCCAAAACCATTCATAATTTGTTAACCTTTTGGTCTTTTGCTAAACGCATTATTTTTATGCACCTCATATTTCTGGATAATTGTGTTTAATTTGGAAGCATAAGCCCTAAACAAAAGTAGTTGAATCATTTTTTCTGAATATGCAAATTAGCTTCTACTGTACTTCCCACCAACCCAAGCCAGAGAAGATTTTTACTTCAAAGTGATTCTACCATCTGTCACTTATGGTCTCGTGGTATGGGGGTCATGTGGAAAAACTCTTCTCGCCGATCTCGAGCACATCCATGTGCGTGCTGCAAAGATCATACATCATCTTGACTGGTACACCCCAAGTGAGGAAGTCCTGGCTAAAGTACATTGGAGAACTATTGAGAGCACTTATGAGGAAAGACTGCTGGGGTTGACCGTCAACTGTAACCATGGCAACTCTCCTGTCCCCTTGCAGGAGGTACTTACTAAGAGCAGCTCCAAGTATGATTTAAGAAAGAAAATGACAATCAAAGTACCAAAACCAAACACTGAAGTCAATTTCCTATCACGGAGCTGTCCGATGGAACTTATTAGATAATCCTACTAGATCAATTGACAATTTGCGCGCATTCAAATGCGCTGTTAAAAAACGCCAAACATAATTACTGTCTGATATAATTTTTGATTGGTAACATATATTACTTGTAGTAATATAAGCGACTAATTTCATTCTGTTAGTCGTCAAATTTATAAATATATCTAGGTTATTGATCAATCAGTTGTAATTTTAATTTTGAAGTATATATATATATATATATATATATATATATTGTGTTTTGATCTCTTGAGTCCTACAATATATATTGTAACTCCTTTTAGATTTAGTTAGATTACGTTATATACCACGTGAGCTATGCTGCGTATCAATCTATCGTGCTTAAATAAATGCGATTATTATTATTATTATTAGCTATGACGGCACGTGATGACGTCATTCCTGATGAGAGTTCTTGGCTAATAAGCTATGAATATAGAAACAATACCTGCCAAGCTAAGAATTCTTGCGAGGTAGCTGTCGCCTTCCCAGTCTGTTCTGACGTATCCATTTTTACAAATATTTGATTTATAACCTTCTAAAATGGATTTCGTTTTGATTATTCCCACTTCTTTGGTTGTTATGAAAAGAACGAGGGCACACTTCCATTGCTTAAGCTTGTGCCTTTTAGACATCCTAACAGAAAACATTTATCATCAGTGATAATTTCGGCATAATTGTTTTATTCAACAAGTATAAGTTTTTTTACGTTATAATTATCAACAATTTTTTAATTTCGCATTGTGATCAAATTATCAGCGTGGGTTTCCTGTGCCTTTCGGATTGTCACAAATATGGCTTCTGACTTGCTGCAGCCGAAATGAGAATTCATGTTCATCGTCAGATGTCCTAGATGATTTGTTGCTTTTAAATATTCGTAGAAATATTTCTTTTGGGAAGTTCTCCCAATGAAATCCTTTATTTACCACTGAATTGAAGAGGAACCATTGAGAATCGAAGCCAACTTCAGTTTATCGAACAAACTGAAGAAGAAATGATCTATGGGCCGTACGATCTGTGAACTTTTTACAGGTTTGTATTAAAATCGTTTTGATACGTCAATGGAATTACATAGTTCTGATCTTAGAACAATATTTTTATTTAAATTTTATGCATCGCTTTTACAAACGGGTATTTTATAGTTAAGTTAATGCAAGTACAAGATCAATTCAAGGTCCTCTGTTTTCACAGCCGAAATTGTTGCATCGTGGCCTCCAGTTTTTTTTTGTTTTGTTTTGGGTTTTTTTTGGATCCGTGAATCACTCATTCTTTAGCTTATTTCTTATCAACAAATCAATGAACGATTAATTCACGTAACCTCTGCCCCCAAGCATGATGGACGGATCAGAAAAGACGCTGAAGTGGCGATACAACGATTTCGGCTGTATAGACTAGTAATTCGTACCGGTGTGCTCTGATCACATGCTAGTATTTTACATATAATTTTCACTATTTTCTAAATTAAGAAATTATATAATTATTGCTTACCTTCAATGCACCTGCCAAGGTTACCGTAATTCTCCAGAGACAAGCTTCACTAACGATCGACCAGTCACGAGCTTGATCGAGCACGATTTGCAAAAGCAAAAAACGCGAGAGCAAATACAGCAAGAAAGGCAAAAAGGGCGCGAGGCAAAACACGAAAAACAGGCAAAACTTGCTGTTCGTCGGGCACGATTGAGCGCGATTCGTACGATGAAAATTTTGGCTTATTCAAGGTACCAAAAATTACCTGACATCACTTAGATTGATTGCTTTAATAATTTCTCCTTTCGTTCTTTTACAAGAAAAAAGTTTTAATAGTTAAGAAACTATATAAAATTTCCAACAAAACTATGTAAATATCGATGATATTGGTGAAAGTAATCGTAAACACGAGCATTTTTAAAACAATATTTAATTGAATTTTGTCGTTTACGGCAATGTAACGTTTGTGTACACCAACTCCGTGCGCAGGGCCACCCGAGATCAGAAACAGACCATCGAAAAACGATACGAAAACAAAGACGACACGCAAAGAACGCAACAGTGTCAAAGTGGGTTCGTCCACCATTCGCACCAAAATCATCCCCTACGGTCAAGACAGTTGGATTCATGGGGAGTCTCAACCCATGTCCTCCACCGAGGTCGCCCCCACAGGGTTTGTGTACGGGAGCGTCATGGAGCCCACACGAGTGGCCAATGTGGAGACACAACTCCTCAACGTATTCACTTCGGATCATCGTGTCCAAGAGTACTGCAGTCCCCAATATTATCCCGTCTCGTCAGGAGTCATTCAGGAAATTGACGTCACGATCCGTGATGAACAAGGAAGAGCCTACCCTTTTGACCCCACAGGAGTGACTGGCGTTCACTTGCATTTCCGACGTAAAGTATAAAAAGAACAGAAGGGAGACGGCGCCTTCATCAGTCGAACATGTCGTTTCACAACCACGTCATTTATCACGGAGGAAAACCACGGGGGGTGGTGGGGCCTAGAAGGGGCCCGGCCAGAATCGTGGTTCCTCAGTCAGGCAGTGGGTTTTTGGACACCTTTAAAAAACTAGGAAAGCAAGCCGCTAAAACAGCCCTGGGTCACGTGAAAAACGAAGCCAAAAAAAGTACCATGGCCGTAGCCCAGGGACTTCTGGAGGGCAAGGACCTCAAAACAGCGGTGAAAGATGGTTCCCTTCAAGCCGTGAACAACTTAAAGAATCAAGCCACTCAAGAAGTCATCAGCCGATTGAACGCGACTGCAGGGCATCCCGATCACACGACTCAAGGACGAACAAAGAAGCGAAAGAGGGTGCAGCAGATGCTGCAGGTGGGTCCGGCCCATCCACCACCTCGCAAGAAGACAAAGAGACTACGAAGCAAAATGACGAAGAGGAAGAAGAGAAAGGGGCAACGGGGCGGCAACATCTTTCAAGATTCTTCGGGGTGGGGAATGCCTAACGACGATAACACACCCTACTATGGTCCCTTGGTGGTGACTTAGACCAAGAAAAAAAAAACTATAAAAGGAGATATGGGAAAACAGATGAGTAGTTGTTAGTGGACGCATCATGCCGAAAAGACGCGCTCCCGAAGCTCAAGCTCCTGAGCCTTCTGCTAAAATCGACAAAGTCGAGAGTGAAATTGAAGAATTGCCCCACATCGAACACGACGGCCGTTTTGATGTGTTTCAATCGCTTCCACTGGCGGCTGACGTGGAAGGACGTACTCTGATGGAGTTCATGCCTGTTCAGTCTGGCGAGACGAATTTTGTCTTTGACGTTCCGCCGGCCGACAGCTTCATCAACGTGGGGCGAGTTCGTCTTCGAACGACACTGCGAGTGCAGGCTGCCGCTGGAGTCAACCGTCAAGGTCCGCCACACAATGCCGACTGGGGCATCATCAACAACATCGGGGCATCGCTGTGGAAGATCGTCAAATTAGAATGCAATGGCACGACCATGACGAGCACGTCTGAGGATATGGCAGTGGCTACGACGATGACCACTCTGGCCTTTGAGGACAAGACGAACATTGAAAACCGCAAACAGACCGGTTTCAGTCTCGATACGCCTTTTCAAATCGACGCTGTGGCTGCAGCAGACAATTTCAACAAAGGCAATCTGGAAAGAAAGAAATGGTTTCAGCACCAAGACGACCCCTGGCCTCATACGGGAGTTCCCCCCGCTGATGATGCTCGAAGGTTTGAAGGCAAGCCCGTGTTTGTGACCGAGCTTCACGACCTGGTGGACTTTATGAACAATCCAAGATTTTTGATTCCTGGTGTCAAGATGAGTTTGACGGCCATTCGACAAGACCAAGCCAAAGTCATGATGGGAGCTGTGGGAGTGAACGCTGTGCTGGTCGTCGAGGACGTCAAGCTGGAGATCGAATATTTCAAGGCCATCCCGTCGAAAATGCAGAACGTGACCAACGTGTTGTTCGAGAACAACAAGTCGGCCAAATACCCCATCGTGTCCAAAGCCGTCCGAAAGTTCATCATCCAAACAGGAAGGTCGACGTGGGACCAGATGAACATTTTCGAAAATAATGTTCCCGACGTCATGCTATTCGCCATGACCACCACTGCCGCTCAGAATGGAGCCCGAACCCTCTCGCCCTACAATTTTCAAACCATGCAGCTGACCTCTCTCCTGGTCCGTAAGGGAATGGAAGAAGTGATTCCACGACGCTACTTCAACCATCAAGGCGACTACGCCGAGGCGGTGGAATTGCTGTACGATGCCGTGGGCACCATGAAAACGTCCAACAACAAGCTGATAAATAGAGACAACTTTCGAGGGGGCTATGCCATTTTTGGTGTTTGTCTGAATCCCGACGGGGTGTACAAGCCTTGGCAAGAAGTCTCTGGCATCAACACAGGACAGAGTGGCGTGAGTGTGAGCTTAACCTTTCAGACGGCCTTGTCTGAAAACGTGACCATCGTGTTTGTGGGTCTTTTGGAAAATCAAGTTCAAATCGACGGTGGTCGTAACGTGGTGCTAGAAAATCAGTTTTAAAACTGAAGGGGGAAAAAAAACCATGGCCAAGCGGGGATTGACGACGATGGAAATCAATCAAGTGCTTCGATGGGATCCCATTTTGAGCGCGAGCTGTTTACCGACTCGAGCGGAAGACACCATCCCGAAAAGGCTTCACGAATACCCTCGAGCCTTTGTGGCCAACACTGCTCCCTCGTCCCAACCGGGACAGCATTGGGTGGCCTTCCTGTTGTGGGACTCGCATCGAGCCGAATTTTTTGACAGTTACGGCATGCCAGCAGAGTTTTATTCCTCTCACTTTCAGACATTCTTGAGCCGGTATGGAGACGTGAGAAGAAATCACCGTGACCTGCAAAGCGTCCTGACGCACGTGTGTGGACAGTGGTGTTTGTATTGGCTGTATCATCGCCTGAGGGGGATCAGTCAAGAGGAGACGTTCAAGAAGTTTCATGACGATCAGCCCCTGCGGAACGACCAAGCCGTAGCCCAGTTTGTGTTGACCGTGATGGTCCAACCGCACGAGCACAAAGAGAGACTGTTCCAGGCCAAGCATGATTTTAATCAGAGTAGTCAAAGTCGTGAAAGAAACGAATAAAAGACTGTGGGAGTGAAAAAGAGTCAGTCTTGTGTTTTGCGCCGATCATATGGCAGACCTTCCCGAGCCGGGCTTGCGCCATCCCTGTACCATGCGCGTCGTGGGGGCTACCATGTCGGGAAAGACGCACTTTGTGACGAATCTGCTGCGCCATCGTCACCAAGTGTATTCCCACCCCGTGCTCAAGGTGTTGTATTGCTATGGCAGTGCCCAACCCCTGTTCGAAGAACTCCAAAGAGACGATCCCCACATTGTGTTTCATGAAGGGCTGCCTCAAGAGGCGTACAAAAAATGGTTACCCGAAGGAGGCATCGTGGTGCTGGACGATTTGATGGATCAAGTCGTCACCGACCCCAAATCCACCCAACTCTTTACCAAAGGAGCTCATCACGATCGCATCAGTCCCATCTCCATCGAGCAGAACCTGTTTCCCCAGGGACGCGGGGGAAGAACTCAACGCTTGAATACGCAGTACTTGGTGTTGTTCAAGAACCCCTCGGATTCTTTAGGCCCCTCCACATGGGCCCGGCAAGCCTTTGCCGGGCAAACCGAACGCCATGCTCAGTTCAAGGAAGCGTTCCAAGCTGCCTGCGGAAGACCCTGGGGCTATCTGCTGTGCGACATGCACCCGACTACAAAAGATGCGTTTCGTTTTCGAACGAACATTTTGCCATCCGATCCCGACCCTCATCACATCTACTACGTCCTGCAGGACGAAGGAAAAGCATGAGCGACGACGACGGAATGCAACAAATCCTCAACAAACTGCTCCAGGATCCTTACCCGAGGACTTCCCCTTCTCCTCCCCTCCCTATCCCTCCGGGTGGGGGTGGGGGCGAGGACCGACCTCCGGAAACGGCCGGCACAGCCGGCCGAGTTCAAGACCCAGAGAGGAATTCCCTTCCCCTTGATCCCACAACAACAAGCCGCTTACCTCGACAAGAAGACATCAAAGAAGAAGACCCGATGGTCGTCCAACACCTCACCATGGCTTCTTGGCCCACAACCACAAGTGTCCGGTCCACGACCGCAGCTTCATCCACCAAGACCACAGCTCCATCTAGCACGACCCCAGCTCCGTCCACCACGACCATAGCTTTCTTGGAAGAGACGCCAGTGAGACGATCGGAAAAACGACCACCACCACCATCAAGGCGTTCGGTTGCTTGGAATCCTAGCCAGGGGTCTCTTAGGGACGACGACGACGACAAGAAGATTAAGAAGACTGTGAGGAGACCATCTGGAGTCACGCATCCCCCTACCAACACAACAACAACAACAACAAGCCATCGTCAACGTCATGACGGAAGCGAGGACGAGGAAGACGATCAACAAGGGGGCTGGATCCAGTCCATGATCCAGCGATTGCAAAAAAACCATCGTCGACGGAAACGCCGTCACCATAAATAGATGGAGGTTGAGGATAGAGCCCCTTCCCTTCCTTGGACGCCATGAAGAAAACAACAGGGAAAAAGACCCCACCCACAAAGGGAAGAGGAGGAGCTTTGACTTGGCGTCAACGTCGCCAATTGTTTCCCATTTTGCAAAATCGATTTTATCAAATGCCCCGAAGGAATGCCCGTCGTTGGGTGTCTCCTCTGGCGGTGAGCTCGGTTCGAAATCATCTGGCTTCGTCGTATTGGAAAAGAATATAAAAGCGAGGATGCCAAGCCTCCCCAACGGAGTCTCAGCATGGCACGGCAACGACAACTTCGACCCCGACGACGACGACGACAAGCGGCGAGCAAAAACATCCCCCCATCGAAAGGGAGAAGGATCGTCCAGCGCCTGGTCCAAAAGATGGCACCCCATCTCTGGCCGCACGTCAATCGTCAACTTCGACAATGGGCTTCCCAACACAAAAAACTGTACGAACGAACTCAGAGTGGGAGTGGCTCGCGCGATCAGAGTGGAGGCAGTTTTATGGACAAGGCCTGGTGGACCCGATTGGGGAAACGCATGGCGAATACAGCCACCACCATGGGCACCTTTGGACTGGCCGATGTGCCTTATCCGAATGCCTAAACACACGGAGGTGAGGGGGGCACACATTTGTTGGGTTGGGCCGACCACGTATAAAGGCAGCTCGTTCAACTTCACATCGACCAGTCGGAGAAAGAGAGAGAGAGAGAGAGAGTAAGTCTGGTATTTGCTTGAGAAAAAAAACACCCTAATTCATGGGAAAAAAGACTTCTCACCGTCGGAGCAGGACCAAGAAGAAGACGAGGACCGCCCACAATCAAGAAGGAAGCGGTTGGTTATCCGGTGCTGCACGAGTGAGTCGCGTTTTCCGAAAACTAGGTCGTGGGGTCAAAAAGGCTGGCAAATCCCTGAAAAAGAACAAAAAACGTATTGGACGTTGGGCTTTAGAACAAGCCGGTTCTGCAGGAGCCCAAGCAGGAACCAACCTTCTCTTAAATTATGCCATGGGAGCAAGTCAAGACGATGGAGGGTAACTCTATAAATACCCCCTACCCAGGGGCCGTGGGGGACTCATTCATGATGACGATCAAGCACCGACGTAGAGGTCGCCACCACAACCACCGTTATGCCTAGAAAATCGTATAAAAAGCCAGCAACTCGTGCCAAAGGAACCTCGGCCGCCAGCTGGAATCGACGGAAATTCAAATTTGGTCATCCCTACGTGCATTACGGTGTGACGCTACATCCTTTTCCTGAAAAAGTCACCGACTCAGGCATCACCGGAGAGCCCAAAGCGGTCACCATTTCCAACAAGCAGTTCCTCCTCCCACCACCTCGAGCGTTACGAAAATGAGTCGGCTTCGAACCCATCACATGTTTGTTCGAGCTCTCAAAGACAGCGACAACGATGAGCAACGCGCCAAGCTGTGTTACCACTCCAACAAATTGCAACAGCGAGCCATGGCCGAAATCCTGCACAACACGCTTTTAGGGAATATTCCTCTAGAACCTCAAGAATTTTACGAACTCAAGCCTCACAGTCGACGTATGGTGAAGTACGCCAATCCTCATTTGAGTGACAAAACACGTCAATCCATGTCCAAATACCAACAAGGAGGTTGGTTGGGGGGCGTCATGAAACGCATTTTGACCCGAACGGCCAAGAAAGCCCGCATGGTGGCTCAAAATAAGGGTCTGAAAAAAGCTTTGAAATCGGCGGCCAAAAAAACTCTTTCCCAAGCCAAACAATCCCTCAAGTCCAATGTCGACGATCTCACCAGTAACACTTTGACTCGTATAAATTCAGACCTCTCGTTCACGACTCCCACCACAAGCCTCGCACGTCCAGGCGGCGATCATCGACTGCATCAGCTCTATGCGCAACTAGCCGAAAACGAACTGGCACGAAAAGCCTTAAACGATGCCTCCTAAACCCCAGCACAAGAAAGTCCAAGAAATGGTGTTGGTCCCTGCCCACCAAGTCCCTTCTCATGGAGGAAGTCTGATGGAACAAATTCTCGAGGAATTGCAAAACCTCAACACCGCCTTCAGTCTGGACAAGCCCCAAGGATTACTGCACCGGTTGGAGTCGACGAAAAAAATGTTCAAACGTGTTCGCGAGTCCAATTTGGATCCCGTGATCAAAACTCATCTGATGCAACGTTTAGACGCCCTTTGTCTCAAGTACGAAAATCGAGCCCGAGACCAGGGGCCACAAGAAGAAGAAGAAGAGAGCCCACCCTCTCCCCCTTCTACGGCAGCAAGAGGATCGTCCTTCACTGCTACCCCCTTGTCTTCCGGAGACCTGACCACATCGACCGAATCCGGGGGTCCCGACGATGCTCCAAGTACCCCTCCAGGGAGAACGCCCTTCTCCTACGAAAAACTGAAAAGGACCTTGGATCAGCGACGAGCGTCCATTTTGCGGGAGATTGGTTCATTGAAAGAACGATCCTCTCCTCCAGGAGCCAGCAGTTCTGTTCTCCAAGAACATGGGAAAAAAAGAGGCTCTCCCGAGGGACAAAGAGACGAAACTCCCAAGACGACCAAGCCCTCCCCAGGACGAAAACAAAGGGTTCGACGCCCTCCTCAAAAATTTACTCCGTGGGAACCCCTTCGATTCAAGCCCAAAAAATCTCGAAAGTAAACCATGAACGTGTTTATTAGTGTTGATCTACTTGTACTACAACCCATACAAAGTTCATTAAACATCTTTTAACCGGCATATCCAAAGGGAATACTTGATCTGCCATAGCGAACGCGCTTATCAAAGCGAAGCCGTGCTTTCTTTTGTCGTGACGCTGCCGTTTTCAGCTCCAACGGCCGTCGATCGCGTACAATCATTGGAGTAGGGACCGTCGTGATGGTCTCTTTATCCTCCACCATCTTCAGCAATGCGTCCAGGTGAATCAACCCCTTCGTCGTGTAGTTGGAACGAATGCCTAAAAAAACAACCCCTTTTTTAATAAAGAAAATTTGAATAACGCGCGGCTCACACTAATATGCCAAGTCCTTGTGGAGCTCACCTTTAAACTTACACTCTCCACGCCCTTGCGCCGTTTGGTAGCCATACGCCTTAGGACCCACGGAGACAAACTCTGTGATGTAATCGCCCGGTTTCAGCTCGGACGTCAGCTCCCCCAAACAATCGCCCAACTCTAACGTCGGCTCGCCAGGCTTCACACTGTAAATGATGGAGTCTGTGTCGGTGTACAGGAGCTGCTGAGGTTCCAACTTATCACAGGCCTCGTACAAGCAGATGCGGGCCAAAGCCGTGGTCCAAGCAGCCACAGCCACGCTGCGTTTCGGGTGCTCCGTGACAAACTCTTCCTTTTGGGTGTAATGAAGCATCACCATCTCTTCGTTGACCAGGAACACGTCCTTGACGACCACAGAGTTATCCGTGATCAGGTTAAAAAATTCGTCGGGCTTGTTGATGAAGTTGGTCATGCGCTTCTTCACCCGCTCACCAAACTTGCCCCACAAGTTGTTCAGTCGAATCTTGGCGTGAGCTCTCTTGCCCGGGTTGTGCTTGATACGATCGTACTCCAACAGTACCCCCGTCTTGACATAATAGTCGTCAATGAAATGCTGTTTCTGCTCGTCCGTCTCGAGGTGAGATGGCCAACCAGAAGCTTCTTGTTTGTCTTTGAGAGCAGAATACACGTACGAGGCGAACAAATCCTCCCCCTTGCAGGGATAATGCCACACCTCGTAGACAGACAAGATGATGTAGCCTTTTTCGATGGCCTTGTGCAGTTCCAGGGTCGCCCACGTACCGACGAAAGCGCGTTGGTCGTCGGAATGATGACAAACGATGTCACAGTTTTGCGCACACAGGGTACAAAGGGCGAAGATCAGTTTTGAGCGCAGACGGCACGGCAGCACTGGAAAGTACAGATCCTTGGGGGGCAAGACTTTACATTTGACGAATCCAAAGGCTTCTTGTACCACTTGGGTAGGATCCTGGTTCTCAAAATGAGTCCGCACTTCGGGATGGCCATAGAAGTACGTGCGAGTCTGACAGTAAGGGTACAAAGACGTAAAATCCACATAGTGAATTTGCTCGCCCTCTTCCACCACTTTGTGCAACACTATCGGCCCACACCGCCCACCAAAAAGAGCCTCGCGCACATCTAGAGCTTTTCGATGGTCAAAATCCATGTACGACAAATCAAACCCGCCAACCATATGATCAAATTCGTGTTCCCAGATCTCGATCACCCTTTCTCCCTGGGAGCGCAAAAAACTGATTTTGGCTTGCGTATTCTCGTAGAGAGTTTGCATGGTCTTGTGACAGACAGGATTTTGTGTACTTCGGCGTGGATAACACGTAGGACATCCGTGATAAAAACAGCCGTGGAACTCAAAAGCTTGCTCTACAAGATAGAAAAAAAACCACAATAAGTCAAGCAATGCCCTATGGAGCGTGATGATTTGTGACTAGCAGTCCTAGGTTGGATTTACTCACTTGTCTCTTCGTCGAAGCCGTCCACTCGATATCCTCTCAGATTCTTTTCGCCCCTTGGATGGAGTACGGAACGAAAACGACTCAGGTCCTCTATGAAGCCGGATTGGTGCAACAGCTGAAACCACTGAAGGCACTTAATGGAGTTGTTCTCGTGTCGTCGATACCCACCAGGAGGAATGCAGCCGATGACGTCTTTGGCCATGTGGTTCTGCAAGTAATTCTTCAACGTAAACGAGGCCAAAGTGCTACATTGCTCTATGGGGTCAATCTGGCATTCTTTGATGGAGATGTCACGAAACGCAATCATCGCCTCCGCCAGAACCAGGACATCCTTTTCACAATAGTCCTCTTTCACCGCTTCCAAATCAAACGTGTCGTTCTTGTGGGCCTCGTACCATTTCAAGAACTCTTTACGGTCTTCTACCTTCATGAACTCAGGACTGAAATACTCTTGTGCCGGCCAGGGTCCCTGATACCCCCGATTTCGTTTGGTGTTGAATTTGTGTGGAAAGAACCCCTTTTCGGTCGCGAGATCAAACATGGCAGGCAATTCCGACAAGGCCGCAGGAATAAAATTCAGAGAATCTTTGAAAGTAATTCCTAAACGGGGTAACGTCATCAACAAAAGAGAACCACCATTCATAATCACCTTAGGAGTGTGTCCGTTCTCTATCAACCAACGGCAACAAAACTGACCATCATACTTTCTTAAATTATGCGCAATGCATATCGTTTCACAATTGGTGGGTGTAATGAGCCACTGCATGAAATCGTTCAAGCTGTAAAACGTCATCATCCGTTTCACCTCATCAAAATATTCGCAGGGCTCCTCAAAAGATTGGTGTTGACAATGATAACAAACGTGCAAGGCCTTGACCAACTCTACTTCGTGAACGTTATCTTCCTCGTAAGCGTACGCTTCGAAATCGAACAGCAACCATCGCATTTTTTTCAAGGCATTTTTATTCATGGCCACTGCTTGGACATAACACAAGTGGTCTTCCATTTGAAAGGAATTGCAATTGCGGCACCAACTTTCCCCGCAACGATGCATGCTCATCGGCCGCCAAAACATCTTCTTAGGTTTTCTCACCTTCAAATCAACCACTCGACAGCATTTCAGACAACGCTGAAAGCATTCACAAACGCTATAATACTGTACCACACCCGGTTTCTGTTGACTCACGTCCTCGTCCACCTCTTCGTCATCGTCACCACACTCCTCTTCACCACACTCATCATCATCATCACCCTCTTCATCGTCCTCTTCGTTCTCCCCACCCTCTTCTTCTTCATCACTACTCTCCTCTCGCGAAACGTGAACTTTTGCACGACACACCTTTTTCACCCACTTGTTCTTCTTTAAAACATGATCGCGCAAACATGCTTCGCTGTGAAAAAAACGATTGCAAATGGAACATTCCATTCGGTCTCCTGCATCAGCACACTGAACAGCCCTTCGCTTGCACCCCGCACAAATTTTTTGACAAGTGTGTTTGCTCTGACAATGAGACTTATCGCAGATCATGCAATATTGAGGCTTCACAAAAAACGCCCTCACGTTTTTAATGACGTTATAATGACCATTGGCGTGGTGCAAGTACAAGTGCTTGACGCTCTCCCGATTTTCCACCTCGTCAAATAGTTTGCTGTCGCCACGGTAGCCGACTTGGTTTCCCATGTCCTTGTAGACAACGTGCACTTGATATTCTGGAGCCAGAACGAGTTGAAACTTGTCCAACTCGTCTCGTCCACAAGGACCAACAAGCACTCCGGCCTCTTCTTGCAATGCCCTATATCGTGCTTGCAAAGCACGACCGGAGACCTCCTCTCCCATGGCTATCACTAAAGCCGCCGCACAACAAAACCCGTCTTCTACCCTAACATTGACGATGCTCCTCTTGTTCGCAAAAAATAGAGCGGGATCTCGTGTAATTCGCTTCGGAATACACTGAACCTTAACCGAAATCGTCCGCCGGCGATTTCACTTACGCTTTGCCTTTTCAAGAGGGCTCGTTGCATGTTCACCATTTCACAGTGATGTCTTATCAATAGCCTGTTTTTTCTCTGCGCCCCCGTGTCGGTGTTCCACTCAGATTGAGAGAATAAACACCGACATTTGGGACAAAAGCCTATTCGAAAATACGGATTGACCGCGGCCAACAGATCTTTACAGCTAAAATAATAGCGTCTTCCCTTACGTGTCAACCTCAGCACAAACACAAACTCTTCCCCCTCCCCAGGATGAACATAAATCACCTCATCCAACCTCTCGTTAGGACAAACTTCTAAAACCACAAGCCTTTCCTCCAGCTGCCTCATCAACCACACTCCCCACTTTTCGAAGCTTTCTTCGTCCAGCCAATCGATTTGACACGACGTCAAGAAATTCATCACGTCTTTACTACCTGCCTCTTGAAGGCGCCCCTTGCGCAGACGTCGCTCTTTTTCTTGGGAAGTTTTGACTTTCGTATAAACTAATATAGCCCCGGGTAAACAAAGATTCTCTGAATGATAAACCTTCGATTTTTCTTTGAACAATGTCAAAGCATCCGTTTTCTTAGCCTCTTGCCAGGCACTACTATTCTTACCACTGCCAACAGATTGCGGATCGTCGACAATAGACACCTGAATGTCAAATACCCCTTGCAACAAAAAGTCCTCATTGGACTGGGATACTTTTCCAAGTTTGTTCTCCAAAATTTCCACATCAAATTCAGACACGGGCATCAAAGGAATAGTAATGGGATCTTCGAGTCTCTTGCTAGACAATTGCAAAAATATACGGTCATTCTCCCTAGCATCCTGAGTAACAGTGTCTACAAGCTCATGAAGGCGACCTCGTAACTCGTCTAGAGCCTCATTCACATCGTCCGCTTCCTCGTCAACAATTTCAACCAGGTAAGACAACTGCCTTAATTTGAATTTTCTATTGAGTTTTTGTTTTACCTTGGTTATCCTCATGCCCCGTGGCTGTCGCGATGATTCTGGCGGCGGGCTGGATGCGTTTCGTGACGACGTCGTTTCATTGTTCGTGCTTTCTTGTTGCCTTGCTTGGGAGCGTGTCGTCACACCACCACCTTCTTGATCTACCCATGTTAGCAGGTTTGCCAAAACTTCATCAAGGGCATCTACGTGCAATCCATGTCTTGAAAACTTCCCCAACTCAACTCCTGAATAGGGCTTAAATGGGCCAATTTATAGTGACTTGTCGCCCCTACACTCCAGACGCGGTCATTTTTCATTGGCCACAAAAATACACCCCTGAACTTGAATCTAATTTGTCCTATGGGATAAATTTCGTGGTACCATGGAAATAGTCCAATGTGCCAAACATGTAATAAAAACAGATTTCAAAGCTAGGCAAACTTTCATAATTACCGAAGGAAAAACATTGACATTCTAATCTCCTGTGTGGATTTAATAAAAAATCGGTTTATTACCTGTGCCACGTGTTTGAGGCTGACAAGCACCGCCCCCTTTGGGGATTACAGCACCTAAAAAGGCCACGCCTTGTTTACCAAAGGTGTGTCCGCTCTGTGTCCATCTTTGTGCCTAGTTTTACTTAGTTTTCTTATATTTCGTAAATCTTTTCACACAGTAGGATGACCATTCGGTTTTATCCCAACCCTCTATCATTTTTTTATCATGCTTCTTAGTCTTCTTTAATACCCAAATGCTGGTTTTCTTGCCAAAAACCTGACGAAGCGCCTACGAGGTCTAACAGTCACATGATTCCCTAAAACCAATCCTAGTAGTACAACGTGCCCCACGTGTGAATGATAGACAGTGTCCATTAATTTGGTATGTCCAATAGTTATAAAAAAAAGGCGAATGAGAGAGCCTGCTCCATTCGCTGAAGTGAACATGGCGGAAACACAAAAGAACACCACGATGTAAGTTTTTTTTTTCTTGTTTGATGCTTTTAAAAACACCCCTTAAAGACACCTTTGACTTAGACTATGGATCTGCCCTTTTGAGTAGAACCGGCGCATGCCAATCCAAACAATGAACCCCATTAGTGTACAACGCCCCATTTGTTCCTCGCTCAACTGCATTAATCACCAGCTTCGTCAATTCATTGCGCCATATCCTTTTTTCTTTTTTGTTATAGAAAACATGAGGGTAAAACCATGAAGGACAAAAAGCTGGAAGAATCGTTGTGTAAGAACTGATTAACTTATACAAATAATGTAATTGCCGCCTTCCAACAAACTCCCCAACTCTTCACCCTCACACAATCTCAAAATTAAATCTAGTGGCAAAATATTGTAAGAAATCTCATTCAGATGGTTTTTAAAAAGCAAACTTTCCGTTATTTGCCAGATTCTATGATCAGCTAGTTTGCGATGCGACTATTTCGGCAGAAAGAAAAAAAGCTCAGACATTTCATGTAGTCAGTGATTTATTATAGCGTAAAGCTTTTCCTGCAACACCGTATAACACTGCGTCTTTTCAATACATTGTAAAGTCTCACACCACTTGACATAATTCATCTCTAATACTAATCTAGGATTTACAATGCCATAACTTTCTATAACATAACACAGCAGTAGCCTCACCGTGCGGCCGTTCCCGTCACAAAACGGGTGTACTTGCAGAAATTTCACGACAAACTCGGCTAGCAAAATGGATAATTGATAACAATCTCTTTTCTCTTTTATTTCCCACCATCGCCTATTGAAGTCGTCTATCAGATTAGTCATTTTCTGTTCGATGTCTCGAGGGGAACAATATTCACAAAGCTTACCACGAAATTCCACCATTCGTCGATTTTGACTGTACCCGCGTTGTTTCGACTGTACAACCACATACTGATGTACATCCCACAAAAGTTCGTGTGTCAGCAAACCAGCATTTTCATCTTTCACCAGAGCGTGCAAATAACAATATCCCAAGTGCAGGCCTTTCAATTCTTCAATCAGAAGCTTCGTTTGACCTTCTTGTACTAGGTGAAGTATTAAATGCCCATATATCTTGCCAAGCTCGTCACAATGATCAAACAACTCTTCCAGCTGAAGCTGAGATAGGTTTCGCACTGTCGCTAGGTCCATGAATATCGGGTCCTCGGTATTAAGCTTTTGGAAATCTGCTACACACCAACGATCACGAAAATTATCGCAACGATCATTCGTCACCGGTTCGTTCATGCTGCTGCTGCTGCTGCTACTGCTGCTATCCATCTTCACCCGATCAAAAACTTCCTCGATTGTAATCTCAGCCTGATTGTCGTTTCGCTTTTAGTCTCTTACTTTGTTACGTCAAGGCATAAAAGGCAATTTCATGTGCCAATAACCACCTCTCTGACTTCGCTTTTTCATTTTTTTTAACACGTTGAAGAGGAGTTGCCTTGTGCCAAATGATGACGGACTTCTTACCACGTCGTTGGCGCCTCATGATTATCATGTTTTTTTTCTTTCCAATGCGTCCCCTTTTTATAGTTTTTTTTTTTTTTAATCCAAGTCGGTTATTTTATTTGTTTATTTTTTTCAGCCAAAGCGCGGGAACGATTCCGGTTGCTTAAAAAAATGGTGGCGAAAGAACAACAACAGCAACAGCAACCACAACAGCAACAGCAACCACAACAGCAACAGCAATCACAACATCCCACCCCACCGAGCTCCTTCCGGTCGATACCGGCCGGGCTGGAGAGCTCGGACGAAGAAGACGAAGAGGACGAAGAAGACGATTACCAAAAAAGGATTAATCCGGACATATGTTTAATGATGCATCACCATTTTGGTGATCTTTTAGATATCATCAAATAAATATTTTATATAAAAAAATGTCCAGTTTGTATAAAATATACATCCCTATAACTGAGCAACATAATACCGCGAGCGCTTTTCCCACAAAATAATTTTTCGTTCCCTAATCTCACCGCCTCCCATAAGCTCTTTTTCCCAAACGTTCTCCCTATTCAAAAATAAAATAAAATACATAGAATTGGTTAATATACATATAAATTGATTAAGTGATAACTCCACGATACAACACAACATCAACCACTACAGAAAAAATCTGAGCCCCAGGTGGGAACCGAACCCACGACAACCTCAACCCTCAGATAATCATACGAGTTTCCAGTAGCTCAGTGGTAGAGCATCCGTCTAGTTAATCGGAAGGTCGTGGGTTCGGTTCCCACCTGGGGCTCAGATTTTTTCTGTAGTGGTTGATGTTGTGTTGTATCGTGGAGTTATCACTTAATTAAAATAAAATAATAATAATCTCACTTACCACGAGCCGTTTTCCTCCCTGAAAAAAAAAGAAAACGAAATCAATAAATAAGCATAATAATCATCTCACCAAGTGACGAGAAATCTTTTCATCTTTATTCACAATGTCTGCTTCCTCGTGAACAATTGCAACTGACTATGACGATTGCCTTCATTTAAACTTTCGGTTTAGGTTTTTTAAATTACCTTCTTGATTCGCATTCCCCACTGGTTGTCGCGATGTTTCTGCCGGGAGGCTAGATGCGTTTCATGACGACGTCGCTGTTTCTTCATTGTTTCTTCATTTTCTTGTTGCCCCTGCTGGGGAGCTTCTTGATCTACCCATGAAAATAAGTCTCCCAAAACTTGATCAGTCGCATCTAACGTTCAAAAGCCCCTCAACTCAACTCTTCAATGGGTCTTAAACAACTCTCAACATTACAAATTCTAGTCACACGTAGCCCGTTTTTCATTGGCCACAAAAAATAACAGCTGGAACTTCACTCCAATTTGTCCCTCTTTATGCTAAGCTTTGAATGTTTATTACAAATATATCGGATTAATAAAAAGTGTGTTGACCATAAGCTGCTCTTTTAATTAAAAAAAGATGGGAGCAAGTCCTTTAATTCCATAGATTACCAAGAATGATTTCGTTTATCGTCTAAATGTTTAAAGCGTGAGAATTCAACGTTTCGAGACTTCATTTTCAAGATTTATATTTTCAAAATCGGACGGTTTTCAGCTTTATACTAAGGTTTGAATGTTTATTACAAATATCGGATTAATAAAAAGTGTGTTGACCATCACCTGCTCTTTTAATTAAAAAAGATGGGAAAAAGTCCTTTGATTTTTAAATTACCAAGCATGATTCCGTTTATCATCTAAATGTTTAAAGCGTGAGAATTCAACGTTTCGAGACTTCATTTTCAAGATTTATATTTTCAAATTCGGACGGTTTTCAGCTTTATACTAAGCTTTGAATGTTTATTACAAATATCGGATTAATAAAAGGTGCGTTGACCATCACCTGCTCTTTTAATTAGAGAAGATGGGAACAAGTCCTTTAATTCCATAGATTACCAAGTTTTCAAGATTTATATTTTCAAATTCGAACGGTTTTCAGCTTTATACTAAGCTTTGAATGTTTATTACAAAAAACGGCTTAATAAAAAGTGTGTTTACCATCACCTGCTCTTTTAATTAAAAAAGATGGGAAAAAGTCATTTGATTTTCAAATTAACAAGTTTTCAAATATATATTTTCAAATTCGGACGGTTTTCAACATTATGGTGTGAATGTTTATTACAAATATCGGATTAATAAAAAGTGTGTTGACCATCAGCTGCTCTTTTAATTAAAAAAGATGGGAAAAAGTCCTTTGATTTTCAAATTAACAAGTTTTCAAATATATATTTTCAAATTCGGACGGTTTTCAACATTATGGTGTGAATGTTTATTACAAATATCGGATTAATAAAAAGTGTGTTGACCATCAGCTGCTCTTTTAATTAAAAAAGATGGGAAAAAGTCCTTTGATTTTCAAATTACCAAGCATGGTTCCGTTTATCGTCTAAATGTTCAAAGCGTGAGAATTCATCGTTTCGACACCGTCGTGACTTCAATTTTCAAGATTTGTATTTTCCAATTCGGACGGTTTTTATACTAAGGTTTAAATATTTGTTACAAATGTCAGATTTACAAAAGTGTTGCTCCTCTATAATCAAAAGTGTTGCTCTTCTAATCAAAAGTGTTGCTCTTCTAATTAAATCAGATTCTTGTTTTGAATTTCAACCACGACCGAAAAGCCCCCGAAAAATCAACTGCGAGCAAACGACCCCTTTCATTTCTTAGATCACCAAGCATGCTTCAGTTAATTCTACGTTTGGACACCCGCCACGACTTCATTTTCAAGCTTGTTTTTTCCAATTCGAACGGTTTTCAGCTTTATACTAAGGTTTAAATGTTTATTACAAGTGTCGGATTAACAAAAGTGTGTTAACCGTCAGTTGCTCTTCTAATTAAAAGAAAAGATTCTTGTTTTTTCAACAGCTGGAACTTCACTCCAGTTGTCCATGCATTTTATGGTAGCATGGAAGCAGCGCGATCAGACTTAATACCGTGAATTTACCATCAGCTGCTCTTCTAATTAAAAACTATTCTTGTTTCTTTCATTTCTTAGATCACCAAGCATGCTTCATTTCATTCTATGTTTCGAAGCCATCAAGGCTTCATATTTTTTTGTTCGAGATTTTTTATTTTCCAATTTCGGGTTTTATCCTCGGCTTCGAAAACAGTATCTTCTTTCCTCAGACAATCCATTTCCAAATAGATACCGTTCAACGATACGTATTCTTTCTTCTTGCCTGTTCCATGCAGCTAGCGTATTGCTCATATCTATTCCTTTACGTTATGTAGCTCCCCTGCGTTCTTTTGAGGCTATGTAACCCCCCGTGACGTCATTTTTGGGCCTTTTTGCTACCGCTATACTACACTCCTTACTACTCAGTTGTTGGATCTTGTACAGCATCATCAAATCCTTTTAAATTCATGCCTTCTGGCCCTTTTTCTCTAGTATGCTTCCATATCCTTTTGAGGATATGGCAGTGATCTTCTCTTTCATGGAAGACGTCTCCTGTAATTGGATCAATCTCTGGCACATACAAATGAGTACTGAAGTCCACACCTGTGCATCTCAGCTCTGTTATTACATGGCGGAATCTGTAGGTGGCCACAAGTGATCTCAACTTGTCAAGTAGGGTCTCTTGAACAGTATTTGGTCTAAAGGGGTAAGGAGAGTAGCCCTGGGGAACCAGCTGGCTTCTAATATTAGTAACTGCATCCTCTAGTGACAAGCCATCTTGGGTGCGCAAGTGGTGTAGCCTCTCAACTACCTCAAGGGGTATTGCATCATCTCTTGTCTGAACAACGGGTCTACCATCTTGTCTTACTAGAAATTTGAAAGTAAAGTATGGGAATTCTTATTGCTTAGAATAAACAACCTGTTTAGCAGAATGGACAACCATTCATCCTCTACGACCACTGTCTTACATGTACATGTACTGAGTCTTTGTCTTAGTGCTAGCTTACCTCCAATTTTCACCAACATGTTTAACAATGTGTCTCGACTTTGCTTGCTGACACTTTCTTTGGCATCATGGATCAGCTGCCATAAATGCAGTGGTCTTGTAGCTCCTTGTGTACGCAAACTATTAAACTCTCCATCACTTACAGCACCTTGAAATGAAAAGATATCTCTTAAAATTTTGGCATTTGCTTCAAGTAAAGCAAGCAGCTACATAGTGTGACAAGGGAATTCCTGTGTTATGTACATCTAAGTCTTCCTTGACCATTACTTGGCTAGCAATCTTGAAGGTTTGGCATGTAGGTAGATTGAATAGTGATTTGTGACATCATTGAAATATGCTTGAAATGATCAGAATGGGTGCTCTACAGTAAATCACTTAAAATCATGTCAAAATGTGAGTTAGTACATATACTGACAGTTTTTCTGTAATAGTGCATGACTTACCAACAGGCTTTAAGCTCATATCGACCATCTCTTTTTTGATTTTATCAGTCATGTCTCAAGGTACTGGTCTCGGATACTGTTGTATGGTATATACTGTACTGGCATAGCAAAGGGCTTTTTGTTCCGCCTTTCATCACTGACCAGGAAAAGGAGAACATGTGTTGCTGCAGGCTGTCTTTTTTTGACAAACAAGCCCCTGAGGTACTTTAGCATGTCTTGTAATAAATTCTTATAACCTTTCATTACATCCTTGACACGAGGTGATGTAGGATCAAGTAATGGCAATAGAGATTCAAGGATGGCCTTGAAGGACTGTGCTTGGGTTAACAGGGTGCTGTACTCAACTCTTTCCCAACAGAGTGTTTTCAGTAATTTAACAGAGGCAGTTGGTGAATTAAATTTCTTGCGATACTCTTCTTCTGCAACAACAAGTCCGTCTGCCAAGAACTTAACATCATGGTCAAGAAAATCCACTTGCTTCTTAATCTGGTTTTCAAGCCATTGCCTATCCTCCTTGAGGCCCTTGGCAGAACATAGCGATGTCCTTTCCTCATAATCTTTTCTTATTTTCTGCAGCTTCCCATCTCCAAGATCGATGTCTCCATTCCACTTCCCTTTAACTGACTCTTGAAGAGCAGCATTCACATCAAATGCATCTGCTTTAATCCAAAAGCGACCTTTTGGATTTGAAGCTTTAAGCTGTTTTAAGGCTTCAATCTGCAATTGGTTGGATGAAATACAGCAATCAATAAAATGATTTTGTACATTAAATTGACTCAGGTTCTCCAGCCATTTTAAAACATTTAATTCCCTGTGACTTCTCCATGAATAAAAGTCAGTTTTCCCTGACTACAATCAAAAGAAAATATGAGAATTAACAAGAAATGGCACTATTATGTGATATTTAACTGTACACTTTTGGTGTTTGTACATACAGCATGTAGCCTATTAGTAAGTACATCCATACTAACCTGTATCTTCGGTTCAACTGTGAAATCAGACTTTGCTGCATTTTTCTGGTGAACCCTTGTGCTTGGGGCAGCCACATTAGCTTTTGCCTTAAGAGGAGAAAGAAAGGGTTTTAGCAAACAAATCTGTAATGCTCCAAAATGTAAATAGGTGTACAAATGCGTCTGTAAAACTGTTGCAACATGCATAAATGTGTACATAGACTTTCAAAACTGGTTTTAACTTACATAAATTGGAATATTTGATAAACTTTTCTGCACTTCACTCCACATTGGACCTCTGAACAGTCTATTAAACCTGTTTGGGAATTCTGCACACATTGTCTCATGCCACATGCGAAAATCTTTAGGAACTTTTATCTGCAAGAAAAGATAGATTTTGACTGTAAATAAATCTTTTTTACATGCAACAAACAATATCAAAATTCAAACTTTATGCCTCCACAAAATTATAGAAGCTAATTGTTTCACTATGTTTATGATTAATATGTACTAGTAAACATGTGTATTTGCTGACTGTAGAATGATCTAGAATTCTTCAATACAGCCCTTGGCTACCACCTGATGTTGTATTTGATTTCTCTATCATTCTACAGCCACCATGTGCCTGGTTTAATAAGTACTCACTATCAGTTTCTAAGCCTTAATTACAAACAAATTTTGGAATGGAGTATCAACAGATATAGCTACCAACACAGCAAAAATGGCAAGGACTTACAGCTAACTAATAATGAAAACAACTACAACTCTCTACAATCAGGTGTGCATTATTAGACAAATGCATTTCATTTGGCAATCTTCTCACCTGTGTGATATTTGTGCAACTAAAGAATTCTATCTGGAATTCAACCAAACCAAAAGGCATCCTTGAAATGTCAAAAAGGGGCTTATCACTTTTGGGAGACTTTGTTGCCAAGCAGTATGCAAATTTATAGACAAGGTTTGACTTTCCACAATTTTGTAGCATCTTCATTGCTTCTAGGGCTAGAGTGGCAAAATCACCAGGGTTGGTAGAGATTCCCATCTCATTTGCGAGTTTGAGAAACAAGGTGTTTAACTGCTCTAACTCATCAATTCTAGTATGTGGTTCCACAGCTTTTGGTTGTTGCAAATCTTGCTTATCATGATTTTCTGTCTGTGATATCTTGTCTACACCCCGACGAGTTGGGACTTGCTTTGCAACTGGATCGATCCCCATGATGTTGGATATTGTTAAATTAAATTCTTTTTCTGCTTCTTCAAGATTTTTGAAACAGCTTTTGAATGTCTTTGTTACTCTTGTTCTCACTCTTGCATCTGAAATGATGAATAAATATAATATATGTATGGTGAATAGACCATTTCTCCAAATTATTACAGAATTATTATTAGAATTATTCTGTATTATACACTGACAGCATCGCCCTATCTTTGGAATAAAATATCCTTTAGAATTTTGGCAGCAGCTTGTGAAAAGTAAAGAAATGCAATGCATGCACATGAATGAAAAAGGAAAATGTGAATGAAAATGACAATTAGTTTAATTCAGTTAGCTTATTGATACATGTAGCACTGAAATCAGGTTCTGTATGGATCAGTGTTTAATCAGTTTTAATATCCAAGTGATGACGTGAGTTTGATAATAATTATTGAATTATAATTGTAAAATAGGTTTATTGTAGGTAAATATGCAGTAACTCAATGAAGTCTTGATTATTGAGTCTCCAAGACTCGTAAAGCAACGTAAGACAAGCAGATGATCACAACTGACACATTTTTATATATCGTCTAAAATTATACTCTTTAAAATTGCTTTAATTTTACACAAAGGGAATGTAAAATACTGCAAAAATAAATAAATAAATGAATAGATAAATAAATAAATAAATAAATAAATAGATTTAAATAAATAAATATATAAATAACATAATGGATCTTTATAATGAAGACAAATTCATTTACAGTAATCAATCCATAATTAATCATTTGACTTACTTGACAACACAAAGTTTGAAGAAGTGGCTGTCTTGATGTGGAGGGCAGCATCAAACCAGAATTTGTGTGTAGCTCTAAATGAAGGCCAAGTTGATGAAGATGAATCAAACCCATAATCTGGATCAGTCCTAGCAACTCCAATAAATTCTATTAAGGCTCTGTCTTCATCATCAGACCATTTATGTAGCCTAACAGGGGATTTTATAGGTAGTGGTCCTTTAGATACTTTGAATGATGGTGTCTAGAAAAAAGGAGACATTAGAAATCCCCTCATTTGTACAGTAAATGCTGGACTCACAGTAGTGTTTTCAGACTATTAGACTTCTTACCTTTGGGCTACCAAACAGAGACTTTCTAGAGGAATTCCTTGTTGTCTTTTTGATTTTCTCTTTTGGTTTAGATGGGGTATTTCCATCAGGTACACAAGCACGCTTGCTTGCGACAGTGTTTATATCTTCCATGTGTCGTTCTATTCAGCATCTTAAATCATTAATGTTCAGGAAGACTCTAAAGAAGAGAATACATCATTAAAGTTAATTTAAAATGATTATTTGACTTTATAAACATAAATTTCTGCTAAAAGAAGACCTCATGTTCAAGGTGCGAGATCGCTGTCATGGCACCCGCATTTTACATAAAAGAGCCAAAAGTGGCCTTTTCTCTTGGCCGATTTCCGCTTAAAAACGTGGGTCGATCTGGGTCGCACAAACTTTTTTTAAAAGAAGAGATAACATATTAATAACCAAGCACAAGAGATTAAAGATCGACCCTCATATCGCTACACAATATGTAGATAAGTTTTTCCAAAGTAGCAGACTCGTAATACGTCCAAGAGCGGCGAAAAGTGAAAGTTTAAACCTCACAAAATTAATAAACCTGCCCCATAATCACTCTACATTTAGCTTAATGTCTGTATAACTTACCTAGTAAGGTTGAAACTTCGAATTCTCACATTCTCAGGAAATAAAAAATTCTTTTTTGCGAGGAAGACCATTCACGTCAAAAACTGCCGCCATCTTGAAAAGTAGGCTTTACAAGGCATTGTGGGAAAGCCTTCACTCCTCCTCTGGAAGAAGAGCATGTTCACAGTCTGTAATTCAAGAATGTCAAGCAAGTGTCAGTTTTGTTTGACTTGCACAAAAATTATTGTTGCGCTTGCATTTGTTTTAAAGGAGAACTTATTTTAACATATTTGCAAATGGGCTTACCTAGTTTCAGGCGTGTGGGCCCAAAAACTTGCAAAATTTTAGCTCATGAAATTGACCAGCTGCGGCCTTAGATAGGATTAATTAGGTGATAGTTAGTGCTTAATTAGACAAGACATAGGAATTCAGTGAGGCATAACACTTGCACAGGCTTTTGCTAGATCAACGACTCAGTATGCAAATTAACGTGTTTTGTAACATGTTTATTATTTTTGAGCTGAAACTCAAGACACAAGACAAATCAATAAATCAAGACGCCGACACAACAAAATTGTGTTTTCGAACAATTTTATTACCCTTTGAACTAAAAACCAATACAAAAGACACGCCTATAAACTATAATAAAACAAGAAGCAGACATAACTAACTAAAATAAAGACCCAGTACCCAAATAAATTCATGTTTTCTAACATTTTTATTACCCTTTGAACTAAACATCAGGACACAAGACACGCCTATAAACTATAATAAATAAAACAAGAAGCAGACATAACTAAGATAAAGACCCAGTACCCAAATAACCTTGTGTTTTCTAACAAATGTATAGTATCTTTAGAGCTAAAAATCAATACGGGTTTTAAATGGAGTTTATTTAGTAATTATTCATGCTTTTTGCCCACATGAGTTATTATTTTCACTTGCACTAGGCACATGCAGTCCTCTAGACTGCGTACTTTTTCAATTTATTTGCTACAAATATGGTACAAGCCTAGTAGACTACTATAGAGGGTTGACAAAATGGAAATAGAGTGGTTTTCATAAACCTGTGAAATACACTTTAGCTTATTTCACTTTATTACACTTTAGCTCTTTTGTTTTTCATTGTATCTATCTGACTATTACACTTTAATTAGTACACTTTGTTTCACGGGTTTATGAAAACCACTCTAATGCATGAGGAGTTACATATAAATTTGCCATAAAATCTTCTTACTTGTTGCTTTGAAATTGCAAGGAATGCATCGATTACTCCAATATGCATGTTAAGTTTGAGTACTCCAGGTGTCTTCTGTGCATTAGCTTTGGCCAGTCCAAAAACCATTTCTATTGGGTTCAGGTCATAGCTATACGCTGGAAGCTTTACTAAGGTAATGTTTCTTGGAGCCAGGATATTAGCTAGATTTATGTCATTATGGACGCTTGCATTATCTGCTACAAGAAAGCAGTTTCTAGGGAGGAGAGGCAATATCTGCCTGGAAATAACATCGTTAACTAAATCAGTATTGGAATTACCTACAATTGGAACTACCATCAATACACCTTCTGTGTACCTGCCAACCCCAAGAGCCGAGTGCGTGGTACTTTCACTTCCTTTCCTTTCGTAGCTAGGCAGGGGAAAGCCAGATTCCATCCTACCCATTTTGCGGTGATCAGTTTCAGGCGAAAAGCCCGTTTCGTCAAAGAAGTACAATAAACATGGGTCGACGGTTCTGCGCCAGTTGATGAAATCTTGGCGTCTTTGTTGGATGTAAGGTGAAAATCTTTTAATAGCAACTCTGGTTCATTTTTTTCCTGGTGATTTCAAGTCTGGAAAGAAGCTTTGAGATAAAAGAGCAGGAGGGTACAAGGTTTGGTGCAAGGTTGAAGTCATCAGCTACCATCTATTGTGTCTCTCTGATGTACAAGCATGTCTTTTTCTTGGCACTTGATTACTTTGCTAAACCATGGAGGAAAGGACCAAGTGAACTTGCGTCAAATGCCGCCTGCATGGAAAGGTTGTGTTACTTAAAAACCACAAAAATAAATGTCCTTATCAACGTTGTTCTTGTGAGCGCTGTTGTGCTCATAATAAAGACAAGGAGCAAAACCGCTCAGCGAATCAGTCAGCATCAACGAGCATGTCAGCTCAAACAGTTTTAGATGGCGCAGAAGTAGATTTGTCCTCGCAAGTTGTCACCAAAAATATGAGTGTAACTGATAAAAAAATGGGTAAGCGTCAGGGTACGCATTTTTGATGGTTTGTATACTTTTTGCTTAGTGTTTATTTGCTTTCTGTAGAACAAAAGAAAAGGCGACTTGAAAAGCACAGAGACCTCTACGCTAAAGTCAACGAATTTTCAAAAGACATTAGCAGCGCAGTGCCAGACATGAATCCCCTTCAAGTGATGAAAACCGCCCTGCAGTTTCATCAGTCGGTGCTAAGTCCCGGAAAAGGGGAAGGAAAGGAAATAGAGCGGGAACCATTTCTCGTTATGCTGGACCTTCCTGTTCCATCTACTAGAAAGCTATACGTTCTTGAAGAAGATAAACTCGACTACGTATACGTTGCTTTTCCAGATGTTTCATGTTCCACGCTGGCTTTGTTGCTTATACACGAGAATGGAGATATCAACGGAGTCATTTCAAGCTGGATGATGAGCGAGGAAGAAAGAAGAGAACGCAGTAACTGTACAGATGTCTTGACAAAAGAAGAGTTGGCTGTCGCCGATGTAGCAGCAAAAACATCGATTTCTATACAAGAACTGAACTCAATTTTAGATATCATTAAAGCACAAGAATCGGCCCCAGGTGATAACATCCTTTCATTTCACTCAAGAGCACCTCAACAGCAAGTAGCAACTGCTACATGCACTAGTTTCACTAGTGAGAATACGTCAGAGAATGCCTTCTCGAGAGCGCTTTCAGAACAAAAGACCGACAACCGTATTTGCTCATCTTGTCTGAACTTCGTCGAACGCGACTTTTCCTTCTGCCCACAATGTGGTCATCTGATGAAAAAAAATTACCGTCGTCTGTAAGGAAGATAAAAAGGTGGAAAAATTTGACTGAGAAGCTGCCCACACTCTTCCAGATATTTTTGAAAATGAGTTGTTTCATTCTCCGCTTTTTTCAAAGCATATCAATCAAGATAGCCTCACTTGTCAAAAAAAGCGAACATGTCGAATTATGACTTGAAAAATCATGCACAATAAAATATTGTTTCAGTTTTTGTGAGTATTACGGTCTTCAATAGTCTAGAATCTGTGCGTTGCACACGTACACTTGCCTATACTCGTCACGGCTGACCTATTTCCAAGCTAATTAAACTTAGGCAACACATAGCACCTAATTAGGAATTAGTTAGCTATCTATTTCACAGGTATATTATTTGCACTCTAGGAGTTATGAACAAAGACTAGATGCATAACTGCGTGAACATGGGCTTCCTGTCATAATTACTCATAAGCTTCGTTTTTATTACGTATAACAATGTACAATTTAGCTATAAAATCAATATGTAATGATAGTTCTATCAAACAAGCTACACATCTATTCTTGAAAAAGCAACTTATTATCCAATTTATCTTCAGCTTCAGTAATATGTGTTATATCTGTGTGCTCATTGCTAATATTTGTACAATCAATAACAACATCTTTATACAATGTGTTATTAGCTTAAAGCCATGTAAGTGCTGCTTGTACAGATGTTGGTCTGACAGCTTCAAAATATACATGACCTCTAAATTGTAGTTTTCTTTTCTACTTAAGCATAATAATGCCAGATCTCGCTGGAGGACGAGGCAGAATGTTACATGTCTTATCACATTGCACTGGTACATTGCAAATAGAGCCTTTAATCTTACGTTGCTGACCTTAAGGCATAATAACAATTTTTTCAAATACATGTTCTATACGCTGTGCTATCAATATTTGTTCTAATTTTCATAGATATTCAAGTTCAGTGGGTTTGTAAAACTGTTGTCGCGTGCCATTGTTGAATGTTGATGGTAGTTGTGCGAAGTTTGTACTATGAAAAACAGTTATATGAAATAAAGGACAAAAAATATATAGATAAATAAACAAGCATGTTTACACTCGTTAAACTATCTTATTGCCTATTAAATATTAAATAGATAAATTCTAGTGTGTGCTCTGATTGGCCAAAAACGCATGGTTTATGTGATGTATACAGAATGAGAGAGGGAAACGAAGAACTTAATCGTACTTTTGGCTCGAAAGCTATATAATACCGGTAAGGAATACAAAGGGATTGCCTGCAACAACAATGAAAAAAGGATGCATGACGTGATGCAATGATTAGAGACTGTCAATTTTCAAACATTTATTTATTGAAACATTAAACCACAACATGTTTTATCTCTAAGGCAAAAAAGTGTAAAATGTGTAATCTTAGTAGAACAGAAATATTCAGGAAAAAAATGCTTAAATGACATGTTCTATCTTTAACAGGTTACACAACTATAAAGTGCTCAATCTCAGTAGAACAGAACAATGTTCACCAAAAAATTTATGCTTTGTAAGATAATTAATACACACAATAAAGTTTTGAAACATTGGTAATAATTAGAAACAATCTTTTAAGTGTGTCTGCTTTTTAAACAGCTAGTATACAGCTTTTTGTGGTTACTGGCTTTATGCTACAGTGGGAATGAAAGTAATAATATAATTTTAATAATAATATAATTTTTATAGCGCTTATTCAAGTCTGTTCTAAGCGCTAGGAATAAAAGGATATTAAAATAAATCTACAAACAAAAAGCTAATTTAAAAAGGTAAGAAGAAATTTGGAGTACAAACGAGCAATAATCCATAGTATTCCCTCTGTTGCGTCATGCTGAAGATAGCTTGTGGACATATCCTATCAATGTTTCTTCTAGTTTTAGAACTTTGCGATTGAAGCTGTCACCTGGAGAACCCCAGTCGGTCTTCTTTTTGAATAGCTGTCTTTTTGGAGTGGTTGGAGGAGATTTGAAGGACTGCAATTGATGATCGTTAGTGGAGATGGGCGATGAAGGAGGATGTGGTGCTACCTCGCTAGATTTTGTCGCCATTTCATTAGATTTAGATGATGGTGCTCTTTCACTCTTCCTCGGAACACGAGACATAACAAAAACAGATCACAAATACTTTACTATCAGTAAGCGAAGTCCATGCCATTATCTGAAAGACTTATTATTTACATTTTAGTAAGGAGGCGTTAGTCAGAGTCGAACAGTTCTTGCATCAAGACATATTGACTAATGGACAACATGAAATCCTGGAAAGTGTTTCTTGCTATTTATTTGGATGACAAAAGAAGACCAAAGCTGCAAGAATGCCAAAAAAGAACACAGCAGTCTTAAGTAATATACTTATATAAAATGCAGAAATTTCAAAACCGAATTATGATATTCATATATTATTATAACTTTATAGGGCATTGTGGCACATTCTGCGGGCTAAAATGAGAAAATAGATTTTAGCCCGCTGGCGTCAGCCAATAAGAAATGGGGAAAATAATCATTTTAGCCAATGAAATGAGGGAAACCACTCAAATGCCAACAAGCTTGGCGCCGTTTTCAAGCTTGCATAGTCTCAAGTTGTGTTTACAAAATCAAGGAAAAATGGCAGAAGAATTGATAGAAGAACAAAAAAATCAGTCGTCAGTACTCGGGAAGAAGATTTAAACAAGCTTGAAGAGCAGTCGGTTCCGAAAAATACTAAAAATCAAACTTTATGGGGACTCGGAAAAAATTCAGAGTGGTGTTCAAAGAGACGAATTGATTGCGACGTAAACACTGTATGTCCAATGGAGTTGAATAATATTCTACGCCGTTTTTACGCCGAAGTTAAGTCAAACAAGAAAACAGAACTTACACTAAGTGCCTTAACTGGCATTAAGACCTGCTTAGTAGGCCATTTACAACATCGAGTGAAGTTGAAAGTGGATCACTGAAGCAACGCCATTCTCATTCATGGCGCCGAAGTCAATGTAAGTCTTTCAAATGAGACAAGTTCCCTTCAAGCATTTATGCCCAACTGCCAGTTTAATTATTGTCAGAAACACATAAGGGGTTGAAACGTGTAACTACAATACATTTCTTTGGTTCCGTGCTCCGGAATATTCAAATGAGCAAAACAAGCGTTTTATGACCATATTTGGTAATGATATGACCTTCAAAAATGGCGGAACAATTTCCCCATCTACATGTTGCTCACTTTTCAGCCGCTTATAGTGATCAAATCATGTTCCAAACGAAACAGAATTTTATTTCAAGGCAACTGACTAAATTGTGAAGACTCGGAGCCCGTGCCAGGCAATTTTCTGGTAAGGAAACGCTTGAATCGTAACCTTGAATGTAAAGTAATTTTACAGAGATTTTATACTTGTAAATAGACAGTCATTATTTAAAAAATTCAAATAAATAGAAGTGCTTAGGTAGAATCTAAATACGTTGTTTATTTATTTGTTCTGAATGTGGTTTAAAGTAGCTGAAAGAGCGATAAAATGCTTTGTAAATCCACTTACCGTGTTTGCCTTGAGAACTCAACATTTGATTGTAAACTTTCTTTTCACAGTACGAAGTTGCACTTTAGGATGTCCAAAGTCATAAAAAAATGCAAATTATACTTTAATAATGACCAAAAAACTACAAATAAATGCTACAAAATATATTTTTGGCCAAATTTCATTTTCCAAATATGGTCAAAAAGTGCCTTTACTCATTTGCATAATTTGAATATTCCGGAGCATGGAACCCGTGTTACACGTTTCAACTCCCTTATGTGTTTCTGTTATTGTACATTAACTTCTCAAAATGACTATATTTTAAGTTTGCATTTTTGCACTATTTTACCATTTCACCTTTATGGTATAAACATATTTCGAGAAAAACTATTTTTGTCCAAGACTCATTTGTCAACTCGGCAAGTAAATTTATGAAACTAAACACCGACGTGCAGTCGTTTTTTTAGAATATGTAGTCGTTTATTCGTTTTGTAAATGCCCTATAAAGTTATAATAATAGTAATAGAGTTGATGTTCTTGGGCGTAAATGTGTTTTTGGCCCTTCCCTTCCTTTCTCGCTTCTAGCTTGGGCCAAAATGAACCACAGTCAGGCCAAAAACATATTTACACCCAGGAACATCAACTCTATTGTTATATTACTATACTAAGAAAGTGATTGTATTAATTTAGCAGCCATTAAAGTGCTTGCCCTAGCTAGCTATGCAAACTAAATAAACTCGACGGATATGCGAATAATGTTGTTGATATTTTTGGCCCTTGAAACACTCTTTAGCGTATTTAGCACTAATATACCTATGACAGTACAAATATGCCTTTGGAATATTAGTATTTAAAGTCCCGTGTGTATTAATCTATCAATTGTAAAACAATACATTCTTTTAGATCTTAAATTAGCAAGGACGCGTCAGTCGGAGTCGAACAGACAAGATAAACATCAAGACATATTGACTAACGGACACCATGAAAACCAGAAAGTGCGGAAAAGTTTCTTGCTATTTATTTCGATTATAGTAAAAGGAAGAAGAGTGCAAATTTCCATGGTTCCCATGCCAGTTTTAAGTGATATACTTATATAAAATGCAGAAATTTCAATACCGAATTATGATATTAAGATATTAGTATACTAAGAAAGCGCTTGCCTTCTGTTTTTGTTGAGGATTACTTTCTAAAGCTATGCAAAGAATGCGGTTTATCTTTTTAAAGTTTTTAAATACTATCATCCCTAAAGTAATTACAATTCAGGTCGCGATAGACCTGTATGGTGGCCCATCACTGCCATTCATATTTTTACACAAAAGTAAAAAAAAAAAAATTTTTAAAGTAAAAAATAATTTCATTTCATTTTGAAATGAAAGATAAACGATTTTCTTTAAAAAAATAAAAGTTATTAACAATTATTTTGATTTGCAGTTATAAATTAAACGTGAATCAATCTCAAAATCGTTTCAACGGTATGAGTAAAATCAAAATGGTTTTAAAATCTATTTCATAACTTAATGTCAAAACGAAGTGAATTTGAATTTGATTTACAAACAAACTTTAAGTTGACTTATATTTCAGCAAAAAAAGTTGTGTTGAAGTTGAAATCATTTAAAAGATTTAGCAGCCCATCGCTGCCATAGTATCCCAGCATGCTATGCGATCAAAAGAGGTGCCCTAGAAACGAGGCTGCGGATAGGAGAATGGCCTGGGAACAAGTTATGTTTTCAAAATGGTGGCGGCCATGGATCGCGATTCGTGGAAGGAAGACGATAATCTGCAGGACGATCTTACAAAATACGTTAGTCAAATGTTTAAATGTGAGGAAATACTGAACTTTGTGCAGAGAGACAATCAAAATTATAATTGGAGGATTCGATCACTTGACAGAAGGCTGCGATATTTCGATATTTTTTACAGTGACACCAGGGTCACAGTCGACGATGTAAAGGAGGCAGTGAAAAAGGAATTAGATGGTCCTGGACAACTGCTGAGCTATCGCACGATGCAGCAAAAAGTTCGCCAAGAGCATGGCTTAAATGTTCCACGAGCCCTTGTACATGCAACCATGTGTGAATTGGATCCAGATGGCCTCGACGAAAGAAGAAGAAACAGAAGGGTCACTTTACAACAAAGGGTCCTAATTTTGTCCATTCTTTAGATGGACATGACAAACTTATGGGATACCAGAACAGTACATATCCCCTTGCAATTTATGGCTGTATGGATACAGCAAGCAGGAAGCTGCTTTGGTTGCGAATCTGGGTATCTAATTCAAATCCCCTGAATGTTGGTCGGTGGTACCTGGAATATTTGTACCAGACTAAACGAATTGCTGCCTATTTACGTATTGACAAAGGCACAGAAATTGGTGTAATATCAACTATGCATGCTTTCTTAAGGAGCCATCATGGTGACCTTGATGACCCATGTGAATCTGTTATTTATGGTCCATCAACTTCAAATCAGGTGAGAAATTATTTTTTTGAACATTTTTTTATGATAACATGTAATTGTCAAATTCATTTCACACAAATATGCATGGGGTCTTTGTGCATGCACCGCAAACCTTTGTTCAGGCTTTTGTTCTTGGTTAGCTTTGTTCTATTGTATAACTTAGAGTCTTTTGTTGTTTCCATTGAATTACGTATACTGTGACTGGTACATTCAGAAGGAAACCAAATATGGAATCCTTGTCTTCAAAAATGTTTGTATTCATATTTAAACCTACTGAGAGGTCAATATTAACAGGAGCTGTCAGGTATTCCAAATAATAAATTTACTTGGATGCTTCAATGGAAAGAAGCTACCAGTAATAGACTAACAGAAGCTGGAAGTCTTGATCACAAATCACCCTTGCCAATGGTTATCAATCTATTAATTTTTTTTTTCAATATCAGTAGAAAATCTTAGAGCTCAAAATATCAAAACATCAAAATAATTAGCAAGTGTAGAAAGTAGACTTGATTTTTCACTCTGCCACCCAGAGCAGAAACCTCTTTTCACTTCATGTTTTAAAGTGGGATGTGATAAATAAATGAACTTAGCTTAGAAACTTCATTGAATAATTCTTCAAGAATCTTACTACGGAAATCACCCGACTGTAAGCACCGCCGATTGATCGTGTTTTGAATTTGGGCTGACTCGTGTGACCATTTGGAGTGCTCCAACTGGTGATGTTTCATCAAAGAACAGTAGCAGGAAGCAAAACGTCACCAGTTAGAGTGCTCCAAAGGTCACGTGAGTCAACCGAAATTCAAAACATGATTGAATGATTGATCAGTGGTGCTAACAGTGTAGTAATATTAATTTTAGTAGTATTAAATTGCTTAAGCATCTCAATGACAGAAAGGCTTTTAGGATACACTGGCTTATCATCTGAAGCATGTGTGGGATCAATAGGAGTGCTGTTTAATTTTCTTGTCATTTGCCTTTTCTTAGCTTCTGGTTCTTTTGGGGGTTCTTCAGGGGCCTTTGGTTTGTTTGTAGAGATGTTCTCGTGGTGCTCAACAAATCTAACAAAAATGACTTTTGTTTTGGGAAGCTGATCAAGTGATGAGCAAGAAGGACCCTGTTCACCAATTTGAAAGTAACACTTACATGCTTCTTTCATGTTGTCGAGCGTCAACTTGTCGAACTCGTAAGGGACAAACTCTTGTGCGCCCATTCTGGCATATTTCTGAGCTTTACCGGATACTTCAGAGCTCAATCTCTGCACAGTCATAGCCTCTTTTTCGATGATACTATTCTTTGACTTTCCACTTCTTTTCTGTGCCATTGTCTTCTCAAAATTTTTCCACTGTTTTTGCACCGCCGCCATGTTAATACACACACGTGTAATTGGTGCCCAGTTTCTAGCTTCTTTTTGATCATGTAGCATGCTGGGATACTATGGCAGTGATGGGCTGCTAAATTTTTAAAATGATTTCAACTTCAGAACGACTGTCAAGTGATCGAATGCTCCAATTATAATTTTGATTGTCTCTCTGCACAAAGTTCAGTATTTCCTCACGTTTAAACATTTGACTAACGTATTTTGTAAGATCGTCCCGCAGATTATCGTCTTCCTTCCATGAATTGCGATCCATGGCTGCTGCCATTTTGAAAACGTAACTTGTTCCCAGGCCATTCTCCTATCCGCAGCCTCGTTTCTAGGGCACCTCTTTTGATCGCATAGCATGCTGGGATACTATGGCAGTGATGGGCTGCTAAATTTTTTAAATGATTTCAACTTCAGAATGACTTTTTGCTGAAATATTTTGAAGTCAACTTAAAGTTTGTTTGTAAATCAAATTCAAATTCACTTTGTTTTGACATTAAGTTACGAAATAGATTTTAAAAACCATTTTGATTTTACTCATACCATTGAAACAATTTTGAGATTGATTCATGTCTAATTTATAACTGCATTAATTTATGAATGGCAGCGATGGGCCACCATAGACCTGTACACTGAATTATTCTGGGATATAAATAAGCATTGAAATCTGTACAATAAAAAACGTTTTGAAAATTGTTTATCCGTTATTTTTGGTTGGACTTTCTACTGATCACTTGATAAAATTGCTGTTATATGATGACTTTCCAAGGTTATATCTATAGTTTCGTTCACATTATGATTGTTATGAACGCTCTGTAATTTTGGCAAGTTAAGGACGTTCGCGGGCATTGTTCACGCGCACTTTAACTGCGCACGCTAGCGCGCGCTACCTCGACTAAATCCAAGATGGCGGCCTAAAAGAATTTTTTTCGGTAACGACTTTTTTGATTTTTTTAAAATGAAAATTATTTAAAAAAAGAAAAAAAGTTAAAAAAAGGAATTTTACTGAGGAAAAAAAATCGTTCAGGTTGAAAAACTGCAGAAAAAAGGATGGAAAAGATTCTACTAGATCCAGTCTCCTCTCGGTATTCAAGATGGCGGCCAAATTTGCAAACTTTGCGGCTCTTACGGCTCAATATATCGGAAACGAATACGGTGACCCCCACTTTTTATTTCAATGTTTGACAAAGAATTACATAGGCTGTTAATATTCTAAATTTGAGAAAAATATTATGGTAAAATCATAATAAAAACACGGATTTCCGTGACAAGTTTGAGCGAAGTCGCGGCAAAAGCATCGCTCATGACTGTCAATTCGAATTAAAAACAACAGCTATTTTTTAAGTATTTACAAATATTTTCACATAATATTATTCCATGGATTATTGAGTGGTCGTGTAAATAAACATTGAGCAATCCATTTAGTTTTTCTACAAAAAAATTACTTCTATGCTCGACTCGTATAGATTGGCGCGCAAGCGATCTTCTACGAGAAAGTGGGTGCACTTTGATGTCACCTCACTCCTCAACGAGCACGGTGACCCCCATTTTTTATTTGCTCTTTGGACTTCTATGATGACATTATCTCACCATGCGAAGTATGAAGGAAAAAACATGGTAAACTTTTTTTCCCGCGAACGTCCTTAAGCTAGTAGTGAGTAAATACTGGAATTTACGCCAGACTTTTTAAAAGTTTTACTTTTGTTTCTAGACTTTGACCTTTGCTTAGTTACTACATTTTTCCTGTCGGTGATGTCGGCCGGGGCTGGTTTGACAAGCTGTTATCACTAACACTGATATCCACAAACAATATTGTTTGGCTTAAGTTTCACAATGTTTCACGATAAATTCGCAGTATCTCAACAAATGCCCTTTGGGAAAACGCTCGACATCTTTTAGTGTGGCTATACCGCGAATGGTGTGTGCATTTGTAAGCAATTTGAGCGTATTTAAAGACGTAGAATCCATATCTCGGGTACTAAAACTGCTCCTGATGAGGTTGAAATTAAAATGGACGTTGAACTCACCATGTTGTAGCTTTTCCATCACATGACTCATGTAGCTCATTGACTACGCATGCGTGGATGTTTCCCGATCAAGACGACAACATGCATGCGTGGACATTTTGACGACCAAGACCACAAATAACATAAATAACAATAACAATAGTGAATTTTTAACATGGGGGTGGGAAGCCCATGTAACAAGGAACAGCAGTACAGCCTTGTACTTGGAAGATAAGCAATTGTTTATGCTGCCACTGCTCGGTATATATGTTATGACCTTGCTCTGGCTAGTGGACAATGTTTAATTACAATGAAGACCCATGAAGATATTCTTGGGTCATTAAATGGATTTTAATTAGCTTGATTAGTAGTGAAGGCTAAATGAATGACTCAAAAGGACCTCATTGAATATACATATGAATATCTGATATGAATATTTAATATTCATAGCCATTTTCAACATGATTATTTTGATTGGTTTCAGCCAAGTCTCCTCGCCATATTACATTTTAATTTTCAATATATATGTACTGTATATTTAAATTATAAATATATTGTAATGTATTTCTATTTGTATGAAATGGCAAATAAACTTGAACTTGAACTTGAACTTGAATTAGGGTCCTTATGAGCCATCCTATTTAGCCTAGTCCACCACCTGCATGGTTAAAAAAAAACAGTTGACTACATTGTGTCCTCTGAAACACTAGTGTTTGCTTGTATGGCCATTACAGTTTCTATTTTGGTGTACATTGAAAAATTGTTAGTATAGCGATAATGCAAAAAAATATTCTTTTTAGCCAAGGTGAAGAAAACGTTTGGTAACTTAGTTGTAATGGTAACGTTTACCCTCGAAACCAATATCAAATACAAGGGAGAAAGCAAATCTTAATTTTCTTAACAGCATTACAACTTGTTTTCAGGTAATAACTTGATTTGTAGAGGAAAGATTAAGCTGTAAGAAATTGTAAATGGTATGACATAACTATGCATTTTGGATTATTTTCCTGCACCATACAGTAATCATAAAACCCCGCAAAAAAGAACCAAGATTTTTCCAAGTCAGACTGAACAGGTTCCCATGTAAATGGTGCTAAACATGAAATCAGTCTGTCTAGGTTCTTAGGGCCTGTTTACATGTAGATACTATTAGTAGGGTAACCCTCCTCTATTGTTTTTCGTGGTTGTGTTTACATGTCAGGGTAACCATAGGGGTTTACTTGAGCCATGTAAATGCTCAAGGTAGGGTGACCCTAGGGGGAGGGCTATGTCAAATTACATCAATTGACCACAAAATGATGGCCTTGATAATGTCTTTGAGCTATTAGACTCGATAATAATAGGCCACAGCACTGAAAAACCAAGGATGCTAACGAGAGGAAAACTGAATGTCACCAAAAGAGATCGCTTTCCCGCCATTTTGTTGTTTACAAAGCTTAGCAACTGAGCCATGATGCTAGCCCCATCCCTGGGGTGACCCTTTCTTGTCGAGTTTGAATGTAAGGGAGGGCTATGTTTTGACCCTTCCAGTAGGGTGACCCTCCTAGGAGGGTGACCCTATCTCCATGTTACCAGGAATTTAATCAGGAAGTGAAAATAAACATCTTTGGCCACTACTTGTGGGTTTCCTATGGAAATATTCCCATAGTTCTGTACGGGAATGCATTCGCCATCAGTCATTGTCAGTTGGCTTTTAGTTGTGGAAAGTTTTCAAGAAGACTTAAAAAGTACTGAAACATTTCATAGACAGAAGTCCTTTTTGTTACTATCTGAAGCTTATTGGCAATCATTGGCCATGGCTACATATTGAAACCTTTTTCACAAGTGTTAATTTACGAGTGCAACAATTGGCACAGTCCTTGTTCACACATTTGAATTGTGTTTGTTGGTCTTCTGAAGGACATAAAGTATCAGAGATAACATCTGAAAAATGTGAGTAAATAGTAGACCTTTTTGCCGTAACACTATTTTCCAACTCCGTGTATCTTGAAACAAAGAACTGCATCAAAGAATTAACTTCTTGTTTGAAATAAAACTTCCCTATTTGTCTTCCAATCAAGAAGACATTAATAGACGACTTTCAAAAATGGCGGCCTAGTACATGAGAATGAGGCCACAAAGGCCTTGTTACCAGAAAATAAGCGTGGCGACACTTCTGTTGCTATCAAAGACGATGTGTTCCTTTTCCTTTTAAAATACCATTTTATGTGCATTTTACAGGATAATTTTTATATATTTAGAATCATTTGATGAGATGTTGATTTTGGAAGCCTTTCTGGCCTCGTTATGGTGAACAATGAGCCCTCCATTTTTGAAAGTCGTCTATATGGCTCCAAGTTCTGTTGCTCGGAGCCTTATTTTTCTTCGATATTCCATACATCGTTTCAATACCATATTAATCTTCACATGATAATGAAGGCAGCAGGAATTTCTATCCTTTGATCTAGCTGGAATAACAAAAAACGGTTTACACGATTTCCTCTGACCCATTTTTACATCCGGGTAGAGTTCTTTAAAATCACGATAAACTTGATAACCCAACAAATGTTTATTATCTTTGTTTGGCAATTAGTTTTTTTGGCTTTTGTTCACTTGACAAAGATATTACCTTAAGTGTAAAAAAGACGGAATAGTCTCCCCAAGGTTTGGATTTTTGTTCATTAATGTATTCAATTTTTGAAATGACTCTTTAAAAATTAAAGTGTAATCAAATAATATATTTTTCTTTTCTTTTTTTGTAAAGTTGAAAACTGCTTGAAGCTAGCACTACATTAAATATTTAAATATTTTAAGTTAAATGTATAAATACTCTTACTTAAATTATAAAAATTTATGTTTTGATATAAAGCATCAAAGTATCTCATAAATAAATAAATTAATAAATATATTGAAATAGATAAAAATATCACTACTGTAATTGATTGGAATGTGTGATGAATGGGTGTTAGAGTGCAAACACTAACTGGGCAACTTAAATAGTGCTAACTAATTTAACTAAAGGGGACAATCCACGAGTTACTTCGCCATTGGCGGATTGATTGGGGTTAAAAAATTGCGCCTCGAATAATTCAAAATCTGTCTATACGAATTTCTCCAAAATTCGTATGCTGCTAGGCAAAGTCCTATATATTAATGTCTTGTGTGTCATTTTAAAAGGTTAGGTCGAAAAATGCGTAAAATTGCTTGGAATCTACACGGTGACGTCATCGTTTCGTCGCTATGGTAACCCTGATGTAAACAAAATACACACCAATAAAAATTTCAGTCTTTATGTAGTAAGTGGACGAAAGGTCATAACTGTGGGTGCTTTCATGTAAGAACTACAGCCGTTTCAAGTTGACTGGTAGAGCACTAGAAAAAATTGTAGGAAGCCTCCTTAAGGATCAGTAGATTTTTGAGGTGGGGTGGGGTGGTAGTAGATGCGATGTTCGTCAGAAATGTTGGAAACGATCTCTAAAAGGTACTTGAGTTTTGTCGACATTGGCGGGGCAGTTCACGATATTACAGTGTGACTCGTAAAAGACACACAGGAGTATTAGTTGGCTAGTCAACTAATAACCTATATCAGTGTATTTTCCGCCGGAGTAACGCAATTTAGCGCGCCTTTTTTATATAGGGAAGCCAAAATATAAGTGAATATTTCATAAAGCCGTATCGCTATTAGGCTAGTTACGGACTAACAAATATACAGGTTATTAGTCGAGTATTTCAGTGAGCCAGTCACGCTGTAATTTGGCGAGCTTTACGGCTAGCCTAAATCTGCCGAATAATAAACTGGCAAGTGACGGGTAAAATGTCACATCATGACATGCTAGTCGCCTAATAAATTATTTGCCGTTGTTATTGCAAATTTTTGACTTGGACGGCGAACGCGTGACATGGCAATGGAAAGCCATTGTTACTGACTCAATATGGTCTCATGCTTTTCACGTTCTATCGAGTTCTTTGTGAAATTGTATGTTCAAAGGTGGAAAAAATATTTGACGTCGCAGCTATTTATCTCCAGTTCCAAGTACGGTTTTGTAAAATATAGAGCGATAGGGTGCGAATTGCGAAGAAGAACTAATGCAATCTTTACTTACTCTTTGTTCCTTTGTTGTTGACGTTGTTCGAGTCGTTTGCAACTGTGTATTGTTGTTGTTGTCGACTAGTGGATCTATCCACAGTGCAAATCCGTTTGTTGCCATTGCGTAGGCCTGAGCCAACTGAGCCGAGGTATAAACCCAGAATTTTTTGTTCTTCATTCCAAAATACCCAATGTCGTAGTTCAAATCAGCCTTTATGTGTGGTAATTCTTTTTCCACCGCTTGTCGAAATCCATCGAGGGTCTCAGTTAGAGGAAAATTTTTAAGATTACTAGTTTTATAACTACTCTTTTTCTTCTGATCTATGACTCTCAGCTCAACAGTGAGTTGTTGCACTTCGTCGTCTGCCATTTTTCTGACGAAAACTAATTGTCGTAAGCAGCGCGCGTGGTAAGGTGACAAATTCATTTGCAAAATATCCAGAAAGTGTGAAAAGACCAATTATAAGTGATAGCTTCGTGTCTCTTGGAATTGTGCTGCGCCGGTATTATACTCCATATAGTTTGGAGTTAAGGCGCTGTTACACTGTGCAATTGTAGCAGAACAAGTTGCAGAACAAGTTGCAGAGAAAATTATGGCGCTGTTACACTGTGCAATTTTCCCCAGCAGACTGGCCAAAAATATTGCAAGTTGCTAGGGAAAATTGCACAGTGTAACAGCGCCATAATTTTCTCTGCAACTTGTTTTGAAACGCCATTGCAAGACATGGGAAAATTGCACAGTGTAACAGCGCCTTTACCGCACAGTGCATTACATGAAAACAGTAGTGTCTCTAACAAATGAAGGCAGTCCGTAAGCTAAAGGCTTAAGATAAAATTCCATAAAAGCCGTCAGATTCTCAATGGCTGTGCCACAGCATGATGTTATCAGCCTAACAGGGTTATTGTCCTTATGTGTTTTTACATTACCAAATGCTGTTCCTGGTCTTGCTTGCTCGTTGACAACCCACCTAGCAATATCTTCGGTGTTCTGTTTTTTCTTAAGCCACTTAGATGCCCAGGTCTTAACTTTGTCTAAATGGAGGTCAGTAGGATCTTGTTCTGACCTTATGTAATGTAGTGAGTTGTTCAACTGCTCATCCATTTTAGTAATGTAGTCCTTCTTTTCCATGATGACAAATCTCGATCCCTTATCTCGTATTCTTATAACCCTGTTACTGTCAGCTTTCAGTTCTTTTAATGCAGATCTTTTTGCCTGGGTCAGATTATCTTTGGTGACCTTCAAATTGTTAGGATTAAAAAGTTCTCTTTTAACAGCGTCCAGGAATACCTCTATCTGTGGGATGCTTGACTTAGGCAGGTTCCAATTCCTTTCTTTGCCAGGTACTTGGGGGTACAAAGCTTGTTCTTCTTTGTCTGCTGCCTGGTTATCATCTTGTTCTTGTTCGGCTCCCTTCCCATGGTGGTACGCTGTAAGTCTGATCCTTCTCTCGAACCTTTTCCAGTCATCAGTCATTTTCATCCAGTTGACATCTTTGGGGGCTGGGCAGAATTTAGGTCCCTTTCTCAGCACCAGTTTTTGCTCCTCTGTTAACAATACATTTGATAAATTTATTGGACCTAACTTATTATATGCATTAGTATGATCACTTTCCCCATTCTCGTGAGTAGCGTCGTTACAACTTGACGCACCACTCCTCCTCCTATATATATATATGAGCATTAAGTGCATGAATATCCAAACCTCATACTAGATGCTAGTGGAACATGTGGAGTATAAATACTAGAGGGGTACTTAGATGAAGGAACTCTAAAAACAATGAAGAGTTGTCTCAGTACTAGAGGCAATGCACCTTCATGTAAGCAGCCCCTAATCCTACTAAATAAACCTTAAAACTTGATTGCGCTGTCATTTTGAATGCGCCGATAAGTCACAGTAAGACTCAGGTTTATGACCGATTTTTTTGGATTGCTCTAACACTGAAATTTAGATTTACTAAGCAACTGGCTCAATTTCTTATTAGAACTACATTAGCAAGTAGACATCTACTGATTGCATAAAACTTCTACATTTTTCATTCCACTGATAGTCATGACTGCGTGAATGGCATTGAATCAGGGAAAAGTGATTTTATTTAACCAAATATAATGTGACTATTTAGATGTTACTAGGTGACAAAGAACAAAAGAAACCAAAAGGTCTACTATTAACTTTTGGTTTATCATTTTTCACAGGTCAAATTAAAGCACTCAAATGTTCCCACAACTTATATGCAAAACTGTTTTATGAAGGGAATGTGACTCAAGGGCACTCAGGCCTGTAGCCCATTGGAAATACGACAGTAAAAATATGGAGAGTACATTATGATGTGTTGATTGAATAGCCTTGCTAACTACTCATAAACTGGCAACGACTTACAACTGTTCTTTTAACTTTTGTTGAATTGTTGACATATTTATTGAGATGGCCATTAATTTTGTTGATGCACCATTGCCATATTTTGTTTTTTTTCGTCGTCAGCTGTGTGATAATAATGGAAAAAGGTGTTTTTGAGGTAATCTCGAACAAGAGAGTTCAGGGGCCTCTTGCCTCTTCCTCCATTATAGGAGCAGTTGATCAGATCCATTTTATTTGGATAAAGCAGCTTCAAAAGCTGGACAGGGAAGTCTAGCTTCTTCAGTGAACTATACAAGTTGTGAACCAGTTGTTCATCTGGAAACTGTTTTGGCCATTGATGGGGACCAGAACTTGACAGGGTGGTTGGGGTATTACTGCGGCTGCTATCCAGTTCTGATGTTACGCATGAGAGGGATGTGGCAGATGTTGAAGGTGGAGGAAGATCAAGTGAACTTGATGAAAAGTTAAAAGTTGGTGTCAATGGAAGTTCAAAAGAATGGTCAGTATTAGCATTATGATTATCCATGACAGTGCTAGTGGGAAAAGAAAAGGGAAAAGGTAAAGATGAAATTAGTTGTGGAAATGATGATTGTGTGGTGTTAGAAGTGCTATTGGCTTGTGTTGAGTGTAGAAGGTCCTGTATGCTTGGAAGTGATGAGTGAGCGGATTGTTATGATTTTACTGATATTAGCTTGGTTATGTGATTCTGGTTTTCAATGATGTTGTTTTGATTTTCAATTATTATATTTTGATTAGCCATAATGATGTTTTGGCTAGAGTGAAGTTGTGATATATGTTAAGTTAGTGTTTCCAGTGTTATTTTGATTTCACTAACTGAATGACATACGGCACCATCGATATCAGTACTTTGACTTTGAACAACAAGCTTGGGTGCATTTGGCGCCACAGATGAACAGAATGAGGCCGTTGATTCTTCTATCTCTTCTTCGTTGTAGTGAAAAGGGCCATCACTTATGGACTGAAGGACTTTATGTTCAAGCGGAAGAAGGCTTAGCTCGGTATCTCAAGGAAAGAAGAAAAACAAAACAAAACTAAGGGACCAATCATTAATTTATGAAGGGGGGGGGGATCAATCATAGGGGGTCAGTTGTATTTTTTTAGATGACAGCGGTTGGTCATTATTGAATTATAAAATGAGAGGGGGTGGGTTAAGTTTTATAATTATAAGGAGCCCCATGAAGGCAGACAAATGGTTACTGTTTTTGGCACCAAAGGCTTTATGCACAAATCCCAAGACTATTTGCACAAATTCGAAAAACATGTAATTTTAGTAAGAATTAACTGGATTAATCGAAGGGACTTCTAATTTGATAGATGAGAGGCTGTTAACAGTATCTTGAAGTATGTTGTTCGATCATCATGGACATCATTTTGCCTAAATAATACTATTCTTAATGTTTCTTTTCCTCAACAACAACAATTAAAAAGTACTAGATAACAATACAGGTTAATGAGAAGTAGTTAAAAAAATGGATATGAAGACTTCTAAATAGATGACTTCGAATTTGATTGCTTGCCGATTCACCATAGTCTGTGTACAGTCTTCCCCCCTCCCCAATGGGCGAAAATCGGCTGAACATAAGCTTACTTTTTCTTTGAGAAAAGTTTTTTCATAGCCTTTAAATCGTAGATCCTTTGCTTGATTATAGCCCGATTTTGACCTTTTAGTTTTGACAACTTGAAATAAACAATGGCGTTTCAGATCTGTCATTCCCTTCCAATCTTCTTTTCTGTTAATTATTTTCAACAGTTATTGCTATTAAGTTCCAGACACATAAATATGTTCTTTCTGGACGTTTAAAGCACAGTAAACTCTGTTTTAAGGCTGGAAAAGTATCAGTTTATTTTCAAGTGTATAGGGTGTGAAACACACTTTTGTCATGAAATCTACAAGTACCGCCGAATATTATCGGAGTGAAAGCTTCTCCAAATTCTCTTTTATAGCTTTTCTTATTCAGAGCGATAATTTTCATAATTTGCTTGAATATAAATTTTTTTAACCAAACTCTCTAGGTCCGAACTCATTACTTTAGTTTCAATTACAACTTCAATCACGCTTGCACCTTGTTTCTTGTTCGATAGTCCAGATAAAGACAAGGGTGCTTTCCATTTGTCAAAAAAATCCGGTAACATCGATTATTAGAAACTAAATGGCCGGATCATTCACTTTTCTCCCTCTTCCCCCCTTTCATAAATAATGACCGTAAAGTGAGTGTCAGCAAACTTTGAATATAAAATAACCGAGGTTTGATCTGCAAGTCTGATCTGCACATTCTCAAGGGATGCTTCTTTGTGAAGGAGGTTGATGAGCATGTATAGGGCAAGCTGGCATCTGTTGTTAGCTCAGTTGTTTAAGGCGTTGTGCCACCCCTTGATGTCACTGTTTGTGCGTATCGCTCTGTTGTAGACACTCCAGGCACTGGTGGGCCACATGGACTGACTGTCAATCCATGTTGAATCCACATAATCGGCCAGTCATTTCAGTAGTCCTGTTGCTGCTTTGGTTTTCAGGCGTCTTCATTATGTTGGAACTTCCTCAGCAAGTATAAATGGCAAGGCCATTATCTGTCGGAGGTATTGGTGGGCCCTGCTGTCCTCTTTGTACGCTTTCTGGAGGCCAGTTTCTTGGATCATTTATCAGAAATAAAATCTGAATAAGAGTATATACCACAGCTTTCCATTGTAAATTTGTTACATCTATGCATGCATGGCATTGTTCATTAAAAAGTTTAATACTTAAGCCTGTTTCATAGTACTACAAACCTGTATCCAATGGAAGGAACAGCCAACCTCAGCTACGTCTGGCAATAACTCTGGCAACGTTGGCCATAGTGCCTTCTCAAACTGTCACATTGGAGTCTGTTGGAAGAATTTCCATCACTTTCTGGAACACCTAAAAATTGAATAAGAGCAAAACAATGAACTTTTAACTATTCAGCATTCCATCACTTTGTTTTCCATGCACCCAACTTTTCATTCAATTTTTTACTCATACACTCACATCCTTTACCTTTTTATCTTTTGTTTTTCTTCCCAACATGATGACAAAGAGAAGTGGTACCTGCTTCACACTGTCCGCTCCCCCACGGACAAAAGCATTAATTGTTAGCAGTTGCTTGAAGGGCTGTCTGACAAGCTTGAAGGTGCCATCAATGTACTAAGTCTTAGACCTTGCAAGGTACTTGAGTTGCTTATCAGAAGCAAATAGCAGGTGACGGTGGTTGTAAACTTCAACATCAGCCCGTAGGAAGCCCTCTGGGATGAACCCTTGTGACAATTTTTTGAGAAGTTTCTCAATTTTTGACTCATTTTAACTTTTTATCAAAAACCCTTGTATTCTGGGTTTTTCACTTTGTTAGAATTTCATCATTTAAAAAAAAACTGCTTCTGAAATGGTTATCAAAAATGACATGTTCTTAGCAATTTTTTCCCTTGAGTTAATCATAGCAATAAGCAGAATTACAAAAAGAGCAAATTTATGCTAGAATTGAAATCCACGTATGACAAGAAAATAAATAAATACCTAAACAACTTTTTCAAAAATCTTAATAAATCACAATTTTCAAGGTGGCAAAAATCAGTTCTTTTGTATTATTTAAATATATGCTATTACCAAAAAAGAATAGATTAATGTGTTTTTGGTTTTGACAATAAAATTTCCACTCCTGTGACAATTCAATTAACCTGGAGTTTGCATTTTTTCGAAGTTTGATAAATGCTATTATGCAGTACATAAAAAAATAGGAAATTGAGGGATTTTCGATTAAGTTTAACTTACAGAACCACCTAATTTCATAAATTTATGAAATCAGTGCAAGTCCAGGTTGATTTCATAAATTTATGAAGCCAGTCCAAGTCCAGGTTGATTTCATAAATTTATGAAGCCAGTCCAAGTCCTGGTTGATTTCATAAATTCATGAAGCCAGTCCAAGTCCAGGTTGATTTCATAAATTTATGAAGCCAGTCCAAGTCCTGGTTGATTTCATAAATTTCATAACTATACTTCTTTAAAATGCCCTGATATATAACAAACCAGCCTTTTTGAGAGCACGATGAAAATTGTTTATGTCTTCGGATTAGACAACATATTTTCCAAGATATAAAGGTTTCGTATCTAAAACTGCAATTCTAATGTTATTAAAGAAGCCATTGTTAAATAAAATACTGGGATATTTCCATTCTATTTACCATTTTCATGCCGATACATGTTGTGGCTTTTGTTCAAACTAAAAAACTACTGGAATTCTCTATGGCATCCCTATATTTTAAAGTCATCTCATCATTTGCACTTTAATGAGAAATCTTGGAAAATATGTAGTAAAACCAGCGAATATTCCAAAGGAATCACTGTTCAGAAAATTGCAATGCACTATTTGACTTGTGGCGTTTGAAGGTGGTATGAAGGGGGAACCTCTGCCTCAAGGCTATCCAGTCTTCTCCAGTGTGGCGAAGGAAGGCAACACACAACCAACTGCTTCTTCGTAATACGTTCTGATTTGTGTTTCATTTCCTTTAGCGACAACCCTTTTGACGTTACATCTTTCAACAAAGAAAGTTTTGTCTGGTCACTCAGTCCTTGAAAGTGCATGCCAAGCTGTTGAATGAGGAAAGTGAAACCACTATTGATTAAAGTCACAATGAATATTCCATATTTAAAATGTAGGGACAACGGTGATTCTTCATTGGTGATTAATGACATGAAGGATACATATTTAGTTGTTTCATTAATTCGTTATTTTGTGGTGTACTCCGTCATTAGCATTCATTTAGAAATGAACGTACTCTTGAAGCAAGTAAATGTGCCGTCTTTCAATTATTGTAAGGAGGAATTGTATTGTTGCATGTAGCCTTGTAGAAAACCAATGAATGCCAGTTCTTCTAACCCATGAACACATCATATTTCCACTGCATAATGAATCTCAGAGTATAAATAAGCCTACTCAATCTAGGAGTGGTCACTTCAAGATATGCTGGAACAACGTGAACTTTCACGACCCACCCACCTCCCCTGGTGGCAGTTGATGCCTATGCACTAGTTTCGAGTTTTGAGCTTCTGGTGTTTTTGCAACAAATTCTTGTCAATTAAATAACAAATTTCAGCTGTTTAATACACAGGTTATTGACAAATAAACAAAAATCCCAAATGACGTCATCTCATTTGTATTCAAACCTAAATATTTTGAAAAATATGGATTCAAATGAAATGAAATAAAAATAACTTGTGCCAAATAGATTTTTTTGTCATATCCTCTTGCCATGTTTTGAGGGGAACTTCAACACTTGATTGCAAAACGTCAATCATCTTCAGGGGAAATGAAGAGGCTACCTTGCTAGATTGTTTTCACTTCCTCCGATAATGGTTCGTGACCTCTGAAATCTCAGACATATGAAAATATATAGCAATTATGTTTAATTCTGTGGAAAAAAAGTTGTCAGAGATGTTGAATTTTGTGATTGCATGACCAAAATGGATACTTCCATTTTCAAGCTACTGTGAAAGGCAAACTTTTTACCGTGTTTGTTCAAGCGTGAAAATTGTCAGTTTGTCTAGACAAGCGGCTGCATTTGTTGTGCAATCAATTGAAGTTTAGACCTTGCACATGTCAAGTTTGATGGTTGAAACTTACATGTTTTGCCTTTGAGACAACAAGTTTAGAAACGTTTTATATACGTTTTACTCAATCAAAGCGGAAGGCTGTTGTACTTTTAGTAATTTCAATGAGATTTCATATTTCTCCTGTTCAAGTTTAAGTAGCTCACTCTTCTTTTTCTTGATATCTTTCTCCGTCTTCATAATCTATCGCTCAAAAGGCGTACTACATTTATCTTCTTCCTCGGATGAACTAAGTTTTGATGCATTTGATGTTGTGGCAGTAAGATACCTTTTTCTTTGATATTGGGCCAGTCGGCGCATACGATCGCGATACTGCAACGTTACTCAGAGTTCTTTTTCTTGGTGGAGATGCAATACCAGGTGAGTCAAAAACTAATGCCTTGACTGCAATGGCTTTCGTGGGGTTCTTCTCTAAAATTCCTCTCAACTGATGCTGAAAATATGCTTGAGAAATATCAACTTCAGTGCCTTGATCCAGTATAACAGTAAGTCTGAAGTCTACTGACTTTGCTAAGTGGGGTATTTCATCTAAATTTTTTGCTTTAACGCATGATAGGTCATCTTATTTAACTGTTCTTCGTTTAAGAAGATAGGCGTTATTCTTTCGTTGGACTAGTACAAGTAAAACACTTTGAGTTGTACCATAGACATCTTTACACAACAACGAGAGTTCTTGCAAGTGACTAGAACTTGTGATCCCTCGCTCCTCCCCCTTTCTAGACGTCTATTAACAACTTACCCGGTAAGAGTAAAAATTGTATAAGGCACAACTAGTAAGTAAAGTATTCTGATATGTTATAGTTTAGAATATTTTAAGATTTTAAGAAAGGTTTATGAATCTAGTAAAGAATTGAAACGTATATTAAACGTTTCTAAACCTGATGTCGCGAAGGCAAAACATGAAAGTTTCAACTGTCAAACTTGACATTGCAAGGTCTAAACTTCAATTGATCGCGTGACAAACGCACGACAAATGACAAATCTTCTATTTTCTTTCTCTTGCTTTGTCTGAAAGCATTCAAAAAGTAAAATTCAGTATGTGTGCTCTGTAGTAACAGTATTTCAAAACTCTGTGGTTATTTGAAAGCGACACAGCTACTGAGGAAAAACTATTTGTTTCCAAAATAACGACAACAGCATTAACAATTTTATAAATTCAAAAGTATTGACCCTACTTCAACAAAAATGTTTGTAACCTCAGAAAATAACTAACACTTTGGAAAAATGGTAATGCTCTCCGACCATTTCAGTTATGATAGCCTGCATGAGAAGAAACTTATCGAGCTTTAATTAACACATTTAGTAGACTCAGAAAGACAAATTATCAACATGGGATTATACCTTTTTCCGCGTGTATCTTTGGTAGCATCTTGTCATTTTTCCTTCTGTTCTTCAGTGCTACTTTTATCCATGAAGGTATAGGTGCTACTTCTTGACGAAGATGCCTCAGGTGGAAGATGCCCCTTTCTCGTGTTTATTTCTCAAAAGAAACTTTTGCCATCTTTCTTTGTATCCTCATAGAAGTCACTTTCACACTCGTCTTCTTCACACGATTGACCACTTAGAAATTCATCCTCAATGTTTGTCTTTTGCGGGGTCTTGTGAGAGCTAAAATGCCTCAACAAACATGCTTCTCAAAATAGGACGAGCCTTTAGGCGAGTCCTATTTGAGAGTTTTCAAAACATTACGAGTAACTATTAATTCTGAATTGTATGAGAAGATTGTGCGATTTTTTTATTTATAATACACTATACAAAATTTCAATTAAGGATTGTCGTTGCCATAGCGACTTAGTAGGTACTCTGCAGAGTACAATTAACGATTTAATTGTACTCCTCTCATCCAATCAGAATCGAGTAATTTTGTATAGTGTATTATAAGTTATGAAATAATAAAACGACATGCATTAAATCGTGCCACAATTTTTAGCACTACATTTTTGGCAGGTTTAATTCAATCCAACGAGTGGCATGTATGTATACATAGAAAAGTGCATTTGATTCCATTCGAAATATTTCAAGAGTTTGTCATATCAATGTATTCATTGCCGTGCACTAGATAAAATATTGCAACTGTACAAGGAGATTACAAATTATACAAATTAGTTCCAAGTGTTTATTGGCGCGGCAATACAAGAGGGACAGAAAACAAAAGGTGTGCATGAGCCTATTTATTAATTAAGCCTTTATGGTGTCCTATACAAAAAGCCCATAGAAAATATCATTCTTGGTACACATTTCAATATGCCACAAAGAAATATACCCCCACCTCCTTTTCCTTACTTTCTTTTGCAAGCTCTTTTGTGTTGTCTCTTCAGTGTTGTTCAAAGATGGGTGTTTTTCAACTGATTTACCTCCTCATCCTCCATTTCCAGCCTGGATAGTGCAATTTATGGTGCTAGTATAGTTTTACCTATCTATTCAACCCAACCTTATGCAACGGCTATTTCCATGGTATCAACCCATACGAAATCAAGGAAGAGATGTATATAGCTTGCTTATCAATGTTGTTCAAAGATGGGTGTCTTCAGCTTATTTACCTCCTCATCCTCCATTTCCAGCCTGGATAGTGCAATTTATGGTGCTAGTTCAGTTTTACCTATCTATTCAACCCAACCTTATGCAACGGCTATTTCCATGGTATCAACCCATACGAAATCAAGGAAGAGATAGATGTATATAGGTTGCTTAGGCGAACCCCACATAAGCTATGGTATTTGAGTGGAGAAACAGTTGCTTCGTTTGAAAATATTCTTCAAATTGTGAGATGGGAAGTGAGTTCTCTCAGATGTGTGTCACGGCAGCCTCGAACTAACCGAAGGCGTCAATGTCTGCTTGATGTGCATAATCAAATTCTACTAGTTCTGATATGGCTAAGAATGTACCCCACCTAGTTTGTCTTAGCATCGAACAACCACCATTTTTGAAGAAGTGTATTATGTTGTCCCTATTCTCTTCCTCCACTTTCAAAGATTTGTAAGCTGGCCAAATCTTCTTCAATGGAGGCGTTTTGTGAATACTTGGCACAAATTCCCCGTGGGAATAATTGACGAGACCATTCACCCGATCCAAAGACCCACAGGAGCTTTGCAAAGAGACTTTTACAGAGGAGACAAAAAGCGTCATTTCATGTCATCACAAATTGTTATAGATCCTAATGGCTTGATTGTCCTTATAGTATCAGGGTGAGCTTTTTGCAATACTAATTTGTGATTTATTTGACCCTTTATGTCATCTACTAGTCTCTAGCTAATATCCTAATGTAATTGTACAGTTTTCCAGGACACCTATTGCATACAGTCATGGGAGCTAACAGAGGAAGAGTTGGGAAAGGTGGAAGTCATATGGCATAGCTTCTTACGAAAGATGGTTAGAAGAGGATTTGAACGAAAAAACGCTCCAGACCGGGCACAACGTGAAGGAACTGATGTGGATTGGAGTTACAGGATTTCAAATGACCGACTACGTACCATCACAAAGACACGTCCCATCCGTGACTTTTGTTTGGCACAGCACTTTAAATATCTGGCACATATATGCAGGCTTGACAACAATGCCCTCCAGAAATAAGTACTATTCGATACCCTGACTCCAAGAACGATGTGGAATAGAATTGAAAAGATACTTGGTGTTGACGTACAACAAGCAAGAAAGATGATGATGGCGAAGACCGATTTCCTGCAACTGCTGGATACCCGATTCCAGCAAGAGTCCCCCGAGGTTGTCCACGACGCCACGGGAAACATCATGATGATGATGATGCTAAATGATGTGCAGACTTATTGGATGATTCCATGGGTTGGACCGAACAGTGTACTACGACAATGCGGCCTTGGAGCAGATGGAGGATATGGAGCAAGGATTCCTTTGGTTAGACCTCGCCTCATTGCTCGAAATCGAAGAATGAGAGATGTGAACAGGGAACTTCGAAAGATTCGCATAAAAGTAGAGCATGTCATTGGTTGCTTAAAGGTGTATCGACATCAGATGTCTTCTGCCACAGAAGAACATTTTTGCTAATAGTTGTGCAGACATGCGCATTTCTCACAAACAGAAGGCTGGCATGGATGAAAATCGATGCCAAACGCCAACACAGATCTTGATGAAGATTTTGGCATTTACAAGCTTAAGTGTAATTGAATGAATAAATCAGAATCTTATTATTGACCTCCCAAGCACCATTTTGGTGTCACCCATGTTTTTATGTTTTTAATCCCGACAACATTTCTTCAACTGATCTATATATGATATATAGAGCTGAGTTTTCTCTGCTAGCCAGAATAATAAGGAAATGTAAAGCTGGAGGAGTCATCCTTAACTTGCTATCCTTTGGTTTCACCTACGTCATCGAAAAATTCCCAGAGCCCTGAGTGAAATAAAAATATCACTCTAAAGAGCAAGTACAACTGTGTAACGTCACGAATTTTTAAATTAAAATGAGCTTTTGTTGCGAAGATATTTACCTTTGAAGTGCTCAATTTTTAGTAAGAAATGTATGGCACTTTGCAGTTGGTGTCACTCCACAGGTCATCAAAATAACAGCGGATCTCACGTCCCTGAGTAAAATCAGAGCACATCCTCTTAAAGAGGAGGAAAAACTTTATAACTTCAGGGAATTTTGAGTCCAGAAGATGTTGTGATGCAAAGATATCAACAGTTTCACAAACTCAGTCATTACACAGAAATGTATGGGGCCGCCATATTGGTGTACCACTTTAGTACATCAACATGGCGGACAATAAATAAGATTGGCAAAATCCTTTATAATAACGACTTAATCATATATTTTGATACACATACCCAATAAACTTCTCTTAGGGTATATAAGCAACATACCTCAGACTAAATTTAATGTGATCAATATGAAGCATGAATCTTTTCGATGATGTCACGTGAAAACCAAGAATAAACAGTTACTAAGAATGGATTATGATCAAGTTGATTTAGTTGATTAAGCTTTTTCTTTACAGAATTTCACTGAGCCTTGGTCTTGTTGTTTGAGTTGTTTTCAAATAATCTTTTGTAACTTCTTGCGTTGGAGCTGGAGTTAATTAGCAAAGGAAAAGGTCTATTGTATAGCCATACAGGTTAAAAACATTCTGTTAATTTGTATTTAGTTTGTGAAGGTTAAAATAGTATTTGCTGCTACAAAAGCTAAAACGAAAATGTCGAATGAGATGGCAAAATGTCAGACAAAGCAAGAGAAACAGGATCAACACTAACAATATCTGTACATCATTTGAAAGCAAGGTTTACTTAACATAGGGAATAAACAAAGTGCACAAATGTTATGATAGCTAGGGTACAATTTCAATGTATATATTCAAAGGTCATTAATTTTGTAGTGTTGTACCCTTTAATATTACTCAATCAAATACACCTTAGCAGACACTAATTTTGTTGGATTGTTTTGTGTCTATTGCAACATTACAGCTTGAAAATTAGATTTTAGCTTCATGTGTTTAGTCTGCCTTCACAATAGGAAAATGATAGAATGAACTGGGATGGAATACATGATTTATGGGTCATCCAATGCTGTTAGAACAAAGCTTGTGATTAAAACGACAAAAACAAAGAATATGTGGATAATTCTGAATAATGTCTTTTTGCTCTACTTGTTGCCTGTGGGATTGTTTGCTTCCAACCATAGTGTATTACAGCCTAGTACCCAGGCATTCCTCTGCGAGCGCGAAGCGCGAGCGAAACCTGGGGCGAGCGTGTAAGCGCGAGAGAACGCCTAGCGAATAATGCCAAAAGTGTCCCTGATTTGGCCAAAAGTGTCCCTGATTTGACCAACAGTGTCCCTGACCTTTAGCGGACTTAACAACTTGAATTTTTAAAGTTTTTCCAACAATTTCGGTGGAATGAGTATCGACATTCACCAATATAGACCAAAAATTGGATTTTTACGAGTTTATATGTTTTTAAGAAAGCATAGAGGAAGATTATAGACTGTAAAGGGGACTTCAGAGTCAAGATAATACGCACAAGTACATTTTATTCAAATCTATTACATTTTCAAACAAGTGATTATAAAACTAACTGAGTGAAGTTTGTTTACAATAAAATTTGAATCGAACCCTGTTGCGGCTAAAGGGAACTTGATAAATATCAGATACATTACATTTATTACAGAGAATCGGACGGAGATTTGTTTTATTTCAAGTTAATAAATATATGTGGATTTAACTCAACTAGTGATAGTAGTCTGTGTAAATAAAGCAATTTCAATTCACCAGAAATTTTAGCGGTATAGATAGCCGTTAATTACTAAGAGATTTTACCTTCGAAGTGGAGAATCGAATAGACCGAACACAACTTATAGTATTGCTTCGATCGATGCGAACACACAACCGTTAGAGTTTTGAACTCAGTTCAATTCAGTTAATTTCACATATAGGGTGTCTTGTGAGATCCGGGAGCATTTAACTGTGAAGTTAACAGCGTCTCACGTTTGTCTCGAGTTTGTCTCTAAGTTAGCGTCCGCCATCTTGAACTTTGGCATTATTCGCTAGGCGTTCCCTTTGGAGTCACTCTGTGACGTCACGTTTTGAAACGAAAGACGGGATAGCCTGGGGACTAGGCTGAGTGTATTACTGTGATTTACAGTGAGCCATGAATCATGTCAATGGCGAGCTTCAGATTAAGAAAATATTAAGCCTTTGCACCTAGAGTTAGCAACTGTTACTGATGACAAAGAACTTGTACCACTTCCACTACCTCCACAAGCATCTTGGTGTTGCCTCATCTATTCATAGGAACATGTAAGTTACAATTGAGGCATGGAACTTGTGGGCTTAAGTGGTTCTAAAGTAGGAATTATATAAATAATAAATCATTAAAATGTTAGACATCTTAGCCAAGGGCCATAATTGAAGGCTTCCAATTGAAGGGTTTACCAAGCACAACCAACCCGTTTATAAATGACAACTCAACTGCTCAAGCTAACATTTCAAGGTATGAAGATCCTACTATAAATGATCCACAAATCGCAATGTATTTAAGTCGACCTCACTAAACCCATTCAAGTCCCTAAGTCTATTTGAAACGTCAACAAATTCTGGTATTGTCCATGGAAGCGTAAACTCTCGAAACCCATTCGAGCGTACCGAAGGAGACATTATGTCTACATGTGCGGCGAAAAGAGATTTACAAAGCCAATTAAATTTCCAGCCGATTTTGATGGTTCACAAAGCCTGAGAGATTATTTACGACACTTCCAACATTGCTCTGTTCTCAATGGATGGAATGAAGAAGAAGCTGCGGTATTCTTGGCTGCAAGTCTTCATGGCGAAGCTCAAAAAGTGCTAAATGGATTGTCAGAGGCAGGCTGCTGTGATTACAAGAAAATCGTGGGGAGACTAGAGCTCCGATTTGGTGTCGAAAAACAACGCGAATTACACCAAGCGCGCTTACGCAATCGCCGCCAAAACGATGGTGAAAGTGCTTAAGCTCTGGCAGCAGATATACGGTCTATGTCCAACCTAGCATACCAAGATTTAGCACAAGAAGCCCAAGAAAGGTTTGCAGTTCAACATTTTATAGATGCGATAAGAGATCCAGACGACCGTTCGTGTTTATGCAGCAAGTCTCCGTGGAGAAGCCCAGAAAGTCCTGAGTGGAATGTCAGAAGTCGATTCTCGTGATTATAAAAAGATCGTCACAAGATTGGAGCTACGATTTGGTGTCAAAAAACAACGAGAACTACATCAAGCACACACTCGACGGCAAAACGATGGTGAAAGTGCTTAAGCTCTGGCAGCAGATATATACGGTCTATGTCCAACCTAGCATACCAAGATTTACCACAGGAAGCCCAAGAAAGGTTTGCAGTTCAACATTTTATAGATGCAATAAGAGATCCAGACGACCGTTCGTGTTTATGCAGAGATAAACCAAAGACCATCGATAAAGAACTCGAGGCCTTCCGCCTTCTCAACAGTCATCATATACCAGCCACACCCAAAATTCACACCGTGGACGACCCAAAGATGGATATGATCAATGGACAACGAGATGAAAAAGCTTCGACAACAAATTTTCAATCAACAAGAACAACTAGAGCTACAGAACGGCACCCTCAAGCGCCTTATCAATCAGATACAACTATCTGAAGAAACTACGTCTTCACAAACCGAGGCTCAGCAACAAAGGTCTAGTACTACCAGAAACCCCGAAAGCAATGTTCAGTGTTGTAAAGACTTCGGCCACACTAGAAGCTGATGCCCACAGCAGCCTCGCACAAACAGCCACAATGATGTTAGACTGGGAAACGAGAGGAGGGCGCCACCCAAGGCCCAGGGGGATGCCCAAACCAACCTAGTAGTGGGCCCTTAAATGAATATAATTCATCTGATATTTCAATGACATTCCAAAACACTCAAAGTCCGAACATAAATGTGTCACAAGGCCTTTACTTACCAGGATTTATTGGAGGGACTCGTATCATGTGCTTAGTAGATACGGGTGCCGTGCGATTTATACTATCAATGAAATCTTATCAGGCATTGCCTGAGTGTAGAAAATTCCAGTTGAGCCAAACAAAGTCAGATATTGTACTTGCTGACGGCCGACGTGCCCTAATGTATGGAAATGGACTAGTCACTGTAATTTTAGCGAACAGATCTAGAGAATAAGAATTTCAAGTTATTGTGGCTGAAATTGATGACATGGGTATTCTTGGAATAGATTTTCTAACACAAGTTGATGCCAATATTGACATTGTGTGAGGCCAGGTCTCAATTGATGGAGAACTGGTAGAATGTTAAAAGCAAATGTTAAAAGAATGTTGGAAGTGGAGCGTGACGGTCGGTGAGAGTTTGACCTGCTCCTCAAATTTGTAGGGATTTACATCTTTAACTATCTTATATTCTCATCTATGTCTAATAAGAAAATGAGTAACAAGGATTTCGAAGCCTTGAAGAAAGAAAATGCTGAATTACTCAAAAAAGACGGCAATCTAAGTCGAGATTTTGAGAGTCTCAGGTCCAAGATGGCTGTAGATGCAACCGGTAAAGAAACAGAAAAGAGTCTGCAGTTCTTAAGTGATGAGTATGATTCCTTCCAAGGATGCTCAAAGGAAACTTCTGAAGAAATCCAGAGGATTTTGACGGCCTTAGGAAGTATAGAAAGGAGAGCCCAAGTGATCGAAGACCAACTTGAGTCTCTACAGCAATATAGTTATCAGTATAACCTGAAGATAACAGGGATTCCACAAACTTCAAAGGTTGAATCGGCACTTGAAACCTCAAAACTATCTGTAAAGTTATTTCATAAGATTGGGGCATCTGATGATTCTTTGCAGGACATCGATATAGCGCACCGACTTCCAAATCGCCGCCGTGTTGATCGTGGCAAAGATAAATGGACGACCATAGTTTGCAAGTTCACAAGAAGGCTACCTAGAGAGCTTGTATTAAAGAACAGAAGATCTGCCAAGAGCATCAAAGCAAACGATCTGGGCTTTGACGATGAAACAGCCATTGGCAAGATTATGATTTTGGAACATCTGACTCCGAAGATGCAGGATCTGCTTTCCCAATGCAAGCAGTTCCAAAAGAGCCATAATTACAAATTCTGCTGGACGAAGAATTCTATCTTCCTTAAGTACGACGAAGACAGTACTCCAAGCCGCATCTCAAAGCAAGAAGATCTTGATGACCTTTATAACTACTCTTAACTGTATAAACATTAAATAAACAGAACTTCGTTTAACTTAACCGAGAGCTTGATAAAATGTTATCAATGCGAGAAGAATTTACTAATTCTCTGCCGCTTGACAATGATTTCTCCAAACATGCTACAAGGCAACAAGATCTGGCTTTTGATTGTACTCTGCAGATAAGTCATATTATCTAAAGTAATTCTCTATCCTATATTGATATATGAAGATAAACAAAAATATTCACAAATTAACTAAAGATTTATTTAAAGATCTGCCGTATAGCGGTGTCAACATAGTTACTAGTCACCAGCAATTTAACAATCTACTATCTGAGAATAGTCTAACAACAAAAAAGTATCTAGATAAACTTCATAGTCTATACGATCTAGATATTTGTACTTTAAATACAAGACCAAATGCGCATATTAATCCTGACATTGAATTCAGTCATAATCAAATGCACACTAATTATTATCCGCCTCACAGTTTTAGTGCGCTTAAACAAACAACTTTAACAAATCATAGTTTTTTCTATTCTACACAATATTAGAAGTCTTCAACTTCAGCTACACAAATTTCAATTGCACTTGCTACAAGAACTAAAATTTAGTTTTGATAAAGTTGGTATCAGTGAAACCAAAATTACAAACTTTTCGCCAGCATCTAGTTTAAATTTAAATATTCCTGGTTATTTTTTTGAGCAAGTGCCAACACCTCTTGCCTCTGGAGGTGTTGGTGTGTACATAATAATAATAATAATAACCTGGATTATTCTGTTATTGAAAGAACGTCCAATTCTTCATTCCATGTTTTATGGATTGAAATTAATATCCCGTCAAAGAAAAATATAATTTGTGGTATTATCTACCGACAGCACAACTCTCCTAATTCTTTTTTAGCAAACTTTGAAGAAGTGCTTGAAAAATACTCTGATGGGAAACCTGTTTATATCCTAGGAGATTTCAACATAGATCTACTCAAATCCAAAACTTGTAGTTTTAGTCACAATTTTTTGCTTTCACTTCAAAGTTGCCATTTCTTACCAACTATCGACAGACCAACTCAAGTCTATCAAAATTCTGCTACACTAATCGATAATATATTTACTAACAATCCAGAACAACATATTATTAGCGGAAATATTGTTTCTGACTTAAGTGACCACTTTTCCCAATTTTGTGTCATCTCCTCGCCAGTAAAAATGTCACATAGGTCGAAAAAGAAAATTAGAAATTTTTCCAATTTTTCACAAGACCTCTTCCTGGAGGAGCTAGCCAATGTGGATCTATCTATGAATGGCACCAGCATTGATCAAAAGTTTTCTTTTTTTCACAAAAAGTTAATTGCACTTGTGAATAGGCACGCACCACTTAAAGAGCCCTCTAAACGTCAACGTAACAATTTTGCTAAGCCTTGCATAACTAAGGGTCTTCGGAAATCTATTAAGAAGAAAAATAATTTCTTTATGCAGGGTGATAAAGTAAATTACAAGATTTATAGGAATAATAGACAAGGCGCAAAACTGAAAAAGTCGATCGCAAAAAGTGCAGAAGGCATTTTGGGGTAGAGGCTGGTAACATAACTATTCTAAACTAATTTTTCATGCTGAATCCGAATATGACTGTTACCAAGACGTATTCTGCAATCTTATCGTGTAAATGACGTATTTTGTGAATAGCTACAGTCATTTCATACTAACGGCTTTTTCATGTAATTCCAAAAGTTCTCAAACTTAAAAACAATTACCATAGCTGGAAAGAGCATATCAAAATCAGTAAAACTGTGAAGTTTGAAGGATATAAGTTGAAAACTCAAGGAGATACGAATTTTCAAAAAAAGAAATTTTGTATGAAAACACTTACAGTTATCCAAGAGATACAAACAAATTTCGATTTTTGAAAATTCGTATCTCCTTGAGTTTCCAACTGATATCCTTCAAACTTCACAGTTTTACTGATTTTGATATGTTCTTTTCAGCTATGGTAATTGTTTTTAAGTTTGGGAACTTTTGGAATTACATGAAAAAGCCGTTAGTATGAAATGACTGTAGCTATTCACAAAATACGTCATTTACACAATAAGATTGCAGAATACGTCTTGGTAACGGTCATATTCGGATTCAGCATGAAAAATCAGTTTAGAATAGTTATGTTACCAGCCTCTACCCCAAAATGCCTCCAGGTATCTGATTTTTCGAAAATGCGCCTTGTCTATAAGATATCTAAGCTAATTCGGTTGAGTAAAAAAATGTATTTTTATTCCTACTTCAATAACAATATTAATGATATAAAGAAAACATGACAGGGCATTAATATGATTATCAATAATAATAAGAAGAACCAGAAATCTATTTCAGCAATAAGGGATCCCAGCACAAATATGGTAACCCAAGATAAGTCAAAGATACCTAACATTCTCAACAAGCACTTTGCTTCGATCGGTCAGAATTTAGCATCTAAGGTCCCTGAATCTAATTCATGTTTCTCTCATTATCTCTCTCATATTGACCAACATGAATAATTTCTCTTCATTCCTGTGACTAAGGAAGAAATCGAGTTAGAAATAATGTCAATACCTAACAACAAATCACATGGTCTTTATTCTTGTCCAATCAGTATTCTTAAATGTACAAAAGAATTGCTTAGTGGACCACTTGCAGAATTATTTAATACATCAGTCCAAAGTGGAGCATATCCATCTAAACTAAAAATTGCTAAAGTGACTCCAATTTTTAAATCGGATGATGATCTTGACCCAAGTAATTACAGACCGATTTCTCTTTTGTCGGTTTTTAACAGAATCTTTGAAAAATTAATGTACTCCTGTTTAATAACATTTATAGAAAATAATCACTTGTTAAATAATGCCCAATATGGATTTAGGTCTGGCTTTTCTACCACTCATGCTATCCAAGACTTTGTGCTAGTAAAGATTAAAAAAATTAGAATCAATTGTAAATGAGGAGTTAATTAAGTTGTGTGACTGGATCACAGTGAATAAACTAACCTTAAGTATAAAGAAAACAAACTTTGTAATTTTTTGACCTTATAAAAGGAAAATGAGTTCTAGTATTAATATAAAAATTCCCGATTCTTTACCAAGACATTTCATAGCGTTAGAAAACAAGGAGTCTGTTAAATTTTTAGGTTTACTCATTGACAGTAAACTTTCTTGGAAAAACCATATTCAAGTTTCAAGTTTCAAGTTTATTTTTTTTACAGTAAAAATTACAAGTAGTAATAGTGCTGGCCCGCAGTAATAACTAGGCTAGTCGAGGCGGGCAGCATTGAAATATAAGATATTGTTACAAGCACTTTTTTTTTACAAATTTACAGTAAAGAAGAAGAAGGAGAAAATTAAAAGAAACGAAATATAATTACTTAAATGTACAATATAGATAAATAACTTGTTTATTTAGATAAGGGGGCTAAGACTAGACTTAAATACAAAACAGAAATGTAAATGAGGAGGAGAAAACGAGGTTGGAGGGGAAGGGTGTTAGCAGGGAAAAACTATGAACTATACTAAATTGTGATGAATGAAAGGCATTTTCAGAGCAATACTATCGACACCAATGTATTCGTTGTCATTTTCCAAAATAGTTAGCAGTGATGAACGGATCTTTTTCTTAAGTATTGTTTTGTTGAGATTACGTAAATTAGCAGGGATAAAATTCCAAATCATTGGACCTCAAATGCGATTCTACATTACTTCATATTGATTATACTTGCACTTAAATCAGCAAATCCATTGGTCTTATCACAAAGACATTTTGTTCCCCAGAAAACTTTAATAACCTTATATTGGTCATTGATCCACCCCTACTTAAACTATGGAATAAGTGCTTTTTGTGAGCTTCACGGAAAGTGCCATTCCATTATTTATAAAAACTAGGATTCCTCCACTAAATATTATGTTTTGTCAGTCAACTGCACATTTAATGCATGATTTTGTCAATAAGAAGGCCCCTACCTATTTATGTAAGCTTTTTGTGCCAGTTTCTGATGTTCATTCTTATAATACTCGATCTTTGACAGCTCAAAAATTGTATACTCGCGAGTCAAGAATTAACATCCAGCTAAATTGTATTTCTCGTGTAGGTGTGCGACTTTGGAACGCCATTCCCCTCTCAACGAGGAATTTGTCCAAAAATACGTTTAAAAAGGATTTAAACAACCTACTTTTTAAATTGTTTCAAAATAAGGGATCCTATGTTGAAATCGAAAGAGTTATTCAGATTCTTAGTAAAAATACATCTTGACTATCAATCTCATTTTTTTGATCTCGGCTTTTTTAAGGTATTTCACCTCAGTTCGCAACCAGCCATACCGAGCATTTAGATATGGCCATTTAACTACCTTATTTTTAATCGATTTTCATCAATTTTTCAGACTTCACTGCAATAAGATGGAAATTTCTAAAACTTGTAAAAATTTCGAATTTGCTTTTTATTAAAGCAGATTTATAAGAGAAACATCAAATTTTCTGAAACCTGATTTCCGAACAAATACGATGGTACCTAGAAAAATCCAAAGTGCCACGATAAACTATAGCATATAATAAAATAAATATCTGAAAATCAGAAAAAAATTTCGAGCTGATTTCGAATAATCCGAGAAAACATTTCGGTCTTGTGACGATGAGCTCGTACGAGTGCATTCGTAAATTGCCCATTTTCTTTACAAAATATTTATTTCTGAACCTCTAATTTGCAGCGAAAGATTTGTTTGATATATGGAATGAAACTGTGAAAGTACGAAGGTATTTCTCTTCGTAATCATCGAGATTTGATTTTCTAAAGGAACTGTAGTATATTTTTCAAGTCCTCAAAAGTTTACTTTGAGCGCTATCCTGATTATTTTCAAAACTGCGCCGGCGATTTTGTTCTTACTTCCTGAGCTGTTTCTTTATCATATGCAGAGCATCATCGCGAAGTTTCAATTTGATTGAAACATTTTAACTTTGTCAAAAAAAAATAAAATTCTTCGCCTCAAGACGCGTTTGAGACTTCATGTTCTGTCTACACGGTCGAAAGCCCACGAAGCAGTGTTAATTTATTCAGTGTAAGTAACGCATTCCTGCATGGTAATTATTTTATTACTCGAAGGGCTCCTTTGGGGCAGGCGATCGAGGTACAAATCCGGCTCCGTGTTTTTTTAAGCCAGATGAAATGGACAATCTTTTTTACACTGATAACTTCTCTCAAGCAGTTATTATTGTATTATTATTTTATTATCATGACACTTATGACACTGGGGCACTCCCATATATCGTATCTTTTAGGGGTAAAAATCACGGTCTTGGTATCTTTTAGGGTGTTGTGAAGGTTTTTAGATTCCCCCCCCTGGGAATTTTAAGACATTTGATAATATGTGTAAATACAAAAATGCATGAAAAGAGTTTATGTAAGGATGTGACTAAGAACTAGGGAGGTCAACGGCAAAAGTAAATAAAAAAGTGTGAAAAAAAAATTTAATTATCTAATTAATTCGCGAAATCTGATTGGTTCAGAGTGGAAATCGTACCAAAAATGCTCATTAAAATGCGTTTTATGCAAATTTCTTTTGTAATTTGGGTACCAGTGCTAAATATCATGCTCACGGCCAATTTTTACCGTTTTCCTACGTGGGACTCGTGTTGAAATTCACATAGAAGCATCGCTCTGACGACGCCATCTTGAATTTTGTAATGTTCTCATATTTCAAGTGACTTTTTCATCGTAAAACTCGTCGAATTTAGGAATTTTTTATTCGTGAAGTGAAGTTTAATGATTTATTTAAGTTTATATTGCATAAATAACATTTTTTGAGACTTATTCGTCATGTTTGATGGCTTTCACAAGCCGATGCTGTTGCCCTCAACACGTGGAATGGGGCTACGACGCTGTTAAAGAACCAAAACTTTTGACTGCAAATAAACAAGAAGAAGACTTCTGTGAAGTTGTTGCTTCTAGCAGGCATAAATCACGGAAAAGAAAGTTGTGTAGTTTGTGTCGAGAAAGGATTGTGGTCGAAAAACGTTTGAAAGTACTCGAGGTGAGAATCGATATCTGGATGTTTTGCAAGCATTATTTTACTCGCCCAAATGATCAACAAAATATTTTGTCTCTCTACAATATTTATATTTCTTTTTATCCTTAGGATAAAGTTTCAACTCACAATGTAGAATGTCAAGTGGCCAACAAGTCTGAGCAAACTGACAACATTTTGTTAGTGAACATTGGTGACCAGACCGCAGAACAGGCTTTGAAGTCTTACCAAGAAAGCCGAGAGAAATAGAAGGGCCATTAGAGGAGAATTTTTAGAAAGAATTTATTCATTTGCCTCCAGTTTATGCAATGAAGATGAGATTTCCATAAATGGCCTGTTAAGTGATGTTTTATCAAGTCAGAAACTCTTCACTCAATTCAAACATCTAAAAAAGTCTTCAGAAAAACTGTCTAGTGATGATAAGATACTGAAAACTTTGGCCAGAGACTACCAGGCCTGTAAAAATCAGGAGGTAAACAGAGAAATCAACAGTCAAAGCACAAAGTTGAAGTCCAAAATTTTGATTGGCAACACATTGAAAGACAGCAAACTTGTAGAAGGTATATATGGAGATCAGGACTTCAGACCTAAAAATCGTCCTGAGATCGCTTCAAAATTAGGTCGGATGCATATCCATGGGGATGAGAAAAGGAGACTCCTGTCTATTGTTGCCAATGACTTTCCATATTCAGTACTCATGAAATACTTTCAGTGTGCAAACAACACCATAACAGCCGCACGAGTCCATGCAACACTGTTTGGAAGGGGAGGTGTTCCTCCCCCTGGTTTAAAGTTCACCAGACAAGTTCTCAGCAAAGAGGTCATTGAAGAATTGTTTGAGTTCCTGCACAGAGACGACATTTCACGTCCATCCTCTTGCAGAAGTGTAATTGTTAATGAGAAAGAAACCGGTGTGAGATACTGGCAACATTCAATTCAGGACGTTGTGAAACAGTACCTTGTAGAATACCCCAATGGGGCTAAGAGGAGCTACATCTACACTCATTTGCCAAAGAATTTTCGAATGAATACAATGTTAGCAGGCCTATGCAACATTTGTGATGACTGTGGCCATTCAAACTTTGATGAATTGGAGTCCCTTTTGGAAGAAATTGGCCTGGTGCAATGGAAGGAATGTGTCGAAGATATCAAAGGTTCCTCAAAACTAGATTTTCCAAATTGGTAAGACTTTATGATAGTCAAGTTCATGGTGAAATGGAAAGATTCTTTCCATTTCACTATATCCATACTGTGGGAACTTATATCAGTATACCAGTCCACCGTGCTGATGAGACCTAACAAGGTCGAAACTGCTGTCCACGGTTTCTGGTATACTGGCTGAATCATTTTTCATACAGTCAAGTTCATGTTGATATTTTGGAACACAACCAATGACGATGGGCCTTGTTTCTACAATACTTGATAGAGTATACATTTGTATACCAAACATCAATGCCTAAGCTAATCAATTTTTATTGGACATATATGTTTATCAGTTGTTATCACACTGATCAGTTGTTATCATATTGATTTATTGGAAATGGAGTGATAATTCAGGTGAACAATGGGTAATTCTTGATAATTATGTTACGTATTATACATGTATGCAGTAAATAAGGAAAGATTTTAAGAAGAAATTGAATGTATTGCAGATTGAACGACACTCTGAATGCAGGGAGCTGTGTATTGATTTTGCTTTTGGCTCATGCAACCAAGACCACCCCAAGAAGTGTCCTGAATTCGATTATGTGTACGAAATCTACAATTCTGTTCAGCGTGTCCTTCTTACACAGCCTGTTGATAAAAGGAATCACAATGAAAAGTCCTTGAAAGACTTCATGTCAAATCACTGGGATTATGTCAGTCACCTCATCAGAACAAAACACCAGGGAGATTATTACAGGTATATTATTTTTAACTGTTGATAAATGTAGCAATATTTAATGTTTACAAGCAAAACCACCCCAAACCACAGCAAAATAGGCTCTATTGGAATGACGGTTTTATTTGCAGATAAAAGACTAGATAAATTATTTTAGACTAAGTGTTTGTCATACCCCCCCCCCACACACACACACATGCTCAACCCCTAAAAAACTCATGTCAAAAAAGCAAATGTTTCATAAATTACATTTGAGTATGAGATGTTTTGTCTACATGTACTCATACATGTATGTTTTGAAATACTGCATTTGGCCAACATGTTTTATTGATATAATATAATACATTTCCTCTTTTTGTCTAGGTTTGTTCTGGACAAGCTCAAGCCAGGAGAGGCAGTGGTTATAATTGATTGTAAGATGAAGTTAGAATTAGCGTTCAGATTGAGAGAAAACCAACGTCAATGGTATGGTAAGCGTGGGCTGTCTATTCATGGCTGCTACGTCATTGCCAAGGTTGGTACAGTATTTCTAGTTACTTACCCTTACATGTCCATTTAATTTGTTTTACTGTCTCTTTTCTTTTCTATGTGTGTGAACTACATGTAGCCCAGACTTAACAGCAAAATACTGCCAATAGGTGTTCTCCCTCCTGTCAATCACAATTTATTGTGATATTAACCCAAATGAAAATCAACCATGATGTTTAGCTAACATTCCCATAAAAGTTGTCAGGGGATAGTTTGTACAATATTTCGGCCTAAAATGAAGCTTTACAGAATTTCAATATACCTGTATAAAGGCATCTAAAATGCTCATATGTTGGGTATATCCTTACATTTGCTATTTTAAATCATTTATATATTTGTTAATTTCAGGTCAGCCAAACAGAGAAGCAGGCAAACATCATCGATTTGTGGTCCGAGGACACAAAACAGGATGCCTGGTTTACGCAGAGTGCGTTAGATGTTTGTTTTACATGGCTTGAGCAGCATTATCCTGAATTTCCCATTTTCTTGTTTTCTGGTAGGTATTTGTAAGAATAATGAATTTTTAATTATGCCTCCAATCTCTAAATTACTGCCACTACATTTTGATGTTACTGATAAGTTCTGATTAGTAAACTGTCCTTTTTTCACAGTGCAATGAAATGTATAGTAACATTTGAAATTTGGCAAAAACCTTGTTGATTAATAGTTTTCATTATTCATCTTTTCAATTTTAATAATCATAGAATAGCCAGAAATAGGCTTATGATCCTGTAGAGTGCAAACAATATATCCGTGAAATAATACTAATACTAAGTTTTACAATTTTATACTATTTCTATTTTTTTCTATTGTTCAACCAGTGCTATTTTGTACAAAATAGTTAGTACTATTTCACGGGTATATTGTTTGACATTGGCTGACTTTAAACATGCAAATGAAATTGTGCACAAAATAACATCCGCTCATTGGTTGAAAATTACATGGTGACGTTAAATATGAAAATGATGGGGGAGAACTTCTTACAGTTTGCTGTGTTATTCATCTTAACTGGTCCATGTGATTCACCTCTGTAAGATTTGACCACCTTTCAGGGCTCAAAATAACGGCTGGTCAATGGCCGGACATGATGACTGTCCAAAACAATTTTTGACCGGTCATGGCTAATTTTTACATTTTTTTTTCTTGCATTTGACCGGTCAACTACTAATTTTGGCCGGTCATTGTCCGTTGACCGGCCCTTATTTTGAGCCCTGCCTTTTAACCTAAATTTCTGCTCCCTACATTTCTGGTCAATTGCTTACTGAAAATATTATTGAAAGCTCTGGTTACTTGTGTGCTACATTCAAAGTTGCATTGTTGATGTAAAAAATATTTCAAACTTATTCAAATGCTTTCCCTCAATCACAAATAATAAACAAATCTATTATTTAAAATTTAAACAATAATCACAAACAATATCCATTAATTGACATGATATTTAGTGCACAAAATGTTGCATTGTAAAATATTGTCTCTCTCTCTGACTCTGCCTTTTTTTTATTATAGATAATGGCCCTCACTATCGCAACAGTGCTCTGTTGACCTACTTAGCCGAGGTTAACGATGTATTCAACTTTACTCTAGTGGAATATAACTTTTTTGAAGCCGGAGAGGGCAAAACTGTGCTTGATACCCATTTTGCCCATATTAGCCATAAAATCATTCGATGGGTGCGGCTGGGAAATGATATCGTAACTGGTGAAAATCTAGCAGATGTCATTAAGGTATCTATAACATAATTATATTTGTTGATTCCATAAACTTGTTATTTTCACTAGTGAAAAGAACATGTTGTTTTCACTAGTGAAAAGGACAAATTGGTATTTTTGTAAAGTTTTTGAAGGTGGATAAAATTGTCATTTTGATACAATGTAGTTATATCATAAAATAGAATCTTGCATGGGCACTTGGAGATACATATATCTCTTTCGTGTTCAGATTTTTTCAGCACTCGAAAATAAAATTGGTATCTCCACACACCCATGTGACATTTTCCACATTTATTGCATAATATGCAATGCAGCAGTGGTAGGACACCTTAGTCCGAATGTGACCATCTACATCAATTTCTATTGGATCCTTTTTCTTCATCTCCAAAAATACAATAATAATAATAATAATAAGTAATCCTACAGTAACTGTATTTTAATACAATTTCAGACTTTGGATAAAGTGACCTGCCTCAAGTTGATCATTGACAGGAAAAAGTCCCCAAAAGTGAAAACACTAAAGGATATCTCACTGTATGCAAGTTTCAGTTTTCCAGTAGAAGGTGGAATTGTTGCCAGATCAGTTGCTGGAGCTGGGAAAGAGCTGAAAAAGACAAAAGCCCAGATGCAGTCCATTTCAGGCAGGGATTCCCCAATCGCCAAAGCAACTGGTGCTACTTCAGAGGATATGCCTGTGCTTCAGTCAGACAGTGCTTCTGAGCCATCATCATCTGGAACCTGTGAGGGCTATACAGTGCGCTTCCTTCAGCATGCTGTTGAAAGTTCCGTTCAAGTACAACTGGAGTCATGCCAGGAGGATGCACATGTAGAAAGAAGACCAAAACTGTCCTTTGGATTAAAGCATGGCCCCGGCAAACGAACAACTTTCACAGCAGAGCAGAAAGAGATCATGATCCACTTTTATAACAGGCAAGCCCAGAGTGAAGGCAGTATTCGAGCTGACGCAAATGAAGTCATTAAGGTTATGCAAGAGAGAGGTCTTGAGCCCCTCAAGGCATCTCAGATTAAGAGCTGGTGGAGCAGCTACCATCGAAAGCGTAAACAAGCCCTACAAGACCTTGCAGAGCAGATATCCCAAACTGCACCTACCACAGGCACTACACCTATCCATCAGCAGACCAACCCTCCCTCATCATCATCAACAGCACACCAGAACACAGGTACTACACCTATCCATCAGCAGACCAACCCTCCCTCGTCGTCATCAACAGCACACCAGAACACAGGTACTACACCTATCCATCAGCAGACCAACCCTCCCTCGTCGTCATCAACAGCACACCAGAATACAGGTACTATACCTATTCATCAGCAGACCAACCCTCCCTCGTCGTCATCAACAGCACACCAGAACACAGGTACTATACCTATCCATCAGCAGACCAACCCTCCCTCGTCGTCATCAACAGCACACCAGAACACAGGTACTATACCTATTCATCAGCAGACCAACCCTCCCTCGTCGTCATCAACAGCACACCAGAACACAGGTACTATACCTATTCATCAGCAGACCAACCCTCCCTCGTCGTCATCAACAGCACACCAGAACACAGGTACTATACCTATTCATCAGCAGACCAACCCTCCCTCGTCGTCATCAACAGCACACCAGAACACAGGTACTATACCTATCCAGCAACAGAGCTACTCTCCAACGTATGTAACAAGAGCTAGCTCTCCGATCACAGCTAAATCAAGTGCTAATTTTCCTGGGTTAGTTGAGTGGAATTTTCCTCGTCATCTTAGTCAATCAAACATTGATGGGCGAAATGGTAGTAATGCTTGTGTTTTTATTTGTTTGCATTTCGGTATGCTTATCGGAGCAAACAAATTGAGTATTCTCTCTGGACAGGGAATTTTGCCTCATATTTGGAAGTCTGCCTATATTGAATCTATACGAGAGGGAAACAACATTCATGATGAGCTGTTTGACGAAGATGGTACCAATGTGACAGCACCTGAAGCTGTTTCCTTGGCAGGGTCTGAATTGGAAGTAAACAGCATTGGTCCTGAATTACCTTTATTTGGTTCTGATGTAAAAAAAGTTCTGGGAGAAATCTTGATTAACGCTGCTAAATCACCTACAAGAACATTCCATGTCATGATCTTATATGGAAGGTCAATGCTCATAGCAACTGATGCACAAAGCAAGTCACTACTGTTTGCAGATTCTCACACACATGTTGACAGTGGTCCTGTTATTGCTTTGACTGGTACAGATAACATACCCACATTTGTAGAGTGGCTTGATAATTTTATGATTTCAAACTGGCAAAGTCAAATCCAAATTTGCACAATAACTCAGATTTTCTATAATAATTAGTGAAATAGGTTTTTACTTTGGGCAAGGTGGAACTTGATACAACAAAACATTGGTGATTTTTGTGAAAATATCCAAAAATAGTCTAAGTTTAGCAAAACACACTTCCCTTTATAAAATGTAAATAGTGATAGCTCTTGAGCAGTTTTAGTCAGTGAACTCTGGACTGCTATTGATCAAACAATCAAGTATTAAATTTATTATAATAATCATACAATCAACCAATCAATTTATTATAATAATCATACATTGAAAGATAATTCTTGTCATTGTTTCTAAATTAGATATTGTATATGGATCTTTAAAAAGAGATTTTATTGTATTTTAGTTTATTCAATAGCATGTGATTCACTAGTTGTGAACTGCTTAGATTCTGGGATTTGTACATTTCTTATACCAATTGTACTCTGAAGATGTGGTATTGATATGGTAATATTCTTGTTTGTATAAATTGATAACCATTTTCACTTGATAGCAATTCCTTTATGGTCATAAATGATGAGAGAAACAGTTTATGCCAATGTGACCATGAAAGAAAATGTACTATAGAGTGGTTTGTACAAATTTGGAAACATAAATCATAATTTTAAAAGGGTAGTAAAGAATTGTTTTCCAGTTAAATGTAAAATACAAAATCAGATGCTAGACCATTTACTAAATATCACTTACTAGATAAAAATCATAGTCTTTGAAAACACTACTTTTTAGTTTGTAAAGAATAACAAACAAACAATGGTTGGTGGGTTAGGTGGTGTTGGTTTTGAAGACAAAAATAATTATCTATAGTTGGTTGAAAATAATAAAAGAAAGAAAAAAGAGCAATACTCTAGGGTATTTCAATTGGTGTTTTATGTTTTTGTTGGATATTCAGGGGCGGATCCAGCAATGGGGTGCAGGGGGTGCGCACCCCTCCTCAAGTGCAAACATTTCCCTACTGAACCTAATTTTTCATCTCTTTTGCAACCATTTTCACCCCTCCCTGGATACCCTGCACCCCTCCCTGAAAGAATTCCTGGATCCGCCCCTGATATTGGGGTTTGTGAAAGAGCAGGTGGTTTGTTCAGTAGCAATAAAAACTGATTTCTGAAACACTGTTTTATAATAAAAACTGAATTACTGTTTTACTTCTAACAGTGATTTTCATTTACCACAAAAGAATGATATCTGTTTCGTTGAAATAATTGAAAAACGTGAAAATAAAAATTATTCTTTCATAGTTATGAAAATCTATATATATGCACAACTTGATGTTTTTGTACTGTGAATCATGTATCAAAATAGTGATAAAAATTGATATGACTACAAGCGTTTTGTCGGTCACTTGTAGAATGCTGAAGTCTAAAATATTGTCGGTACTGAAAGCCAATGATGAAAATAACCGGCCAATAGTTTTTGAACATGAACAAAATATTTCTATAATAGACTAGCTAAACATTTAGCTAAGGTTTGTGTTTCTAATATCCAGTGTATTTCCAAAGATCGATCACGTCTGATCGCGTGATGTAGTCTTTGAAGATAATGTTTCGGATATTCAAGTCAGTTTAGAAGAACGAAAACTCCTCGTCGTATAGCTCTTCTTCAAAAGCAGAGAATACATTCAGTGGATATTCTCCATCGGCTGTTTCAATTTCGAGATTTCCTGATGAAATTGATTCGAATGTTGCTGTCAGAAAAAGTAAATCATCTGGTTTAAGTTGGAGACCATGGGCAATAATAATTCTCAAAAATAATTATCTATAGTTGGTTGAAAATAATAAAAGAAAGAAAAAAGAGCAATACTCTAGGGTATTTCAATTGGTGTTTTATGTTTTTGTTGGATATTCAGGGGCGGATCCAGCAATGGGGTGCAGGGGGTGCGCACCCCTCCTCAAGTGCAAACATTTCCCTACTGAACCTAATTTTTCATCTCTTTTGCAACCAATGTGCACAAACAGGCCAAACACAAAATTGATAGCTGTGGGTTGCTTGATATATCCAGGCGCTCCAAATTACTTAGATGGCGCTTTGCACGGTATATTGCTACATCTTCAAGGCTAGAGCACGCTGAAATATCCAAATATTCAAGGATTTGGGCATTTTTTGTTATTGTAACTAGATGTAGATTGGTTATTTGTGTTCCTGCTACATTCAAACTTTGAATACCACTAAATAGCCATACAGGAATGAACGTGTATAGTTTGTTGGTGTTAGGTATTTCCAACTCTGAGTTGTTCTGGTGATTCAGGGTCAAAGCCTTGACTCTCTTCCTGCCAAATACCATTTGCCACCAACGCTGGCAAACACTGGAGACTCTGATGAGATCCTCAAGTTCGAGAAACGCAAAAACATATGCCCATAACGGTGATCTAGCATCCATGGTGGCTGAGTATAAGGAAAAGTTTTCTTGTCTTTGAAATTTACTACCCCTGCGGAATCAAATGTCAGTTTTGTCACCTATGCAGAGAATTCCCGCCAACTGATCTTGCATAACAGTTCGATCACACCGATCCGTTTCCGAGTTACTAGTACATTGGAAATCTTTTTAGTTTCAAGGAGAAATATGGCTTCTCGACCAAAAATTTCAATCCCCGAGACGGTGAGTATCATAATAACTAGCTTTGCAAAGTACAAATAGCGCAATATCAGTAAAAAGCCATAACAGTGCCACGGCTCGCAGGACGCTGACGCTATCATTGCTTACAATGCATTTATATTGAATGTTCCATAGAAAAAGAGGCTCTATAAAATGTATGGCCCCATTAAAGATTCGCCAAAAAAACGAAATGTGGTAGCGCTGCTGAAGGAGGGGAGAGACTTCCACGATATTGGCAAATTGCTAAAAATAAAACCAGAGACAGCGGAGGTTTACGCCATTGACCTCATGGTGGCAAACCAAGACGTGGACGCACCGAATGTGTACAAATTGCTCAGTCTAAATGAAGAGTTATTCAAAAGATTAAAGAAACAAATTGAAGAAGGAGATGGACGGCTACACACAATCAAGGACTTGTATCCAGAAACTAGTTACAACCAAATTCGCTTTGTTTTGGCTTGTAATATTTTGGATGTTGACTGTTTTGATTTGTAACTTACATTTATTAGCTTTGTTTTACACGTACAAGTATCTTTTAGCAGTGATAGCCCGATATTTCGTATTTCGTTTGCATAAATTTCTGACCGTAAAAATACTGACAATACCGTACTGTTTTTAGTCCAACATACGCGAGGTTGGTTCTGTTTTGTGTTGAGATCTATGACAGCCCTGACGTTCATATGGGTTTCAAATTGCAAAATTGCTCTTTGTGAGGGAATCGATTACGAAAGACTCAAAATTTACTGGTTGCCCCACGGTAGATTTTTCTGAAGCTTTGCTAGTCTTTTAATTACACATTAAACTGTTCTGTCGCCTGAAATTGAAGCATGAAATGTAAAAAGTAAAGAACACGAAGAGAACAAAATTTGAATTTGGTGCTTTTAGGTGAATGAACCAATGATATTTTGTTCTATAATCAGATTAAAGGATTTTCTTCCTAGCTCTACAACGGCTTTATATGCCGGATTAGGGTCAAATCTCCCTAGTTCTTAGTCACATCCTTACTTATAATCACACCTATTTTTATTTCTTTTTTGATTCAAAAAAATTGGTAATATTTGTCAGATATATAATATTTTTTGTAACTCTTGCTTGTTTTGATCCTTCACGTGGCTGAGCTAAAAGTCCAATCAGACCTCTAGAACCCAATCTTGAAAAAACGCTTTCCAAGCAGTTAAAGTCGATTCCCTCTTTTGCCATTTTTCCTTTCATCGAAGAAGACACTGGTAAGTTGTGGAGTGTAATGACCTTTTGGCGAATTTGTGCTTGCTTTTGAACCTTATCCTTGACATCATCTAGAGTCATCATGTGTTTGACATAGTCCTGCTTACTTGCAACTCTCTGTAAGCATCGTGAAAGTGCCTTCACGTCAGATAAAGCATCATGGGCGTCAAATGCTTCTTGAAACATGGTTTCATGTATCTTTGGGAGACTTAGACCAGACTTCTTGTTTAGCTTGTCTTTAAATATGGGGAGACTGTCAACAAACACAATATTTAAGGATTTCCATCTGTCGGTAAGGGAGTATCGCTCCAATGAATTGAAAATAACAGGAAAATCAAAGTTGTCGCCGTTGTGAGCTATCAAAACTATCTTGGATTGTTCATGTTCACTGTTCTTTATTCTTTCAATGAAGTTCATGAAGTCTATCAAAGATTGTTTCGGGAATGTGTCACATGCCACCACTTTGCCTTCTTTCACTAGCACGTTTTTTCCATTTTGAAAAGTAGTAGAAAGCTTATGAACCTTGGTAGCTGTCGATGATATTTTTTTCTCTGGGACAGAGAAGTTATTAAATTCTTTATCCTTACTTGTGTCGTTTAGAGGCACACAAGCAATCTGAATGATATCCAAGTCTCTCCGAGTCCTGTAGTTTCTAAGTCGAATGAGAATGCTTTGATCTTTTCATGTTTCATCTAAGACCTTCGTTGTTGCTGCTACTGCAGTAGGAATATCACCGTTGAAGTCTTCGTTGCCAAGGCTGTTTAGTGTACTACTTAGAATCGATTTTGTGATAAGTTTGCCTTTGTCCGTCACTGACACACCCGTCTCATAGGTGCATCCCTCTTTTCGCTCCAGAGTTTCTTTCTGTCTAGTACTTTTCTTCTTCAGGTCTTTCCTTCTCTTCTTCACAGGCCACTTCTGCTTCCAAATTTGTTCTCTCTTTCTCTTCCTGGATTCCCTTTGAACGTACTGATTTGTAACATCAGATGCTTTGATTCCAAGCTTTTCGGTTGTCTTCGTTAAGTATTGCAAACCCTCGTTAAACTGACAAATACCTGACGCAACCCAGAAGTTCAAGCTGTGGGATCCCCTGTAGTGTCTTGTCTTGGGTGCTTTTGTAGCGACACCATTGACGCTCTCATTTCTCTGAGTTGAGCCACAATTAGCTAATTTATCGATCCACTCATCACTTTCAAAAGGCTTAATGAAACTTTCTATCGCTGATCTTAGATTGTCGCCGGAGAGAGGTTTTCCGCCAGGAAGGTCTTTATAGCGAAATGCATTAGGATCTTTGAGTGCTCCACACCAAGTTGAACTGCAATCAGCGTGATTTCCAAAGGCGTGACTAACTAGAGACTTCAACCCTTTTTTTACATCCTTTGGTTTACCTTTAAATAATAAAATTTCCATTAGCATAAAACAAAACAAAACCTGCGCCTAATTTATGATAGGGATGGTACTTATTATAACGCCCCCAACTTGGGTGGGGGTGTGCCGCACGCTCCTTGAAACCCTGACCCTATCCCAGACCTAAATGTTTGATTTTACATACCCTATCCCAGACTAAACCTGAGAATTGTATACCCTACCCCAGACTACCAGCTGTATTGACGTACAACTGATGGTTTTATAAACATTTGCCGACTCGCGTAACGGCATGATCATGGCCGGCCTCCTGATTGACAAAAGCCCAACCCTGTCCAAGACAAAAACTCTAGGCTATCCCAGACAAAAACGCTACCCTATCCCAGACAAAATATCAATAAATGATACCCTACCCCAGACTTGAAAGCCGAAAAATCGTACCCTATAGTGCGGCACATACACGTATAGCAAATATAGGGGAGTGCCCCCCCGGGTTATAACGTCAAAAATAAACGGTATAAGGGCGCTTGTCTGAATGAGAATGAATAACATTAAGCCATTTAAGATCACAGTTTCGTTACCTTGATTACTTGCTACACAGTATACAAACAAAAGCTTTTGAACATAGCCAATAACCATAGGGGTTAGCCCCTTGACGGATTGTTGCATGGCATATAGCCTACTGCCCAGAGTTCGGTTGGCATGGTTACGGTCAGTTTTCTTTGTCGTGTCGTAGTTAACTCTATACTTGATGTGAGACTCTGTTGTGCTGTCTTTGTCTGCTGTATAGTGAGTGTACTTTACACCGTTGCATGGACCTGCACTAAAGCACTCAACTGCAATCTCGGCCTCCATAGACTTTGATGATCCATTATGGTTTCTACGACAATCATGTTTGGTGTTTTTGCCAGTTTCACATGCTCTGCATTTTTTAGATTTTACTCGGTAGTCGATCACTTTTCCAGTAGAGTCACCTATAACTGTCCCGAAACCGGTAGTTGAATTACGTGCCTTTCCACGTTTTTGCCACGCCCCATCGTATGACACAGAAACAAGTTTATCTCCCCCCATGTCAGTGGTACTGCTAGTGTTTTTTTCTTCTTCTTGAAAAGTGGAACAGCTTTCTTTAGTTAAAGATTCTATTGCGAGCCCGACTTCTTTTTGTCGTCTTGAAAAGTGTTGTTTGACAAAGATCCAATCCCTAGAATGGATAGTATTGCATTCAGATGAGTTAGTCCTTAACCGGTGTGTAGCATAGCCAGAACAGCACGAGTATTGATAGATACAGCTTTTGGACCATGAGTTCCCGATTTATGGGTTTGGTAGGGTCACACTGTGCAGTTATTGTTACACGTGGTGCACTTGATATTCAGAACAACACCCAGGCCAACACGAACTGGACGTCCTATAATATTCAACAATGAGGGAGGACCTTTACAGCATTTAGGACAGTTACTCAAACCATCAATTAATAGCTGCAGATTAACTACGTAATTCTCATTCAAGCTTTCGTCGAATTCAACTTTCCTGCTTGAGCGACTGGGAAGTACAGGAGGTAAATAGTTTCCACGTGCGGTCAGCACTTTCCCATTACGACGTCGTTGATGGTTGATTGCTCTCAGTTTTTCCCTCCTGTACCGAAGGAGTTGATCCCTTTTCGTAGCTTGTCTATCAACCAAACCTTTAGATTTGTCGTTTTCATTAATTGTAGCCCATTTCGAAAGGTTTTTTAGACGTATTTGATGAGCTCTAGAAACTTTCGGCATTATTAGATAAAAGGAAAAATAACACGACTAGCATAATAATTACCATGCAGGAATGCGTTACTTACACTGAATAAATTAACACTGCTTCGTGGGCTTTCGACCGTGTAGACAGAACATGAAGTCTCAAACGCGTCTTGAGGCGAAGATTTTTATTTTTTTTGACAAAGTTAAAATGTTTCAATCAAATTGAAACTTCGCGATGATGCTCTGCATATGATAAAGAAACAGCTCAGGAATTAAGAACAAAATCGTCGGCACAGTTTTGAAAATAATCAGGATAGCGCTCAAAGTAAACTTTTGAGGACTTGAAAAATATACTACAGTTCCTTTAGAAAATCAAATCTCGATGATTACGAAGAGAAATACCTTCGTACTTTCACAGTTTCATTCCATATATCAAACAAATCTTTCGCTGCAAATTAGAGGTTCAGAAATAAATATTTTGTAAAGAAAATGGGCAATTTACGAATGCACTCGTACGAGCTCATCGTCACAAGACCGAAATGTTTTCTCGGATTATTCGAAATCAGCTCGAAATTTTTTTCTGATTTTCAGATATTTATTTTATTATATGCTATAGTTTATCGTGGCACTTTGGATTTTTCTAGGTACCATCATATTTGTTCGGAAATCAGGTTTCAGAAAATTTGATGTTTCTCTTATAAATCTGCTTTAATAAAAAGCAAATTCGAAATTTTTACAAGTTTTAGAAATTTCCATCTTATTGCAGTGAAGTCTGAAAAATTGATGAAAATCGATAAAAAATAAGGTAGTCAAACGGCCGTATCTAAATGCTCGGTACAGCTGGTTGCGAACTGAGGTGAAATACCTTAACCATTTTCTCTTGTTTGCTTGTTAAATTGATCTCATTTGCATAGTACCTGTTACAGTATGCAAACGCCCTAAGCAACCACCATCTGCTGATATGCACCTGGGTACCCAGCTGCTCGAGTCGTGTCTCAGCCCATCCTTACACTGCATGAGATAGGCTGTATAAGGTGGTATCCTGAATTCTTATACATATAGTTTACTGGTAATAAAAGGTGGTATAAGGGTTTTGGCATATCCTGGTTATATCAGGACCCGTATATTATGTGGATCCTGATACAGTATATAAAGAATTGTTATACTTTGTAAAATTATTCCTTAAACATGGAATCCTGAACTTGATAAAATCTTTAGAGAAGGGTCAGGATAAGTAATTATATAAATAGATGAGTATAAATACAAGGAATACAGATGATACTGAAACCACACGATGTCAATTCATTTTTCACAATTTTTCTACTGCAGCTGATTCGGGTGAAAACACTTCATATTTTCTGCGAGACTGACTTTCTATTACCGTATGGAAATTCTACACAGTGCACAGTTGCATTTAGCAAAATTTAAGGTGACTCGAAGTAGTTGTTTTCAGACCGCACCACACATTTTTATTTTGTTCTGTTGAAAATGAATTTCCGACCCCCATTCGAGAATGCTTAAATCTTCTGAAGCTTCTGATTTACAGTATTGCTGTACAATGGGGTTGTTCTCAAATTTGTGGAATCGAGGAGTTGTGAAATGTTAAGTGTCTCGTCCGTTTCAAGCAAGCTTGATGGTCAACATTTGCAGGATCATTTCTGCAAGGTTTGATACAGGAAAGATGGTGGTAAACCCCATGTATGGCAAAACATGATTGGAAAAAATGACATCTTTGTCTCCAGTGCTCTTGCTGGCGAAAAAATGAATCTCTTACTGAAACAGACTATTTACAATGAACTAGGTGAGTCAAAATATAATGCAAGATCATTACTCGTGCCCAGGCCTTTAGGCCGGGAACGAGTTATAAACTGCAAATGTTTTTTTTTCTCTGTTCTCCGCCAGAAGAGGCCTTTCTTGCGCAATCGGTCACGTGTTAAACCTCCTGATTGGTTCAGAGCGTAAGAAACAATGCCCTTCATTCATCACCTTTGAGCGAGTGCGAACTCTTCGAAGGCCCTCGAAGTGAACGCCAGTCAGGAACTTTAGGAATGCAAGATGGCGGACAGCCCAAAAAATTGCTTTCAGAGACAGGCTTTTCCAGCAGTGAGACAATAGAAAACGGAGCTTTTAACTCGAGATATACCTAGACACTTATAAGAGCTTCAGAATGGGCTGTTATTTTGAGCTTGATCTCCAATACTTTGACCAAATATCGAACTCTCAATGGAGTACTGAAGATGAAGCTCTCGCGACTCAGAGCAATTCCTTTGAGCTGGAGATCTACGAATTTCTCACCCTACGTTGCTAAACGAACGCACATAGAGGCAAGTCAATTATATTTTTCATTCAAGCATTCAAGAGATCTTGAGAGGTTTTTGTATTGAATTTTAACACAATTCTGGCCAGACAATGTATTTATATATTTTCATGGAACCAAGGCTCTATTTGACCTGATGCGTTTGGTCACGTAATGGATAAAACATCCGAAACATGAACGAAAAAATACACGATTTGTTATTGTGTCAAAAACGTCGTTGTAGAAGTCTTTACAGCAAACAATTGAGATATATAGTGAAATAAAAAGTTGAATAAACTGGTATATTTTTGCATGTTGGGATAAAGGCAAACACTAAGCTGCTGACAGACAAATTGACTAATCAGATATTCTTTAAAAAGGTCAAAAAAGGTCTATATTATGTTACGGTTAAGTGAAGAATGTGTGAAACGGCTCGGGGAAGAGTACGAACGGGGCCGGTCATTGAAGCCTCTCCTAAAAGGGGCTCCCAGGGCACGAGTGAACACATGTGTGCGTCTAGTTTATAATGTATCGGAATTTGTTTGTGATGATTAAATAGAAATATTCTAAGATATGAAAAGAAGCTAAGTAGTAAACGAAAACGGTATATATCAATCGAGTAAATGATACTTAGTCAGGTAAACATCTACATGATAACATAAGATTCCACAGAACAAGGCACTTGAACTGTGATACAAAATTGAACTAGTTAAATAGCCGCTATTATAGACCAATGGTCGTTATGACTGCACTACAACAGTTTATAAATAAAAATAAATAAATATTCTTTATTTATCTTTGGATTTTCTGAGTAGCATTTCTGCTAATATCTCCAAGATTCATTTGCACACTCACTACCCCTACATTCGATATACTCTGCATACAATTTCAAAACTCACATTGATTTTTGCTGAGGGAGGAAAAACCGGAGAACCCGGAGAAAAAAACCCTCGTGGAATGGGAGAGAACAACACATCAAACAAACTCAAACTCACATATGATCCAGCATCAAACTCACATATGATCCAGCATCAGAGCCGGTGAGAGGCGGTGGCTTAACCACTATGCCACCCATGCCACCCTACTATTTATATGACAGAAAAAGAAATACACAAGAGACCATCAAATAATAAAACTGGATAAAAACATATTCGAATTTGATGGTCTTTGTCTATTCCTAACTGTTTTGCTTCAGTGATAACAACTATTGGTGTCTAAATACCACTAATTAGCAACTAAATGTTAGTTTGACAATTAAATGAGAACTATTTTATATGAAAAAAACTAAGTAGTAAACTACAAAGATAAATATCAATAGACTAAATGAAAATTATGTAAGTAAACATCTATATGATAACATAAGTTTTCACAGGACTAAGGCACTTGAACTGTGAAATGAAATTCAAGACTAATAGTGCTTATCTCTGCACAACAGTTTGTATGAAAGAAAAAGAAATGCACAAGAGACCATGAAACAGTAGAACAAGATAGAAAATATATTTATATTTGATGGTTTATTTTTAACTGTTGTGCTTCAGTGATAAGGTATATTAGTCTGTAAATACCAATTATGAGCGACTTGTCGGTAACTAGTTGATTCTATTTAACAGTTATAGTGCCTTTTCTCTAGTGTTGTTATATTAATTACTCTTTATTTTTCTTGGTTTTCTTTTTACGTTTCTCTGTTTTGTTCTTTTCCCTTTCAGTTTCTGGCTCAGGATTATCATCTTGGTCATTGTCTTCCTCTTCTTCTTGGATGACAATGTGTCTTTTTTTTATTTTCTGGGTTTTCTTGGATCTTTTCGAAGACCTGAACGTTGTAAGCGTCAAGCACTGGCTGTTGAGGCTCTTCTACAATGTCTTCTACAGGTCCTTGTGTGCCAATTTGAACAGGTTGTTGAGGGCATTGGCCTCTTTCATGATGCAATTCTTGTGCACCAACAGCAACTCCTTGTGGTACTTGTTGATGTTCTTGATGCAAAACTTTATTCACAGTTTCAGGAAAAATAGAATTGGCTGTGGAATTGGTCTTTATTTATCTGACGATTTAGAAATATAATTATGAAAAATTATTGCAAATTAAATGCAATATAATTCTTTACATTCAGCTTAAAAGTTGCTAAATTAGAATAAAACATATGGGAGAACCACTCTGTACGTTTTAAACAGGCATTGTTTAAACAACAAAAATTTGTGCAAGCTCATGTTTAATTTTTTTATTTATATGCATATATTTGTATATATCCTTTCTACACTCTGATGATGGCCTATGTGGTGCCGCATCAAAGGGCGAGGGCTTCCATAGTCCCTTGGACTGTACGGAGGATAGGGAAGTGGCCTGTCAGTGGCATAAGGAAGAAATTTGTTCGGTTGAACCACTGCTTCCAGATACTTATTGGTCTGCCAACTGGTACTTTTTTATGTATCTTGGTAAGTGTGTAAAATTCAGGTATTCTAGGCGTTTTTGTTGTTGTTGTGGTCATTAAGCCATCCAAGTGTCATTTTATCGATATAGTTGTTAGAATATAATCGATTAGCAACTAACTTTCGTGGCCATCTCACATAGTATTGGCTCTGAGAGGTTTATAATATTTCTCGTCAGAGACCTGTGCAAGTCCTTCATTAATTTTATAGAAAGTATTCATGATGACAGTAGTGGTTCCTTTGTCAGCTTTCTTAAGATTGACCTCTTTATTAAAAGCTAATTCTTTTAAAGCTTGTCTCTCACCTGGACTAAGTGTCAACTCAGTCTTAGTCAGTTCCAGATACGCTTCAAGTGCCACACAGATGGTTAATTGGGGTTGTGGCTGCCACTTGGATTTAACACAGAACTGGTGCGTTTTTTTGGTTTCCGAGTCTGGGAAAATATATCTTAACTGCATTAGGTGTGCAAACTTATTGAAGTCCGTAATGAGAGGTAGATTAGAAACTGGTTTGGGAGGAGTTGGTATGAACTTTAAACCTTTTGCTAGCAAAGCTGCCTCGTTATCTGATAGGACTTTATTAGAGAGATTTTTAATAAATCTTTCATTCTGAGTCCTTACTTGTGCTTTGCAATTTTGGTTTGAAATTACCTGCCTTCTAAATCGTGACTGAGTTTGAATGTTTGCATGTTTACACACTGAGAGTCAGTAAGCAAGGCATTTGAATAGCTAACAACTATTTTTATTTTCACCATTGGAAAACGATATACAGCTGTTTATTAGTGTCTAATTCTTTGACTTTATTCCATAGAGCTACAATTTCAGTGTTCTCGTTCTTAGTATTTGAGTGTCTCTTGTTAATCCTATGTACTGCTTTGGAAGTTGCGGCTTGAATCCTCTTGAGGGTGGTTTTGGTGTGGTCTGGTTGGTTTTTCAGCTTGTCCTTCAGCAACTCGAGGAGTGCATTGCCTGAGCTGATGTTCTTTTCATGTTGTTTGACCATTAGTTGCAAGAGTCTTTGTTCCGCAGCTTGGCAGATACTTTTAACTTCAGCATCAAAGACAGCATCTGGTCTGATGTGGGGTCTAGGACGATACTGTAGACCTACTGGACAGCTGTTGTTGATACTGTTGTTTAAGACCATCTGGACTTTCTACTCCTGGTGGATCTTGCTTAGATGCTGGCAATTTGGTTCCAAAATGTGTTGAGGCTCTCTGTGGTCTTTTGACCCCTGGGAGCCAGTTGTGCTGATGGGATCTCTTCCTTGCTGTCGAGGTCTCTCTTAAGTGGAGAGAGCATTGGCTGACCATTTGTTATGTCGGCGAGGATGGAAGCAAGTGTATCTGGATCAGTTGGAGTAGTCATAGTTCTGACAAGAACTGTTGTTTAAATAGCAAAACCGGTTTTGGACCAGTAAAGATGTGCCCTTCAGTTGCTCTGACTGAAGCAAGATGACTGTCCCTGACAAGGGGTTTGCACTGATGTAGTAAAGCGGAATCAGCCAATTGCTTGAGAGTGGCGAGGAGTATGTGGTTGTCAACCAAGGCTCGAGGGCTGTTGGCCTGCTGCTGGACCATTTCTATTGCATGCTCCACATTGTTTGTGGCTACTTGTTTTTTGTAAATTGTGAATTGTAGTTGTGAGGGTCCTAAGGTCCAAGGGAGGGTAACGGGAGAAAATGGGGGAATTTAGCACAATACTAGTAGAGCGCATAGTGAGAGGCCGCTGAAGGTGTTAGCTTACTAGAAGCTTGATCACTTGGGTTTGGTTTGCCTGCTTTGAACATTCAGTGTGAATACAAATAAAAAGTATTACATAGATAAAATATTGAGTATTTTTAGGGGGGTCTATCCAGATGCTTGCAATAGTCTCAAAACACTTCAATGAGGTCTGCCCGTTCGCTTGATACATATACGTAAGCTGGTGATGTGAAGTAAAGAAGAAAAATTCTGCAAGTTATATTCACTATCAAAATGTGCACTTTTGAGAAACTCTTGTTTTTTTCACGAAATGTAACAATTTGCTGTGATGTCATAATGACCACAATGCTGATTATTTGCACGACAAAAATAAGGGCTACATGCAGTAAACCACCTCAGAAACAGAAATTTAACATGAAGAGAAAAACTGCAGATTGTAGTGAGGTCAACCTGGTTGCTTTAACCAGACTGATCTATCCAAATGAGGTCCTCACAGTTGCCATAACAATATGGGTAATTATAATTAAAAGAAAAACTGCAAATTCCGGAGGGGACAATGCAGTCTCTTTGACAGGTTAATATTTAACATTAAGAGAAAAACTACAAATTCCAGCAAGGTCAATAACATGGCCACTTTAAACAAACCGATAACACATATGAGCAAGTTCAACCTGGTCTCTTTAACCCTTTGGTGCCTGCCCTTCCAAATATCGTTCCAATAGGAACTACAGTTTTGGCATAGTACAGGTTTCTAAAACCGTTGGACTTCCAAAAATGATTTTATGATGACACTTTGTAAAAACACCAAACTTTGACAACCAAAGAAATGACTTGGAGTCCAATTTTTGGCGGTTGTTTCAAGGTGATCGTGAAAATGTGTGTTTTTGCATCAAAGGGTTAAGCGAAGAATTGAAGTCACGTGACTAGGGCATTTGACAACCCCTGGTGAAAGTTAGGGTTGGGCTTAGTATGTTCTGTTTTGGAAAATCCTTTAGGTCAAACCTCGTCCGTCGTTGAAATATTCCAGTGTTGGTATCTCTGGAGGGAGGAACATGGCTGTACACAGCTATCAACAGCAGGTCCATCATTTCTCTAGACTTGTGTAGACCCCTAGAAACCTCATATCTTTGGCGCTGTAAGCTTAAAGAGTCCAAAATCTCCTGCCTAAACAACAAAACACAGGCAAATTGAGCTGCCATCATGGTTCCTGCATGTAGTTTTGAGGCGAGTACTGCTGACTGGATACACTGTTAACCAGACGAGACACATGCAGCCCAAATATACTAACACTGGATGATTAATTCTGCACATGAAATACAATGAAATACAGAGACAAACAAATTGTCTAAATCGTCTTGTAAAATTGGTTTTTCTTGTTCAAGTTCATAATTTAGGTGGGACTTTGGTTGACCTGTTCATCTTGACGGACAAAACAAAACAAAGAAAACAATTTGTTCTTCTGAAAGTTTGTTTTTTGGAGACGATTTCTCCGTCCAGACGATTTGGTCGTCTCTAGTGTGGAATTGGGCCAAAACTTTGAACTTTGACTTACCAGGTTAGCCACTTCCTGATCGATTGTAAATCCTCGGATGTTCATGGTCGACAAACCTCGGCCTCTTTTTGAAGGTCAGTTTGAACGCGTTGCAGTTTGGCGATTAAAGGAACTTTTTTGTATTTAGGTGCTGAGTCTCGATGCAGGAATTTCACATCATAGAGCAATGCTCCAAGATGCAGTGCAGTGGTTTCTGGTTGGAGTCTTTTTTCTTCCTATAGAGAAATGCAAAAATGAACGTAAAGAAGACGTGTGTAAGTCGTTTCACACTTGCCGTGCAGTTAGATGAATTCATTAAAATGCGCATCACTTTTTACAGCTATACTGAAATCTGCACTTACGTCTAACCAGTTGAGATAATCTTGAATGAGTTCATTGTTTTGAAATATCGAGTCACTGTTCAGTTCACTAGGTAGCAGACGTTTGGTGTGCTGGAGAAAGCCCAAATAACCTTGGTAGAGAAAAATATAACAAAACAACAAAAATCATAAAAACATGGTAGAATTCATGCCTTAGTGCCATACAATTGTTTGGTATATATAACATACCTACAACAAATCATTTTGCGTGTTTTGTCATGAGTTGTTGTAGAGATGGCGGGCCCAAATCTCTTCAAATTCAGCAGCTTTGTAAAGAAATCCTTCACCTGTTCCAGTAAGTTGAAGATTCTTGCGGGTAGTGATGCATAGTGACGGATAGTGATGCATAGTGATGGATAGTGATGCATAGTGATGGATAATTATGGCTAGTGACAGATAGTGATGCCTAGTAACGGATAGTGATGGATAGTGACCGATAGTGATGCGTAGTGACGGATAGTGATGGATAGTGACGGATAGTGATGCATAGTGATGGATAGTGATGCATAGTGACGGATAGTGATGCATAGTGATGGATAGTGATGCATAGTGATGGGTAATTATGGCTAGTGACAGATAGTGATGCCTAGTAACGGATAGTGATGGATAGTGACGGATAGTGATGCATAGTGATGGATAGTGATGCATAGTGATGGATAGTGATGCATAGTGACGGATAGTGATGCATAGTGATGCATAGTGATGGATAGTGACGGATAGTGATGCATAGTGATGGATAGTGATGCATAGTGACGGATAGTGATGCATAGTGATGCATAGTGATGCATAGTGATGGGTAATTATGGCTAGTGACAGATAGTGATGCCTAGTAACGGATAGTGATGGATAGTGACGGATAGTGATGCATAGTGATGGATAGTGATGCATAGTGATGGATAGTGATGCATAGTGACGGATAGTGATGCATAGTGATGGATAGTGACGGATAGTGATGCATAGTGAAGGATAGTGATGCATAGTGACGGATAGTGATGCATAGTGACGGATAGTGATGCATAGTGACGGATAGTGATGCGTAGTGACGGATAGTGATGGATAGTGATGGATTGTGACGGATAGTGATAGATAGTGATGGATAGTGATGCCTAGTGACGGATAGTGATGCCTGGTGATGGATAGTGATGCATAGTAACGGATAGTGATGCGTAGTGACAGTTAGTGATGCGTAGTGACGGATAATTATGGCTAGTGACGGATGCTGATGCCTAGTAACGGATAGTGATGGATAGTGATGCATAGTGATGCATAGTGACGGATAGTGATGGATAGTGATGGATAGTGATGCATAGTGATGGATAGTGATGGATAGTGATGCCTAGTAACGGATAGTGATGGATAGTGATGCATAGTGATGGATAGTGATGGATAGTGATGCCTAGTAACGGATAGTGATGGAGAGTGATGGATAGTGATGCATAGTGATGGAGAGTGATGGATAGTGATGGATGATAACATGTAGTGATACATACTAACGTCTGATGATGGCTACAACGGCGTGCAGAACCTGTTGAGACACTGTCCCAATTTTGGCCTTAATTAGCCAACCCTGTTTTATACTCCCCCTTCCCCCCTCTCTCAATGTTGAGTAGGCCGGGGAGATTCTAGTCCAGTCCCAGACTCTCTTTCTTGCCGCTCCAGGACTCGCGGAGAAAGAGAGTCCAGTATAACTTGCATGCGCATGTCAGTTTAGTGACCACGCGATCACCACATTCATGTGGTGATCGCGTGGTTACAAATCCTAAAGTCATCTAATGATTCAAGATGGCTGAAGAAGAAAGTGTTTTGTATACACGATATCAGTCTCATTTCGGAAAGCCATTTGTTGATTCAGTGAGCTATGCACTTGGAAAAACCAACTATAATCTTTTACCAAAGTTTGAGCAGTTACAGGCCATTTACGGATGGACAGTTGTGAAAGACGTATTTGTGAATTTTTCGATACGCATCACTACCACTGCTACCAAACACTGACATTTGCATATTGCAAGCTCGCAAAATACTAATTAATTAATTGATTGGCTCATTTTGCACATGCGCATGCAAGTTATACTGGACTCTCTTTCTCCGCGAGTCCTGGAGCGGCAAGAAAGAGAGTCTGGGACTGGACTAGGGAGATTCCTGATAGGTCCAACACTTGACCCAACCAACATTGTGTCGGGGGGAGGGGGATTCAGAATATATGGCGGTTCCACGACTTACATGGTGGGTATAATATCAAAGAACGTCAATTTTAGGGCACAATGTCTCAACCATTCTGCACGCCGTTGTCTGAGACCTATAATATTAAATAACTAGAAAAACTAATGCAATCATTTGGTGATTTTACACTAAACTTGTAGTAGTCAAAGGTAGGCTCTGTATGCTACAATTTCGGGTGACATTGATTTGACCTAACAAAATACTAGCGATAAAAGCCAATTTGGGAATTTATTCAAATCGTATCAATTAAGGCCAGTATGGGGACTGGTTGGACCGCGTGCTTTTCAAATCCTGTAGAAATTAAGCACAAAGGCTGTTGTCAATGGCAACATGCCATCACGTAAGACTCTGTTAATATTTACTTTTTAAAAGGTCAAATATCTTATTATGCATCAAAATTCGTTTTGTGCGATATTAAAATGCCACGTAAATAAATGTGAAACTTCGAAATACTCTCATATTTTGATACCCATGTACCCGTGACTGCGATAGCAGAATAGTATTTTACCACACGGCTCACAGCAAAGCTCATTTCTGCCTAAATTACAACACTATAGCACACTTTGTACGAATTGAGATGCCGACTTACATATGCAAATTGTTAGATGTTGCACTCACGGTCAAAAGATTGACCCCCATAAGAGTCCTAGTTAAAAAAATTTGTGATCGGACACATACAGGGGTCAGACGAAGGGTAATTCATGCTCAGTCGAGTGTTTTGATGGACAATTGCCTAAGTATCATTTCCTTTGATGATCGCGACGGTTAACCATGGCCACGGTTAACCATGACGCCCATAAAGAGATACAGTAAATTAGTGTATTTAAGCATCGGTTAACCTGGTTAACCGTGTGACGTCACGAGCGGATTTTTTAAGCTGAAAGCGCAAAAGAAAACTCGATATACAGCCGCTTGATACTGCAAACAAGTTTTATACTACAAGACAGGCCTAATCTTCAGTGTTGCTCTTCTAATGTTATACGTTGTACAGTAATTCTTTAAAATATCGGCGTCATTTATCAACACAATGACGTGACGCTGGAAATTGGTTTAACAGCTAGATATTGGTTTAACAGCTGACAGGATATATAATTATGAAACCTGTCATACTCTAAAATGCATCTTCTAGTTTTGAAACTTTTCACATTTATTATTGGTGTTTTTGTTGTTGTTGTTGTGTTGTTGTGTTATTTGAAACTAATTTATCGTTCTTGGCCTTGCGTCTATTTCCATTCCTAAAAATGTATTCACAACCAAATTAGCGCGCGCTTGTGTGTTGGTTCTATCAGGCGCGCGGTTTTTCTACGTCTATATTTGAATAGGTAGATAGGTAGACTCACTCCTATGTCTTTTATATCGTTTTCCGCACGCTTTTCTATCAGATAAATAAGTACTATGTCCTATATGCTTCTCATTTGTTGTCCACGGACTGATATGTAGCTCAGACAACGGCGTGCAGAACCTGTTGAGACACTGTCCCAATTTTGGCCTTAATTAGCCAACCCTGTTTTATACTCCCCCTTCCCCCCTCTCTCAATGTTGAGTAGGCCGGGGAGATTCCTGATAGGTCCAACACTTGACCCAACCAACATTGTGTCAGGGGGAGGGGGATTCAGAATATATGGCGGTTCCACGACTTACATGGTGGGTATAATATCAAAGAACGTCAATTTTAGGGCACAATGTCTCAACCATTCTGCACGCCGTTGTAGTGATGTTCAATTATGTGTAGTAGGAGTGACGGTATAGAATTATTGTGGATTTTTTCCCATTGGTGTATGTGAACATGGACGTATTACCACGTTCATGGTCACGTGACTGCCAAATCCCCAAACTTTTCATGCTAAAAAGTGAAGGTCATGCTAAACAAATATTGGTCAGGTTTGAGCAGAAAATGAGCTAGGGGAGAAGAAAAAATGAATCGATTTTAGCCCTCATAAGCCTTCAACCCAGTACTTCAGTAATACATTACCAGCTGCGCTCCGGCTTCAGGACTCCGGCAGTTCAAGTAAACCAGAATAAATTATATGGAAGATTAGATGTAATGGTAAGGTCCAAATGTCAGGACCGAATGTCAGAAATAGGAATAAAGTTTCAGACACAGGACCGAATGTCAGAATATTAGACAGGATATCCTAACTTTTAAACCAAATTCATTTGTTGAATATAGAGGAACCCTGTTTTATTCCCTTCCGCCCATCCTATCCATCCTAAAATCGGTGCATGCCGCCTGGTTAATTTTATAATTCAAGACACTTTCTGGTACCTTGTCGCCGCGCAGTTGTTGGATTGGAGGGTTCATTGACGAATCAGGTAAGTCAGTCTTATATTCTTTGTAAAAAGGAGCTATTTTCCACTCTTTTGAGACCCGTTAAAGCCTCAAACATCAACTACAATTTCATTCTCAGAAATAAATGTAACTCTAGCACCGAGCACTGCAAACTAGTTTCATGATTTGATGACATAAACAATAGTTTGCACTAACCTTCTTCTTCAGAGCAGTGATCAAAGCACGTGCCGAAAAGTTATGCTTAAACATGCTGGGTATTTGAGTGGAATACTGTTGTTTCGATGTTCATTATCTGCGGACGAAGGCAATTGAAAATTGATCATAATTCAATAGTATACTAATGTGTGATTTCAAGGCAATTTTTCCACAAAGTATGTGCAAAAACTATATCGTTCGATATTGTGGTTGATGAGCCAAGTGCTAAACCCACCCGTATGAACCACCCTTTCCAAAAATACCGACGGGAGAAAAAGTTTCGAGAAGACATTGATATGATTCCAAATTTGGTGATCAAATTTGGATAAACGTACCGAAGGCGGACTTAAAAACGAAGCACTTGAACAGGACGTAGGACGAGAGAAGCAGCTGGTACGAACGGAGTATTAGAGAAACACAGACCGTGAGCTGATTTGTGCATGTAGTCATGTTACATGGACATATCAGGGTGTCTGTGATAACTGTACTTTAGTGGAACGCCCCTGGTGATATATGCAAAGCATGGGTAATACTGTAATACTGGAGACACACAGATCTTGTGTGTTACGTTAAAGGACATAGTTAAACAAGGTGTTGTTCAGTAGCAGCGCGCTAACGAAGAGAGGCGATAGGATTAAAGTGCTATATGAAGAAGGAATGACACAGCGGAGGATCATACTAGAAGAAAGAACATTATGTGTGGAAAGAAGCAGTTTAAAACAACAAGGTGCATGTGGAAACTGTTGTAGGCGGTGTTCCTTTGTTTGTTGGAGTCGAACCAACCATCTCGAATGAGAACCCCGGTAACGATTTTGTGGAACTGTGTATGCGTTGTATTTTAATGTCAAATAACATTCAAAGGAAACAATGAGCAATGAAACAAAAACGAACGTTCTAGCAACATTTTATCATGAGTGATCAGATATCTTTGAAAAAACAAAATTAGTGTAAACAATGTGACATAGGATTATAAAGATATCCGTTTACTTTGTGAAATAATACTCTGTAAGAAAGCAAGGAATATATATGTGCTGCTACACAATGCTAAAACGAAAACTCCTGGGTAAGGAAACAAGTGCAGTTCGATGAAGGTGCATTGAAGTTAACGAAACGAAGCTGAAGTACTGTACGTGTTTACTTATGGAGGGTATTTACAAACACCACGTGTGAAAAATGCAGGTGAAATGAAGTCCACGAGCACGGAAACCCAAATGAGTACATGAGAACTGATGTTTTCGTGACACCAGTGAAAGACTAGTAACATATTGTACCCTTTCGGATTTCGTGAAATATACGATGTATAATAACATGAAGGAAATGTTCTCTGGTAAGGAAACATCGACAACACTGCATCGTTCTGGATCAATGTATACAAATGACACTGCAGAATTGTAGATGTTTGCTGATAGAGAACAACCTTTACAAACGTCAAGTAAAATATATGCGTACAGAAATTGCACAAAGAAACAAGAACAATGCACTTCGGTACAACTGATGTCGAAGTGACTATCGGACAATTAGAGTTCACTTCTGTTGGAAGTACGTTTTCGTAAAATACGGGAAGCGCTTTGAAAATGTGAATATGTTGAATTTTGATAAGGAAACAACTATGAAAGGTAGTAATGTTTACATGGTACTCACAGGATAGTACTGGCACATGCGATGCATTGGCCTTTCTGTGGAATGTGCTATAAGGTATACTTATCGAAAGTAAATGATCCTTGATAAGAAGAAAATCAGCATAATGAATGACTGTGGGTAACAGATGACTGGAACGGTACATTATTGTGGCTGCCTTACCACCAAGGACGAGGTTGCCAAAGGTCAGATGTTAAAAATACTCGTGCAACACTGTTGGTAACGACGAAAAGGAAAAAAACTATGGAAACTAGATAAACCTCGATGAGGAAAGAACCAGGATATTGGATTACTGTGCGTGACATATCGCATCAATGGTAGACTTATCTCGTTGTGTTGTGACTCAGCACGAGGTTTACAAAAGTGACATGTGAATTTTTTTCTGAAAACCGTTAGAAACAAAGGAAACGGTAAAGTTTCAAAATTCAATGATCATCGATACGAAGAAATCCAGAATATTGAATCACTGTGGGTTACACATCCCAAGAGCGGTACAATACTGTGGCTGTCTTCTGACCGAGGACGAGGTTGACGAGATGATATGTTAAAAATACTGGTATAAGGTATACTTATGAAAAGTAAATGATGCTTCATAAGAAAACAATGACAATAATGAATCAGTGTGGGTGACACATCCCAGGAATGGTTCATTATTGTGGCTGTCTTCCCACCGAGCACACGGTTGCTAAAGGTCAGATGTTAAAAAACAAATCGTGCAAGACTGTTAAAAACGACGAAAAGGAAAAACTATGAAAACTGTAAACCTAGGTAAGGAAACAACCAGGAGATTCGACGATTCTGAGTGACATATCTCGTGAATGGTAGACTAATGTTGTGTTGTCAATAAGCATCAGGTTTACAAAAGTGACATGTTAAAATTTTTCTGAAATCATGAGAAAAAAAGGAAACCAGAAACTTTGAAAATTGAATGTTCGTCGATGAGAAGACAATCAGAATATTGCATGACTGTGGGTGACACATCCCAACAGTGATACAATACTGTGCTTGTTTTGTCATCGAGCAAGACGTTTATAGCCGTGAAACGTTTCAGATGTGGTGTACTCAGTTTTCATCTGTACTATACTCGTAAAGGGTACGGATACCTGTTTTCCTTGGCTTTGCGGCACGAGGTTTTTTGAACAGATTGGTGGTTGTTCGTGACAAGGCCTTGTTGGTGGATGATTTGGTGGATAGTGTTCACGAGAGTTTCACAGTCTTGGCCGCCTTTGCTTTTTTCAGGAACTGAATCTTTGCCTTGTGGCGAGACTTGGGTTGTGCCAGTTGTGTTTCTGGGACAATAGGGTCTTTGTCCTCTTCCACCTCTTCCGGTTCTTCTTCTGATTGTTCTTCCATGGTTTCGGTATCAGTTTCTTCATGCACTGGAGGTGGTTGTGTTCTTGGTGGATGTTGAGTTGGTAGTCGCTCACGAGCAGTGGGGACATAACTCTAGCACGCTGTGGTACGGTGCTGGTGGAGGAAGTAACAGTGGACGAAGATGTGGGCTGACGAGTAGTGGTTGAGGTTCTCCCGTACCTTTGAAGGCAGGAGAGGAGGTTCGTGGGACACACTCTGGTAGCGATCAATGGTAGGGTGTTGGCAATGATCCAGTTCTGCATCGCTTCTACAGCTCCCATTTCCGCAAATTCGCGGAAAATCTCTGCTCGTAAGTTTGAGCGCAAACAGGTCAGGGTTTCTCATCAGTGTTTTGACTGCCTTCAGTTGACAGGTGAGAGTGAGCATGGCTGCGCTCGCATGCATGGAGTCATCCAGAATGGCATCAAAGACCTCGTTGTCGTGTAGAGCCATTTGTATAACTGACGTCACATCGTCAGCTGTATGATCGCCGGCCGCCTGGTTTTTGTTGTTAAGGCGGCCCAAGGAGTCAAGGTAGGGATCCAAAATGTTACTCAGGTCTTGCGTAATGCTGCTGTTAAACACGGTGTACTCATGCGCTTGTACGACTGGTAGGCATTCTGTCACTGCCTGGGACATCATGCTGAGAGCCATACCTGGTCGTGAGAACCAGTCGCAGTTGTATGGCTCTAGGATATCTAAAAACTTGCAATCGTCGCTAAGATCTTCAGGCTGAGCGTAAGCCTTGAGACAACGATAAGGGAATAATGACCACTTCTTCGGTATGCCCATGTCACGGGGAGGCGATTTGGGCAGGGCTACGTGACCTCTCTCTGTACCGGTCTGTACGTTCTCTTCGAGGGGATGGCAATCTTTCCCTTTGGTAACGTTGAAGGTGACGTTGAGTGGGTCTGAAGGCTGAGTAGTACTCTGCGTACTCTTGTTGCAAGTTCTTCAACGAGCCAAGAAAAAGTCTTTTCAATGTCATCTTTTTTGGCATGTTGTACAATGATCTTGATGTTGGCTTTCTCTGGGCTTAGTTTCAAGACTGTTGGGTTCTTCAACATTAATAACTTTATAATTTTTTTTCTCATTTTTGACCCTGCTGTGGCAGTTAAGCATAAGATTGGGGCCTTACATTGCCTATTTTTCCATATGCTTCTCTAAAAGGTGTATCTTGCTGATTGCTAGTTCCCCTACAAAAAAAAAAAAAAATAAATAAATAAAATAAATGAAACTGGGATATAAATATGCATTGGGGCATACATGTACATGTACATAATTTACAGTACAATACAGGATTTTCTTTTCCTTTTAGAATTGTTCAAGCAACTTCTTCAACACGAACCCCAAAAAACTCTGGGAAAATAAGCTTATTACATTATTATAAACTAAGGGAATATATAAAGAATCAATATAGTAAACATTTAGTCCCCTCTTGAATGAAATCTTGAAAGGCACATGATCAATCAAATTTGGTCAGGCAAGTCTTTTACTGATAGTAAGCTTAATATAAAATATACATTGAATATTGTATACAATACTTCAAATTATTAGTGTTTCTTACCATGTAACGATGCAGTGCAACAACGACGCCAATCTCCAAGGTCTGACAACCACTGTTTGGTCGGAAGTTCATCCAGTTTTTCCGGGTTTACAAATACCACATCTTGACTTTCCCAATCTCCTACATTCTCCAACTTGACTCCTGTTAGACCCAGTGACTCACAGGACTTTATTTGGTCTGACATCAAGGAATTTAGGGGAGAAACAACAACAATTACTGGTTCTGTGCCCGACTCTGTGCCCCGATTGAGTTTATTTGCCATTTCTTTGGCCGTAATTAGCGCCAGCTGGTATATATAGGACTTTCCATATCCAGTTGGCAGACAAACAAAAGTGTCTTTTCTTGACAGGAACGATTTTAATGCTTTTTCTTGTAATTTGGTAGGCACAAAAGGCAATTTTTTATCTTTAACTATTCTCAAAGATAACGCCATTTTGTTACAAGGATATCGTGGGCTCGAAATAAGTGGAGTTTCCAATTTGCTCATGCGCATCATCTAATTTCCGGTTTAAACCGGATTTAAAACCCGTTTTCTTCATCCATGATTGTGGACGGCGGCACAACAAAGAAAACGGCCTCGCTCGGCAGAGGCTCACTTTTCGAGTGATTTAAACGTCTGTGTGAGCCTCTGCTAGCAGGGAATATGCAAATTAGCCTTTAAGGAATTCACACGTTTGCAAGGGGGGTTCTATTATGCATCCTTAAAGTCCCTAATAGAGAATGTGCGCAACACCATCGTGATATATCCCTGAGATCTTGATTAACAGCAGTGACGGCAAGTGCCATGAAAATTTTTGTGTCCTCCACATAGCCCAATGCTCTACAGTGTTTAGGGACATAAAGAAGGTCATTTACGTATAAAGTAAACAACACAGGTCCTAATGTAATGTAATGGTAAGGTAATGGCTCAGATAAAGTATCGTCAATCTTGACAGCTTGTTTACGTTGCGATAAATAACTTTCAAACCAAGGGCATGCAGTATCTGAAACACCTATTTTATGAAGATTGCACATAATTAAATCATGGCGGATGCTGTCAAACGCTTTTGACATGTCCAACAAAATGATTACAGATATTTTCTTGTCGTCCATGTTCTTTAACAATTCATCAGTATAGTGAAGCAAAGCCATTTCGGTAGAATGAAGTTTTCTGTTCCCACTTTGTGAATGATGTATAATACCATTTGAATCCAGAAACTCAGTGAGTTGAGAGTGTGCAGATCTTTTGCATACTTTAGATACCATAGGTAGTAATGATACAGGACGTGTATTTGCAGGATTTTCAATATCACCCGACTTTTAGATAATAACTTCAGCTGTTTTCCAAACTTGAGGGAAGATATTTGAAGAAAATGAGCTATTAATAAGGCTTGTAATTATTGGAACAGTCACTGGTGAACTGTCTTTCAAAACCTTTGCTGTAATTTTGTCGTATCCTGGAGCTTTGTTGGATGGTAAACCTCTGATAATCTTCCCGAGATCCTCCTCTAAGATGGATTGAAATGTGAACTTTACTCCACCATCTCAACTAGAACTAGAGCTACTGCTTTCAGACAAATGAGTTGAATGTTAGTCCATATCGTTAAAGTCTAGGTTGTGTTCATTAGCAGGAGCTGTGGCCTTTTGAGCTGTTATTTTTCTAACATTTATGTAGAAATCATTGAACTTAGGCTTGGGTCGCATTATACCTCTAACTTTAGATTGGCTGGGCAAATAATTTTGTAAAAAGTTATTGCCAAAAAATGTACCAAAACTTTGGTACATTTTACCGGAAGGTCAAATTTTTGGTTGAGATTTTCAGTCTCAGGAGTGCAGGATGTGGTGGAATCTTTATATGATATCAGAAATGATCACATAAAATTCCCTGAAACACAAGCAGAAATCGAAGCATCTATTGCAACGTTTGATGACCCGACCGACCTACCAAATATAGTTGGGGCAATCGATGGCTCTCACATATCTATAAAGGCTCCAGAGGACAGTGCAGCCGATTACTTTAGTAGATAGCAGGAGTATGACTTCATAATACAAGGTGTAGTCAATGGAAAACGACTATTCATTGATTTTGCTTGCGGATTCCCTGGAAGTACGCACGATGCCCGTGTTTGTAGACTGAGTAATATATATAATGAAGCAGAGCAAGGAAATATTCTAACAGCACTAACTGTCAATGTAAATGGTCATCACATAGGACCTTACCTGGTTGGGGACAGTGCCTACCCATGATCTCCTTGGTTAATAAAACCGTATCCTGAAGGTACTCAAAACCCGGACGAAAAAGCTTTTAATAAAGAATTGTCATCTGCCAAAGTACAAGTCGAATTCTGAAAGGTCGGTGGCGCATTCTACAGAAGCGTTTGGATAGCAAAATTCATTTTGCTATTAAAATTGCTGTGGCATGTGCCGTTTTACATAACATCTGTATTAGAAATGCTGACGACTGGGAAGATGAATGTGACGATGACGATGTATGCCTTCAAAACCCAGCAGCAAATGTGCTTGGCAATGGGGACAATGTAAGGGATGTTCTGGAGGATTATGTAGCCTAAACATGAAACATAACGCGATGATCTACGACATTTTATTCATAAGAATCCATATCTCATTATTATCATGGACTTTATTTGATAGATTACAAAGGGATATTGATAAATTTTTGTTTCGAATTCGCCAGCCAAAAAGCTGAACAAACTCCACGTTTTATCAATGTACACATGATATTGATTATGATTCATAAATTTATGGAATGATTAAAATTCTAATGTGAAAATATTTTTCACTGATGATTTAATTGTAGTTGATACAAAATACGAACTGCAACAATATAGCAAAATGTAAAAACAAAAAATTTAGTTCTTGCTACTCTTTTGTAAAAAACCTGTCAAAGCACGTACTAAAGCGTTCATTGTTTTCCCTTCCTCTTCCTGCATTTTTGTAAAGTTGTCCATGAATGTTGTCATGTTTTTTCGTTGTTCATTTACCATCCAACGAAGCTCGCAACATTTCCCTCTCCTCATCATCCTTCTCCTCAGTTCTCTTCCTCTTTTTACTTAACTTTCTCTCGGCTCTTTCTTCGGCGGCTGGTTTTGCTTCTTCTTCATCCTCGACGTCTGAAGATTGAGATGTTGAGGCTGAAGTGCTCGAGCTCGTTCCTGCTTCAGCCACGTGGCGAATGGTTACGATATCACGGCTCCCAAGTATTTCATCGATCTCGTTGAAAAAAGGGGATTGTCTTCTCTGACCTCCAGTCTGTTTTTTGTTCCTGTCTTTGGCAATCTTTTATCGGTCGATTAGATATTTAATCTTTTTCTGGTATTTGTCTGTGGTTCTTTGAATATTAAACTTCTTGTCAACCTCCTCTGCAATTTCAGTCCAAGCTTTCCTAGCATCTTTACTTTCGATTTCTTCATGCTTGGCCGCCCACAGACTGACGAGAAGTTTTTGTTTCTCATTGCTCCACTTATCATATGTTTTTTGGCTCGTTGAGGAGCATCGTTCGAATCGTTTTACTCATTTCAACTTGTTGTTGTCGAGCTTGTTGTACGTGTACTGCTAGGCTGGCTGTTCTGGCTGCTGTTTATCGGATGAGGGCCGTGTTGTAGGTTTCCAGGGAAGTTATAATAATGGACACCTGGCTGTTGTATAGAAGCTGCCTCAGGCATTTAAGTAGGGTATTGATAATGTTGGTAGGGGTTAAAGAAACCATGTCCGTCCATCATGAACTTAAATTGGTCTCTGGTGTTCTTTCTAACTGGTGTTCTGTGATCTATTAGATTGACAAGCCTGGACAGTTCCCGCTGTGATTTCTTTTGTTATGTGAATTTTGGAAGAATCAGGCGGCTGCACCCCTGCACTACGGCGTGCCGATGTCAAATGTTTTGGAGAGACCTTGAAAGTGAGGTTGCATTAGGGAAATTGTAGTGATGACAGATTTCAGCATTTGTGTAAACAAAAATCGACCCAAATTTGGCATAATGTGACCCGGCTCTTATTTGCTAGAATATAAGGATCTTCTACAGTCTTTCACGTTTAACTTCTTGATGAAAGAAATGATACGCATTCCAATGTAGTTTCATGAGCTGTTTAATCCCAGAGGTAATATATGGATTAGGCTTTGACTTTATTTTGATTTGCTTGATTGTCGCGTGGTCATTTAGAACATCCAGGAATAAACAATTAAAAGCACATACTCCATTGTTGAAATCTTTGAAAAACTCAACCATATGAAATGGAACTTTTTTCAAATCTTTAAGAAACTTGTTTGTATCATAATGTTTATAGCTTCTTGTGGTTACATATGAGCATCACGGCCTTGCCGTTTTCAGTTTCATTGACACACAAACTAAATTGTGATCACTAATTGCACACTGTTTCACATTACATGAAGAAATAGCACTTTCATTTGTGGTTTCATAATGTGTCTCTATAGTAGGTAATTTTACCAACTGTGTAAAATTAAAGCTTGAACAAAAATCAGTTAAAGCACGACCATCAGGGCAGTTTCCCAAGACATCACAATTCATGTGATAACACATGCTTGGATCATAGCTCATCTTGAGTCGTGCCTTCATCACTGAATCCCTCTTCCATACACAGAAAATTGTTTGTTGAGAATATGCCTGTCCTAGTTCATAGCTTGACAGACTTGCAAACACCGTTGCAGTGCTGGTGTTAGAATTACCTATCTCCTATATCGCCTTAGCTCTGACAACCTTTTTGAAATAGGTGTATCATCTTTAACTGATAGGTCTTAGAGAACACAGAGAGTTGAATACAACAAACTGACTTTTTTTAGCTTCAAACTTGTTTATTATTTTTCACAATGATAATAATGAACACTAGTACATATTCATGTGTCAGAAACAACAATAAACAATAACCTTTGTAGGTCCTTTTTGCAAAAATAATGTAGCTGATTGTTCAAAGACTAAATTCCCCTCCCCTCCCTTCCTAGAGTGTTTATAATAAAGTAAACAAACTTCCTCCTCTGCAAGCTTTGTATCATTTGATAGTGTAATACTCAAGCCATAAGAATTTTGACATTGGTAGCCATGCTAAATATGAGGTGTCTTTGAAAATTGCTTGAGTGATCCAGAGGGAATTAGAAATTCTAGAGGGAAGGGAAGTCACATTTACAAATTCCCTCTGTGTGTGTCAGTAGGTTCACCCACTGAGATTACTAGGTTTCTGAAATACTTTGCTAACACATTCATATTGTTTTCAAACATAGTCTGCAATGAAAGGTACTCATGTATAAAGCCTCACGTGTTAATTGTCAAAAGAGATTTGCCAGTTGAACTGATAAAATAATAATGGAAACTTTATTACATTTTTCGCCTAACTCTACAATTGCAAATCTCGCTACATGTAGGTAATTTACAATTGGCTACTTGAATCCTATACAAATATCTAACTATGGCTATAATACAATATATATATTTTTTGATGAGACTAGAACTTCATCAGATCTGGGTCATTCCAAGCTTTGTTTCTACAGCAAAAGATATAATAAGATGACCTAATTGCTATTTTTGTGATGGTTTTGATTATATATTTATGTTGTTTGCTGTCAAAACTTAACTCATCTAACATTGTAAAGAAATTATCAGAGTCTTTAGCGAAAACACCAAGTGCACTGACAGATAGATTAACGAACATGACTTTCTTGTGATAGTGATGTAGATTATCAATAGTTTCTTTATATTTAGTTCTTTTTCTAGTTATATTATTCTGGAGGTTTGATTCAAAGCCAACAGTCAGTTCAAGCACATACAAGCAGTCATTAGTAGTGGAAAGTATAAGGTCAGGACGTTGAGAATCACCAGTCAAAATTGATGGACTTTTAAAGCCAGGTATATCAGCGTACAGGGAGGAGTCATTAACAGCTTGTAGGGTTGTAGCAATGAAGTGAAGGATGGAGTCGTGCCTCCAAGTGAAACGACCCTGATCAAGGTAAGTTGTACATCCAGCGATTACATGGAGGAGAGATTCTGGCTTCAAACAGAATGAGCAATCAGAGGTTGGAGATAAACCCCACTTTGTCATGTTTTTACGTGTTGGTAAAGTGTTATTTATGTAGCGTATGGTAAAATTGAATATATTCTTGGGTAAACTGGATTGTGCCAAGGACCAAATGTTGCTAAGTTTTAGCAGAGAGTTGTTCAGAACATTAGAAAAAAAGGACCCTTGAGAGACAAGATGATTTTGCAGTTTATACTCATGATCAGCATGGAAATCTTTTATGACATCTTTGGTAGATTTATAGACATCATACTGAACATTGGTGTGGTTGCTTGACGATTTCCAGAGATGTTGCACTGATTTATTAGGTGATTGTTTTAACGCTTAGAACTGTAGAACTACGTAGAACTGTTTGACACTGAATAAATTTAACAGAAGGAGGACAGATCTCTAAACCAAATTTATTGCGAGGTAAGAAGACATTGCTTAAGGTACCAGAGATGGGGAGCTCTAACCACTTGCAGACATATTTAGCTATAGCATTATCGATGTTATCAGTTACCCATGTTTTAGACAAATCAGCAACAGTGAAGTGCCACGATAGTTTAGACAAGACGAATCTACCATACAGAAGCAATTTATTCTTGGGATGAAGAGGTTTAGCGTCAATTTCCGTCATCAGATCATCGACAAGGCTACTCAGTTCAACTTTATGTGATTCATTAGACATTTCAAAGTCAAAGTATCTTCCTAAATATTTAAAACTCTCTCCAATCTTGACACAGGGATAATAATAATAATGGAAACTTTATTTGCTTATGAATACAGTTGTAAATCTCACTACGTATAGGCAATAAACAACTGGCTACTTGAATTAATACATGAGTAATATATATAAATGTATATTTACAAGGAATCAAATTAAATGGATTTAATAGTAATAATAATAATAATAATAATTTTTTTTTAATTAAATTTAAAACTAGACGCACACGTGCGTTCACTCGTGCCCTGGGAGCCCCTTTTAGGAGAGGCTTCAATGACCGGCCCCGTTCGTACTCTTCCCAGAGCCGTTTCACGCATTCTTCACTTTACCGTAACATAATAAAGATCTTTTTTGACCTTTTTAAAGAATAACTGATTAGTCAATTTGTCTGTCAGCAGCTATTAGTGTTTGCCTTTATGCATGGATATTAAAAAAAACAACATGCAACTGAAATATACCAGTTTATTCAACTTTTTATTTCACTATATATCTCAATTGTTTGCTGTAAAGACCGTCTACAACGACGTTTTTGACAATAACAAATCGTGTATTTTTTCGTTCATGTTTCAGATGTTTTATCCATTACGTGACCAAACGCATCAGGTCAAATAGAGCCTTGGTTCCATGAAAATATACGAATAAATTAAATTGTCTGGCCAGAATTTCGGTGTTAAAATTCAATACAAAAACCTCTCAAGATTTCTTGAATGCTTGAATGAAAAATCTAATTGACTTGCCTCTATATGCGTTCGTTTAGCAACATGTAGGGAGAGAAATTCGTAGGTATCCAGCTCAAAGGATCCACTTCTTTATCGCAGGAGCTTCGGTTTCTCCATTGAGAGTTCGATATTTGGTCAAAGTATTGGAGATCAAGCTCAAAATAACAGCCCATTCTGAAGCTCTTATAAGTGTCTAGGTATATCTCGAGTTAAAAGCTCCATTTTCTATTGTCTCACTGCTGGAAAAGCCTGTCTCTGAAAGCTATTTTTGGGGCTGTCCGCCATCTTGCATTCCTAAAGTTCCTGACTGGCGTTCACTTCGAGGGCCTTCGAAGAGTTCGCATTCGCTCAAAGGTGATGAATGAAGGGCATTGTTTCTTACGCTCTTAACCAGTCAGGAGCTTTAACAAATTGCGCAAGAAAGGCCTCTTCTGGCGGAAAACAGAGAAAAAAAAACATTTGCAGTTTATAACTCGTTCCCGGCTTAAAGGCCTGGGCACGAGTAATAAAACAAAAAACGATAAAAATATGCTAAAAATATTATGCTAAAAATATATATACTTATAAATACTATATATATACCATATACATGGTATAAAATGAAAAATGTTCTAGTTAATTAATTTTGGCAACAGACGATTCTATATCAAAGTCAATGTCTCTAATGTTCAAATTGGAACGTTTTACTGTCCTTGAACCTCTCAAGCATAGAAGAGCTGATCGTAGAATAGAGAAGGATACTTTCGCTCTAATCCAGGAAATTGTTACTGCATAATCTTCCCCCTTCTTGTTGGCTATCAACTCGGCTAACCTGCTGTGGTATCTCTTACATTCATCTGCCATGCCTCCAAGGCTCGTAAATACCAGTGGGGTAAATGTTCCTTGTTCTACTTCCATGACACGTCTTGCATACATGCGCTTTTTTTCGTTTTCATGTTGGCGATATATTTGTTGTGGGTTCAGGTCTTTATAAGATTCTGCATGTGGGTGACACACCCGTATATCAAAAAATGCAGACCTTTGCCTTTCCCAAAACCCTCTTGCGTGGACGTCAAGACGAGCATCAGGGGCTATGTTGGAACCTCTATTTAGCTCTTCCCCATTGATCGTTTGTAAAACAGGCTCTACTTCAACATCATTACAAACAATGTTCAACAGCTGTGCCTCCAGATCTCTTAGCTCGTTATGGCGTTGGATGATAAAACCACCACGTTTGCATATCATAGCGTGATCCACGTTGAACGGAGCACCACATACACAAGTCGAGGGGATATCGTCGATGGGCCAATCGTATCTTAACTTGACTGCATCTCTGAATTCCCTTTTATTCAAGTTGAAATCCATATCCTTGATGGGTATTACTGTTAGCCAATTGGATGCACCCTTTTCAGTGGCCATAAGCAAAGCTCTCTTAGATTTCTTTGGTAGTTGATCCTTCAAGCTCTCTTCACGTGCACGCAGGGCATCATCTTTTTCCTTACGAACCTTATGATGTAATGACCTATTTAAAGCCTCCTCGGGTAGCTCGTGCATTTGAGTGAATATTCGCTCAGTTAATGGTGCGGTTGTCTTGACAGATGCTGCAAACTCTAAGGCAGCATCCTGACAAGGGTTGGTGAATCCCATTCCTCCCATCCGTACTGGCAAAGACAGAAGTTCTCGCTCGCTCTGTGTACAGCTATGTTCTGTTATAGATGGTATCAGTACATCAGCTATTGCATCTTCTAGTGGTTGTAGTAAATCTTCAATATTTGGCAATGTTCTTAGAAAGTACGTCCATCGGTGTCTTAATCCAAATGCAAAAGCTGCGTAGCAGGCCTGAGGTTGCGTCACTGCAAATTCAGCTAACTGCTTTATCTCACTTATCCAATTTGTAACTTTATCATTCACATATTCCTCGAGATACGATCTTGAGCCAAGCACTGCGCCAAGATGTTTATGGCCCTGGATGGTAATATTTATAGCAGTGTCTTTGAAAACATCTTCAGCGCATTCCTCTCGTCCCGGTTTGGTAATCAACCAGCATTTCTTGGCATTGGGGAAATAACCCAAATCTGGTCCCATCGTAGTTAGAGCATCCCACCATTTCTTAATCTCCATGAAAGATCCAGCCCCGCTAGCATCATCAGCAAACCAACATTGTTTTGCAGAGCTTGAGCTGTTTAGATGGTTGATCAATGGCTGAAGGCTAATTGCATACAAGCCCATGGCTAGAGGATCACCCTGCGTAGTGCCTTCTGCTGATATTATTTCTTTGCCTCCTGTTATGAACAACCTCGCTGGATATCTGTAAGTGTTTATTGCGTACGTTGCTATGGCAGGACATAATACTCTGATATTGTGCAGAGCAGCAGCCCTATTTAGGGCATTGAAAGCATTTGAAGCGTCGATTAACAGAACAGCATCAGTATCATCATCATCAAAAATTCTTCTCATTGCATGAATAGCAGCTTCACTTCCACCTCTTTGGCCTGCACAGACTTGAAGACATCCGCTGGCATCAATGACATCTTGTTTCAAGACTTTCGTTACGCATTTTCCAAATATCCTTCTGATAACTTCTCCGACGCCAATTGGTCGAACTGCGCCCTCACCCTTGTCTAATGGAATCAGTCTACTCGCTAACAGTGGTTCGATGGTGGTAGGGTCAATATACTCTGTGCACAATCTCCTTAACATGGTAGCTAGAGCTTCGCATAGATTAGTACTTGACTTCTTGAATGACTTACAATATAGAATTCTTTTAAAGCCGTGAGCATCAATACCAGAAGGCCCCCCTGATCCTTTGGTCCTTAATGCAGCATCTCTTATCATTGCACCATTGATTTGTTGAAATAAGACATCTGGGATATCTTCAATTGGACCGTACAGAAGTGATCCCAACTTAGGAGCTTGTGCATCTGGATGTTTTTCTTTCAGCTGCGTCATAACATCATCTGTCAATGGTAATACACCACCAGAATCATTCTCACTCAAGTAACGTAGTGCAGAGTTGATTTGGCCCTCCATAACAAGTTTAGCAAAAATCTTGGCTTTATTTGGTGGATCAGCTCGTTTTGATACTTCGGGAAGACGTTTTTGAATCATTCGCCCCTCACGTATGAGCTTATCGATTTTTCCATCCCTCCACAAGGCCAGACGCTTCTCTAGACAGAGTTGGTGGTCTTTCGCTTTAGATTTTTGGCTGGGTTTTTGTAGTCCCACTGCTAAGAGAACAATAGCAGCTTTTAGAGCAATATAATGTGAACCAGATTCATTGTTCCAGTCATTTATGTGTGTTGTTAATTGATCGATAAACTCTTTGCCAATTTTTCCATACGGGACGAGAAATGTGTTTTTCCGCCATGTCGTGATTTCATCATAAGCATCTGCGATGGTTGAGGCGTTTATTGATATTAGATCTCCTTTACTGCTGGGTCCCCATTTTATCTCGGATGGCTTGATGGCAGCTTTGAAAACTGGAAGGTTATCTGAAAGAATGATAGGACATTCACTTTGATCTATTATTTCAGTGTGTTCAACTGTAGCGTTAGGTCCCTCTGGGACTTGTATTGTACTTGTATGCAAATTCGTGTTCGTTCCTAAATTAGCATTTTGAGATGATTCTTGCAAAGAAATAATATTTTCATTTTGATTTTCGTTTTCCTCGACCTTGTCGTTTTCCATTTCATGACTTACTCCTTGTGTTTCATTTATAATACTATCACAGGAATATTCTTGCATCTTTTCCAACCTTGAAGCCTGATCTCGTAGATTTTGTCCTGTGAGTCCAAGATGCACATAACCTTTGTCGTCCCACAAATCCTTCATTACTTGGATATATCCTTTTCTTCGACCATTTTCATTAAGAGGCGGGTTTTCAGATGATACCATTTCTATAGCCTTTCTCTTACACTCCAAAACATCGCAGCTCATCTGGGGGGTCCATGTTCGCTTTGTCTTTCTTGACCTTGTCGACGACATCTCAATAAATTCTTTGTATCTCCGTTTGTAGACACCTTTAGCTTCTCCAATTCAGGGTTCGCTTGAAGAAAGGTATAATTATACCGTTGTATAATTCTGGTGCTTCAAACTTGGCTTGCTTTTGAGATAAATTGCACTTTAAGCCAGAGGGCTAAAACACCTCCGCTCTACTTGCCACCATTATTATTATTATTATTATAATAATAATAATAATAATAAGAAGAAGAAGAAGAAGAAGAAGAAGAAGAAGAAGAAGAAGAAGAAGAAGAAGAAGAAGAAGAAGAAGAAGAAGAAGAAGAAGAAGAAGAAGAAGAAGAAGAAGAAGAAGAAGAAGAAGAAGAAGAAGAAGAAGAAGAAGAAGAAGAAGAAGAAGAAGAAGAAGAAGAAGAAGAAGAAGAAGAAGAAGAAGAAGAAGAAGAAGAAGAAGAAGAAGAAGAAGAAGAAGAAGAAGAAGAAGAAGAAGAAGAAGAAGAAGAAGAAGAAGAAGAAGAAGAAGAAGAAGAAGAAGAAGAAGAAGAAGAAGAAGAAGAAGAAGAAGAAGAAGAAGAAGAAGAAGAAGAAGAAGAAGAAGAAGAAGAAGAAGAAGAAGAAGAAGAAGAAGAAGAAGAAGAAGAAGAAGAAGAAGAAGAAGAAGAAGAAGAAGAAGAAGAAGAAGAAGAAGAAGAAGAAGAAGAAGAAGAAGAAGAAGAAGAAGAAGAAGAAGAAGAAGAAGAAGAAGAAGAAGAAGAAGAAGAAGAAGAAGAAGAAGAAGAAGAAGAAGAAGAAGAAGAAGAAGAAGAAGAAGAAGAAGAAGAAGAAGAAGAAGAAGAAGAAGAAGAAGAAGAAGAAGAAGAAGAAGAAGAAGAAGAAGAAGAAGAAGAAGAAGAAGAAGAAGAAGAAGAAGAAGAAGAAGAAGAAGAAGAAGAAGAAGAAGAAGAAGAAGAAGAAGAAGAAGAAGAAGAAGAAGAAGAAGAAGATTCTATAAATAGACAACCTGAGTGGAGATTCAATTTCACACTACAGGTGTAAAATACCACTTAGCCTCAACCCCATGACCTGGGGCTTAGAGACTAAGCACTCTCTGCAGAATGAGGGTGGTGCCAATGATTGCAGATGTCTGCATGCCACCCAGCACATCTGGAATACCGAGATCTTTCAAGTACCCCTCAAGATTGCTTGACACGACCCCTAAAGTGCCAACGACCAATGGAATCACCTTTGTTGATACCCGGTGCAACTTTCGTATCTCCTTTGCAAGAGGAGAATATTTGGCAATTTTCTCCTCTTCCTTCACCATCACATTGCGATCCCAAGGCACCGAGAAATCAACAAAGGCCCACTTACGAGCCGCCCGATTCAACACAGTAACATCTGGACGATTATGTTCCATCTTCTGTGTTGTCTCGACGCTCCTGTCCCACCAAATCTCTACTTCTCCATCATCCGAAATCCTAACTTCATCTGGAACCTCCTTATACCACACATCAGCACACTTCACCCCATACTTCCGACACAACTCCCAATACACCCGCAACCCCATCCGATCATGTCTCTTCTTATATTGCTTCTGGGCCAAAACGCTACAACCACTTGCCAAATGGCCAACAGACTCCACCTCCTTCCCACAAACCCTACACTTTGGATCCACATTCTCTTTCTGAATGGTTGCCCGGAAAAACCTTGTCCTCAGAGCTTGTTCCTGTGCTGCAAAAACAAACCCCTCAGTGCCCTTACCCAAATACCCGGCCCTTAACCACTGCCAAGACCGCTCATCAGCAACCTCGCTCACATCCCTCATGAATTTTCCATGCAACCTCTTCTCTAGGAAATTTTCTTTCCTCTCCTTCTGCACCCTCTTCTTATACTCCTTCTTTGTCTCACCAACCTGCAACGATTCACCAACCACCTTTAGCATCCACTCGTCACTCTCTTTAACATACCCAAACAAACCCAGCTCTTCTGCCCTCACACAGTCAACAATACTGATCAGCCCCCTACCACCATGCTTCCTTTTCATGTACAACCTCGGAACACTCCCCTTCTTGTGAAAGACCCCAAACATTGTCAACCTCTTTCTCGTTTTTACATCCATCTCCTTCAACTCCCGATCACTCCAGTCCAAAATCCCAGCACTATACCTTACCACACTGACAGCCCAAGCATTGATCGCCTTGATCAAATTACCACCATACAACTTCGACTTTGCCACAAGCTTCACCCTTCTCAAGTACTCATCTCTTACTTTCTTCTTCATTTCCTTCTAATATTATTATTAATAATGATAATGATAATGATAATGATAATGATAATGATAATGATAATGATAATGATAATGATAATGATAATGATAATGATAATGATGATAATAATGATAATAATAATGATGGCTGGGTGTGAAAAATTGGCAGGTGGCGCTTACCTGAAGAGGCATAACAATGCACTGATGGTTCTGGCAGTGGAGTGGGCAAAAAGAAATGGGCTTCTTCATAAAGATGTAAAGTGGTATGAGCTGAGTTGGCAGAAGGGTACAGTGTTGGAGAAAGATGGGAAAAAATTGATTTGGGATTTTGAATTTAAGATGAGAAAGAAGACAAGTGCAAGAAGACCTGACTTAGTTATTGAAGATAATGACAAAAAGATTTATATTATAGATATGTCATGCCCTATGGAAGAAAATGTTGAGGAAAAGAGGAGAGAAAAACTGATGGAATATCAGCAGATTGCATTTGAGATGAGAGAGAGGAGGAGAGGGTTTAAAGTGTTTATATTGCCGGTGGTTATTGGATGCTTTGGTGGTGGAGGAAACACGCCGGGCACGCGCGCCCCTAGAATTGCTCAGATCAATCGTGGCAACCGCCATATTGGACGGGTGTTGTTTTCGGGAGACTGGAAACGAATAGAGCGAGCAGCATACGACTCACATTTCGGAGGCTCGTGCGATCCTCGGGTTTACATGACAACGGATCGGAAGTTCGAACGATGTACAGCTTTGCGTGACGTCCATTTTGATACCAAAATTGTCTTGGCTTTGATTTTTTTCGCGCGCGTTTGCACAGTTGCAAAACACAAGTTTCGTGGAAAATGTGTTTTTGCTCAAAAAGCGCGTATTTTAACCGTTGTTTTAATTTTTTGGCTTCATTTCTGTGGAAGCTAAAGAGTGGAGATCTGAAATGCTTAATGTTCAAATGAAATCGCCTTCTTTTTGTTTTTTCGAGTTTGTTTTTCTTTCGCGCCATTTTTATTTGTGAAACCCGTGCCTCGTAGTCGACCGACATGAAAAGATTCAACGTTGGACAGTATATGAAGAAATCCAAGGATTTGAAGGAGAAGAAAATCATGGGAGCAGAGAAGATCATGGAGTTAGATGGAGAGCTGAGAGAAATCGAAGAATGTTTGCAGAAGAAGAGGAAGGAGGTTGAAGCGAAAACCAAAGAGGTGAAAGCAAAAGAAGAACAGCTTAGACGGCTAGATAAGAAGGTAAAATTTCAAATTTTCAACGTATTAATCTGAAGGCTTCGATTCAGTCCACGTGACATTGTTTACATTTTTACCAAAAAGGAATGAGATACCTAAGTGTTGAATACAGAAGTTTTATCAAAAATTAATTATCCAGCTTGTAAGAAAATATTCCTTAAACAGTTTTTAAGTAGTATGCAAGTGGATATAAATTTTATATTGTTATTATTTCTGTTTGTGTCCAGTCGGTTCAGAAATTGACAATTAAGTTATGTAAGCACCCCTAGCTCAGACCCGATCGCCCGGCTCCGTGCGTGTTTATACAATGCAAACTTGAAAATCATAGTTTATTTATTCAAAATATCTATATTTTACAATTCAGTGGCAAAGGGGAAAATATATAAGTGAATACAAAGTAAACATTTAAGCTATTAAGATAGTCTGCAAAAGAGTATAAAATTCCATTATGCTTGATTGTTATAATTTCCTCCATTGGTTAATTCCAATTAATTAACAGATTTATGAAAAAAATAGACAAAAGGTTTGAACTTATGGTACAAATAAGAATTGAATTTACACCAGAATTTACAGCAAGTATTACAAATTGTTATAATTGCATTTCACACTAATTATCGAAATATTCAAGTTCATCTAAATCTAAGTCTAAATGAATACAAGAGAAAGTATGCAGCAGTTTAGTTAGACAGCTTAGCTCATATATTAATACTGGTGTATTCCACTTATACACTGTTAGGTTGATAATATGGTTGAACAGATAGAACAGCTTGGTCAGATAGAGAAAGATTGTGGTGATCAGCCTTTGTCCAAGAAAAGGAAGTTTTTGTCAGAAAATTCAGTAGAGCGTAGACAGAAAAATCCAACAAGATTCAGTGCAGATAGTGATAAGAACACCCTATATGGGAGCATTTCAACAATTAATAGACGGCGTCAAGAAACAATGGACTGTGCAATAGAAATACATGGCGCGAGCAAAACATCAACTCTACCAGCTCAAATTGGCCTTATTGATACTTCGTTGCAGAGATGTAATAAGGATGTCCTTTCTCAAGTCCTTTCCAAAAACCAAGCAGTGCGGAAGCAAGTTATACCAAAAATATACAAAAATGATGCAAAAGAGTATGAAGATTCTGATGAGAACATGTTAAGAAGTGTAGCAGTGTTTTATAATGGTGGGGTAATGGGGAAAAAAAAGTATCGTAAGATATATAGAGATACAGCATATACCAGTAGTAATAAGGGTAGGCAGACTGTGCGTATATCTATTTCTCATTTACCAGTCCCTAGGCTTGTACCGTACAATAAGCTTATGCCCTTTATCAAGTCCATACCTATAGGTACACTTTACAGTGTTTATGATGATCTCTGTAATGATATGCCAGAAGATCAAAAGGTAAGTGGTGTATATCGAAATTTGAAAGAAACTCTACTAACACTTGGGCAGTTTTATCTTTCAGGGCATAGTAATCATGATCTTGTTTGGTTTGATGAGCCCTACACATTTTATTTTTCTTTAGGTGGAGATGGTGCCCCTTTTGGGAAGTATGATTGTTCATGTGCTTGGCTAACTGGTTTTCTGAATACTGGTCGTGGTATACTGAGCAATAATTAAATTTTTTGATATTCGGTAAAAATTGTGGTGAAAATTGCCATAGCTTGTTGTTCGCTTCATTAATGTGCTTATGAAGGATATTCCTGATATGGAGAAGAAGGTCTGTTTAAAATTATAATGGAAATTCTGTTAATGTAAAATTTAGGCTAGGTGAACTCCCAAATGATATGAAAATGATTGCATTTATTTCTGGGGAGCTTAGCAACCGTGTAAAGTTCTTCTATTCTTTTGCAGATGCCAGAACTGATTATTATTTTTGCAATTTATGGGACATTTGGAAATGAAAACAACAACAACACCATGGAAGCCATGGAACTATTCACAGAGGCTGAACGTTGTAAAAAGTGTTGAAGGCCTCAAAAAAAAGACTTGAAAAGGGAAAAAATAGCTCCATCAACTAAACGTACAAGAATAACAAACTTCATTGCAAACAACAAAAGCAGACAAGAATTTGTGCCAAATTAGTCATTAGAGTTCATGTTGATCCCCTTCATCCAAAAAATAATGCATGTGCTTTGATACATCGATATCTTTTAGATGAAGTAATTCAGATGACTGATAAATCTGTTACATCTTTTTCACAGCTGAGGTCTAACTCTCCCCTTGCAAGGTATATTAGTGCCATGAAGACACAATGTTGTCTTTCTCGTCTTGCAAAACAGGTTGTGAGATGGTTCAATAGCTGTCATGGTAGAGAGAAGACATTTGATTACTGATTTACAGGGAAAGATTCAAGGGGAATATTGCATAATTTTATGTATTTAATTGCAGCTCTTGAGCCATTTGTAGACCAGGGTTCTAAAGCTGAATTAATGCTTCATTGTATTGCTTATCATTGTTTGGTTTTAAGAGACTGTGTTTCTCTTTTCAGTCGGGTTGACATTTCTGATGACCAAGTGAGCAAGCTTCAACAACTATGTAATGAGTACCATCGAATAAACATCATCTACTTTGAGGACCACCCTACTGCCTGGACATTATCTCATATAGTTCCAGCTCATACAAAAGACATGAAAGTTAAGTATGATATGGGTCTGGGACTGAATTCTATGGAAGGGAGGGAGGCAAAACACATTTTTGTTTCCAGGTACAGTAAAAACACCATTTACCACTCACGATGGCAGCAGATTTTCCGGCACGAGTACATTTCTCTTGTATGGCTTAGGGAAAAGCAGCACAACATTTCCAAACCAGCTTCTTCTGACTCTCTGAGTTACATACCAAAGAGAGTAAATGATGACTCAAAGTACTGCTACTGTGGATTTCCCAAATCTTCTACAGCAAGTAAATGTAAGTTCTGTCTACACCCTCTACGAGCTAAGATTCTAGATAAATTGAAATCTGGCAAAAAGTAGTGCACTGTAAATAATCTTGTCCCTCTGGATATTAAAATAAAATTATTACACCATTCAAAGAATTATTGTCTTTTTGAATCCAATCATCAAGCATCTTATTGTATGTGCAGCTGTGACCCAGCTACTAAAAATGAATACACAAATAACGAGTGGTTATTTATAGACTGATCAGCCACTTTTTGTCAGTATTTACACCATTCAAAGAATTATAGTTCTTTTGAATCCAATCATATTGTATGAGCAGCTGTGACCCAGCTACTAAAAATGAATACACGAATAACGAGTGGTTATTTATAGACTGATCAGCCACTTTTTGTCAGTATTTACACCATTCAAAGAATTATTGTTCTTTTGAATCCAATTATGTTGTATGAGCAGCTGTGACCCAGCTACTAAAAATGATTGATGGATGTCCAGACACTGATATTTGGACATAAGAAAGTTAACTGACATCATTTTATACCAAAGAAAAAAATTATCAGAAAAAGTCACTTAGGTCATTTTTATGAGCATCCCTTCATTTACTCTCTGGTGACTTGAAATAGAGTATGGTATGGTAAAGCTTAGGTAGTGTGCCTCAATACCTGAAGGGCTTCCTGATATTTCATTTAGCTATAGAGTAGTACATGCATGCAACCTTGATTCTTCAATATTATCAATTTGCTTATTGATCTTATTCTTTGCTTGTTTGCAAAATGGAAATTGCTCCTATGAATTATAATAGCCTTGCAAAATATCATTATATATGCACTGTACTCTGTACCTATAGGTATATCAAATTATCAAAGGAAAAAAAAAGAATTAATTGACTTCATTGTTTACTTGATACTGGTCACTAAGCTGTTGTACTTGAGCAAGCCTAGGCCTCCCACTGGTAACTTTCAAATAGCTTTGCAGTGATCATGTTGTTTTGTGAGTAAAACAAAATGGATTTTCATGTGATTCTAACATTGCATTGCATTGCATTTGAAAGAACAGAGCTCAAAATCTATCAAATGCTATCTCAAAAATCATAAAATGAATTTTTAATTATTAATGAAATGATACTGTAGTGTTTGCTGTAATTTACTGTTTACTTATATTGAGCTCTTTAGTAGGGATGGGTATACACACAGTCTGATAATGTACACAATTAATGTTCAGCATGAATATTTAATATTGTAGTCTATTTTGCTGAACTGATTGCAATCCTGTGACTGAGTTTTTTTGAAATATTCATTGGTCACATCTATAGCTCTTTTACCTGTAAATAAGAACATTTTCTAATTTTTATTATTATGTGATTTAGAGTTTTAAAAATATTTATTGGTCACATCTATAGCTCTTTTACCTGTAAATAAGAACATTTTCTAATTTTTATTATTATGTGACTTAGAGTTTAAAAAAAAATATTTATTGGTCACATCTATAGCTCTTTTACCTGTAAATAAGAACATTTTCTAATTTTTATTATTATGTGATTTAGAGTTAAAAAAAAATATTTATTGGTCACATCTATAGCTCTTTTACCTGTAAATAAGAACATTTTCTAATTATTATTATGTGACTTAGAGTTTTAAAAAAAATATTTATTGGTCACATCTATAGCTCTTTTACCTGTAAATAAGAACATTTTCTAATTTTTATTATTATGTGATTTAGAGTTTTAAAAATATTTATTGGTCACATCTATAGCTCTTTTACCTGTAAATAAGAACATTTTCTAATTTTTATTATTATGTGACTTAGAGTTTTTAAAAAAATATTTATTGGTCACATCTATAGCTCTTTTACCTGTAAATAAGAACATTTTCTAATTTTTATTATTATGTGACTTAGAGTTTAAAAAAAAATATTTATTGGTCACATCTATAGCTCTTTTACCTGTAAATAAGAACATTTTCTAATTTTTATTATTATGTGATTTAGAGTTTTAAAAAAAATATTTATTGGTCACATCTATAGCTCTTTTACCTGTAAATAAGAACATTTTCTAATTTTTATTATTATGTGACTTAGAGTTTAAAAAAAAAATTATTGGTCACATCTATAGCTCTTTTACCTGTAAATAAGAACATTTTCTAATTTTTATATATTATGATTATAATCACGTGACCTGTAGTTCTCATGAATATTTACATGTAAAAAAATATATTTATTTAATCTCTTTATTTGGGAAAAATGTATAATAAAGATGCAAAAGTTTCAGCAAATGTAGTGGTGTTATTTGATTTACAATTGAAGGGCTTTACATGAAAATGACCCTTTTTGACAACCAGGTATAAATATTATGAAACACCAACCAACTTTTACTCTTCAATTATTGTTTATTGTACTGAAGTCATCACTTTGAATTTTTATCATATTGACTTGAATTGCTTTTAATCAGCATCAACTAACATCTCATTTCCTTGCTTGTTTGTTCTATAATTCTGAACTCTGGTCTATGTGTACCTTAAAGCTGATGTCTCTAAGCAATATTTGTGTTTATCAATCTCTTGCTTGTGACAATCCCAAGGCATGCTCTTAGGTGTGTTGACACAGAACTAGCGTGGACACCATAGTAACTGTCATAGGTCATGGTTGTAAGAAGGTCAAATTCAAACATCCTTGTGAGCAAGAAGCATGTTGAAAGGAATCTTTACAGGGTACTAATGTCAGTGATTTAGTGTCCACAATACACTTAACAATAGGGACACAGAAAGTTACATTTTGTTGAACCCAGTGCATTTGAGTTTGGAGAGAGAAAGGTGGTTTACAAACATCTGAGATGACCCCCCCCCCCCAACACACACACACACACTTTAAATTGACTCCACTTTTGTCAAGTATTTGATCTGCAGAGGGTAGGGTTTGTTCCCAAGCTTGTTTGGTCTGGTCTACATGTGTATATGATATATATTAAAGTGAAATTGCCTCCAGGGTAAGCAATATTATTATTGTGCTTATAATCTAGTGTTGTTGACAATCAAAGATGTACACTTTGATATGTTGATACCTAATTAGCATGTAAATATGAAATTCAATCATCCATGTGAACAAGATGCACATAAAATCATAACAGGATTATCAGTACAATTTACAGTCCCGAGTTGAGCTGAAAATCATTTATAGGTTGGGGTGGGGTAATTCAGTCATTGTGGTACATGCTTGTTAGGGGAGGGGTCAAAAGGAATTATGAATCACTACAAAGGTGTACCATGGACAATCAAGCACATACCAACATACTTGCTGAATCACCACCCCACTCCCAAAGAGATGACCACATCTTAAAGTAGTTTAACTTAATCACATATATCCCTAAAACTGGTTTGATATGACCCTTATGTACTCAGTTACTAATGCAGGTCACCTAAAGATGATTCTGAAGCCTGGTTAACAATAGGGACACAGAAAGTTACATTTTGTTGAACCCAGTGCATTTGAGTTTGGAGAGGGAAAGGTGGTTTACAAACATCTGAGATGACCCAAGTACCAAAGAATAAAAGAACACAAGTAAGTACTATACATGAAGGGTTGCTTGTGCTCGGTTTGCTAAAAGTGCAAATAGTATATCTGTGAATATTATAAATACTAAATAGTACAAAATAATGCTGTTTGAAAATAGAAACAACTAATTAGCTAAAAATTGTACTATTTATCACTAATTTTCCTAGATATATTGTTTGCACTCTACAGTGAGAACCATCATTAAGTGTCATTAACCACTATCTAAGATATAATCCAAGATATCATATGAATCCTACAGTTGAATAATGACACGCAGGCAGTCTGGCCTGGGCAATTATTGTTCTTGATTATCCAGCTGACATGGGTGTTTTGGAATGCTAAAAGTATTCCATTCGCCATAGTGGAATTGGATGGTTAGCTGGCCAGCCTGGTACTTATACACAAAAGCAAAATCCTTATCAGTGGAGATGATAAGTTTCACTTTGTGTCCATTTCTTGTTGTACCTTTCAGGACACGAGTAAAAAATTTCCTCACCTGCCCTGTGCTCTTGCCAGTAAGCAGTTGGAACAGCTTTAGCAATGAGCCAAGACAAGTAAAAGAAATTACCACACCTTTGCTGTTTTTGCCAATAATGCAATGAGGCTCCTTGAAATTCTTAGATGAGCTCCTCTGTAGCAGTCGAGTGACTTCAGCAAAGATGTTGACAGGAATATTGCGATGCACCTCAGCATAATATGGCTGTTTTACAGAAACTCTGCCTGCTAATCGCCTATATATTGAGTTCAGCCAGAGTATTCCCTCTGCATGGAGGATAGATGCAGCAGAAAATGTTGAGGAGCACAGATGAGCAGCTATATAAATACATGTACATACCATGAGTTGTAAGAAATTGCTTTTATTTATTGAAGCACATATAAATCATAGATGCAAAACGCAAAGTATAGTTAGGGGTGCATTTTCACACATTTTTAAGAAAGTAAGCTCAATTCTTGAACTTTTTATACATCAATGATGAAATCTACCGTCACAAATACCTAAAATGAGAATAAAATCACTGGTGAACAAGGGATGCAGACCATTGCCTTTTCTCTACATCAAATACTACTATACTATTCTGAAGACAGTGTAAACCAACAAGCTTATAATTTCTCATATGAGCAGTAAATAAAATCAGTTCGACTAAACCAACAAATTTGCACGAATCAAAAAGGTTTTTTTCTAATAAAGCACCGAGCTTTCATTTCAAATTAAGCACATTACAAAAGCGGTGTTCCAAAATACAAGGATATAAATAAAGATTAAAACTTACCATCAGATTTTGTGTTTGAAGCTGCTTGGAACACGATCGGCAAAACCACCTCAGCTGACTTGTCCACAAAAAACTCCCGATCAAACTCCCTATCGCAATCATACTTGACTAAAAACTCTCTTAATTTCTGTCTTTCTCTATCTACATCATCTAAAACTTCCTCTTCCTCACTAACTGCCTCATTGTCATCCCTAAACAACTCCTCGATCACCTCTTCTCTAGTCAAAAAACCCGCCATTTTGATTTTGAGCGTTTTTACTTTCGCGCGTAAATCCGCTGTACAATAGGAATGTCAATCTGAGCAATTCTAGAAGGGCTTGTGCCCGGCGTGAAACAAAGTATTAAGTGTCCTGAAGGAACTACTTCAGGACAATGCTGATAAAGTATTGGGAGAAATGACAAAGGTTGTATTATGGGAGAGTGAAAGTTTGATAAGAAGGGTTTTATCTGGACTAATCCAAGGGGAATAGTCGTTTTGTTTCTGCTATCAAGGACATCATTTTTAAGTAAATGATTTTTTTAATTTCTTTTTTTTTTATTCGAAGAGAATTTTTATGGAAAAATGCACATTTTTACATTTATGTTTTTAAATGATATTTTTATTTGCTTTTATAGATGTTTTTAATCCTCTTTGTTCAGAGCTAAATGGGTAGACAAATGTTTGGTTACCCATCATTTTGGCCTTAAAGAGGCTTTTCACTTTCAATAATAATAATAATAATAATAATAATAATAATAATAATAACGATTTATTGAAGCATATCTACAGGGTAGCTCTACATCTTCAATACTAAGAAAATAAAGATGAAACATAATTAAGTGAAATATTTATAAAGGTTATACACATGTAAAAACATTTAAATATAATATCATGGATAGAGGATCATTTATGCTTATGTAGATAAAGACGGACGTATATGTACATAGTATGCATGGGCTATACAGCATGAAACATATCCATAGTGGATATGTAGATAGTTTATGCATACGAAAAGACTATGCTCTCTCGGTAACTATATAAATTGAATATAAATATAAGTTGAATAACTCGACAGGGGCGAGAAGCCAGCCTGGCCGGAAGCTAGGTCAGGCTATCGCCCCGCTCCAGGCATCCAACTCCTATACAATGTAGAATATCACAATAGAAATAATATTCATGAAAGTAGATAAAATAATGACAAAGACAATCTAGTCATTAAGGAATTTGTAAGCGATGTTTGGCTTTGTTCATTAATGTTTTATATACTTGTTTTGTGAATGATTTAAAGTCACTGTTCTTGGTAATTGTCGGTAGTTCATTGAATATCTATGAGCAGTTATCCTGGAATGTTCCTTTTTCAAGGGGGGTGACCAGGTTTGTAGCACTACTTGACCGCAGCTGGGGATGGGCTTGGCGTTTTTCGAGTTTCAAGTAATCTGGGAACAACGGGTCCCACAGCGATTTGTGACCTAGACGAAGTAGATGGTATTCCGTCCTTTCTTTCACAGGGAGCCACTTGAGGTGCTGCACTGCATCGCTTTCGGTGGTATATTTATTCAGTACAAAGCTTGCTGCTGCATTCTGAATTCGCTGTAACTTCTTTTGTTGATATTGCAGAAGTGGATGGAACACAATATCATTGTAGTCAAGTTTGGACAAGACTAAACTTTCAGCTAGTTGCTTTCTAATGTTGAGCGGAGCCAGGTTCTTAAGTTTCCAAAGAGTGGTTAACACTGCATAGCACGAAGAAGATAGGCATTTGATGTGCTTAGTCCACTTGAGATGTTCATTTATCCATATACCTAAGAAGTTTAAATGACGATGTCCTTTCAAGCACTTCTCCTTGACTGAAATAGTTGAATCACATCCTTAAGACTGCTGTGAGTTATTGCCATTTGTTGAGTTGTTATGAGCATCTGCTTAGTTTTATATCCGCTAAGTGAAAAGGTTGGATTCGGTTGCACCAGTTCTCGAGGTTGGACACTAGTGTCCATTTATCTTCTCTACAGTATCAGTAAGTTCCCGTGGTGCACGATGGATCGTAAAGTAGTGTATCGTCAGCAGTATTTAAAAGATGGACAGGTCAATGTTACTCTGTAGGTCGTTCACATAAAGATTAAACAATACAGGCCCTAAAATAGAGCCTTGTGGGACCCAAAAATAAACATCAAACAATCTCAGATTGCTTGTCGTTGATTTGAACGAACTGCTTTCTACCACTTAAATAGCTGAGGATCCAACTTAGTGCACCATGAGAGAAACCAATTGCATGAAGCCGCTGTATGACAGTAGAGTAATCGATGGTGTCAAAAGCTTTGGAGAAGTCAGCGTAGGCAATTAAAGTTATCTCTCCCTTTCTCATTGACTTTAAAATGTCATCCTTGATCCGCAACAGGATAGTGGTAGTTGAGTGACCTTTCCGATAGCCAGAGACTGTGCTTTGTAATACATCATGCTGTTCCATATATTCCAGTAGTTGGGAAAGAACAAGTCTTTCGAATATCTTGGATAAGGCCGGTAACACTGAGATTGGGCGAAAGTGATTGCAATCCGTTGGGTTGTCATTCCAGGCCTCGGGAAACGATTTTTTCTGAATATATTCATTGAGAATATGAGTCAGTGGAGAGGCAATTATATCTGCAGTTAATTTGATAAACTTTACAGGTTGAACTATCAGATCTCATTGACTTCAACTGATGTAACACTTCTTCATAGGTAACCTTGCGCATATGAAACAGTGAGTTGGGGGTTCGGTACTGCAGTGAGTCAATCATCTCTTGCAAGCGTTGGGGAGATGTTGGAGTGGTTCCAAGTAGACGCTGAGTGGTAGTACTAAAATGTTCGTTCAGTTTATCAGGATTAACATTTATTGGTTTTGGATTTGGATGGAGAATATGGTGAATGGTGTTCCACAGTTCCTTTGGCTTTTTGGAAGACAAAGCTTTTTGGTAGAAGGATCTTTTCAACTTTTTGATCTTGGTTCTTATGCTGTTTCTGATATTTCGAAATGCTTGCCATACGACATCCAGTTGGGTTTTGTGCGCTAAGTGCCTCATTTTGTTTCTTTCACTCTGGAGTTGGCGTATGTCTTCACATTTGAGCCAGGGTGCTGGTGGTCTAAAACACAAATGAAAGCCTAATCTGTTGTCACACCATACATTCCAGACTTTCTTTTTACAGCGCCAAGCTGGAAACTGTGACCAGTGTTAATGTAGTTGCATACTTTTGTCTCACCATCATCCAGTTGTTCCTTTGATAAGAGATAACTAAAGGTAAAAGAATCTTCGGATCTTCATACTTTTGGGCTTTGCGGTGTAATAAATTTGTTACAATTCTTCAATAAACCAGAGTAAAAGGCAAAAAAGGACAGGAAAAAGAACAATGAAAGTGCTTCAATGACTCTATTAGGTGATGTAATCAATTTTTTTTTTCACAAATAAATCAGCTGAAAAATTTAAAAATAGACTTGAACCACAAAAAGCCACTTGAGCACTCAAATCTTATGGATGCTTTTCCTTAGATTCCTATCCTTGCTTCAATATAACGAGCTGATTGAAATAAAATACCAATGTTCTCTTTCAATCTCTTAAGACCTTCTTGTGAATTTTTCTAGGAGTATATTGATCAGGGATTTTCTTAGAGGGGGACAGTTTTACAGCAATCAAACTGTCTGTGTCTTCAACCCATCGAGACCCATCAAGTTCTAATTTGTAAGCACTTCCTTTGATATTTTTGTACCAAAGCAATTCAACCTCATTACAACGATTGACACCAGTGTACAACAGAACCCTCCAAACCTGGCATTTTGGGTTTTGTAAAGTGCTGTCCTCTTGAACCAAGGCCACGCATTGGCCTGGTTTGAATTCCTGTGGTTGGGACATAGCTGGTTGAGAACTGGATGCTTCAGGAGGAGCATCATCAAGACAACTCCTTGCAAATGCCAGAGCCTGTGCTTTTCTCTGTGTCAACGTTCTTTTGTCGTAAACGTCTTGTGCTAATGAAAAACAATCTGAAGAACAAAATGAATGAATGAATGATGAATGAATGAATGAATGAATTAATGAATGAATGAATGAATGAATTTCACAGCAGCATATCTACATTAAATATTTTGCATACTTCGCTCTTCTCACATGTTGATTTTTGCAGAGGGAGGGAAAACTGGAGAACCCAGAGAAAAACACTTGTGGCATGGTAGAGAACAACACATCAAACAAACTCAATTCACATATGATTCACCACCAGGTCAACCATATGCCACCCAATAACAATTAGCTACTACATTCATCAATGTTTACAGGCAGCAGAGAGATCGAACTGATCAATATGTGACTCTGAGTTTTGTTCTCATGTCCAAATGAAAATACAGTTTGTGCAAATGTATCAGACCCTCCTTTAGAGTTATACACTAGAGACCAAAACATGAAATATTGTTTTTGAATATTCAGCTGTTTTCTTTTTTTCTTCTATCTATTTTCTTTTACCAAACAAACAAGCCAGACCAAATATTTAAGGCAAGAGAAAAACAGAGAAACAAACAAATCAAATCAAGAACAAAACAAAAAAATTAAATGGTAAATAATCTTCTTTCAGCATACTGGTGTTTGTTTACCTTGTTGCACTGAGTGTCTCAAAGCTGATGCCAAACTGGATTTCAGTGAGTCCGAGCAGTTCCTACAATGTAAAACAATAAAAATGAGATGCATATATACAAGAATGACTGTGCATCAACACTGGAGAAGTCAACTCCCAGCTTGGGTCAAACATGCAATATTGGGGCATTACAGTTTCCCCAAGTAAATTTGACCCAGGGAAACTCCATGTTGGGAATTGGCATTCAGAATAAAAATTCAAGCAATTACTTACTCCTGAGAATATGCGTAGGATATAAAAGATGATCGTAAGCAGTTGATTGAAATCTCACTTCCAGTTAACTTTCCGAACAGAGTTTGGAGATGTCTTGTGAAAGCGGAAGAAGAAAATGTGGCACCCTTCGAATTCTGAAATCGAAATCACTGATTCCTGTAATGTACTGTACTGTACTGAAGTAAATACCCTGAATGTGTCACAAAACTCAAGAAATTGGAAAATGCACAGCCTGTTTATGGCAGGAAACTCAATAACATAGGGTTTATTTATTGGCCCTGAAAGGGTCAGTAAACCTGAGCAATTCACCCTTGATGGGTCATTTTTACTGGATTAATCCTAATGGAATTAGTTTTTTTAAAATTGACCCTGATATTATTTCCCATTCACCCAGTGATGGTGCCAAGGGGTAGTTCAAAGCTAGTTTAGGTCTAAGATTCTAGGGCTCAGAAATTTTTTAGGGATGGGATAACTTGGGTGGGGGTCATGATTGACTTGACATTTCACCCTAAAACGTGACATTTCTCTTTTGTTTTTGACATATCACCTCCTCATTTCACCCTGAGGCAGATCACCTTGACATTTCACTCAAAACTGACCTATCACCTTAACATTTCACCTTTCACTTACAATTCACCCTTAAGCAAGACACAAACTGGCACTTTTCAAGAGCTGCATCTTTTTCACAGACGAGATACAAACTTGCAATGTACATAAAAGTTGTAGCCCTCTATCCTGTCTTTCATTCTGTTTGCTTTGCATCCTTGTGATATTACTATTTTTGATTGCAGAAGCTGTTTAAGTCAGGGATTCTTAGTAAACGCCTAACTTTTCACCCTCCTTTGACATTTCATCCTAAGAAAGATGCAAAGTGGCACTTTACAAGACATGTATCTCCTTACACAGGTGAGCCACAAACTTTTGATGTATATAAAAGTTGTACCTTACATTCCCACATGAATTTGGGAAGCATAATTAAAATTTCAGAGAAAGTTCAAATCAGGGTTTCTGTTATTTACTTTTAGAGAAAATTGCCAAAATTGACAATATTCATCAGAATTGAGGTATTTCTCATCCTAATCGATTTATAGCGATATCAATATAGAATAAACAATTGTATTTAAATAGTGAAGCAAATAGTGGCAACAAGCATAAAAAAAACTTAACTTACATTTGGCTTCTTTCTCCTTACTTAACATCTCTGTATGTGCAGAATTTATCAAACGATTTTACAGTTAAGGCCTTGCGCACGATGTTGGTGTACATCGGTAAACACAGCATTTTTATTGACAGTGTTTCAAAAGTTTAATAAAAGAATGTTTAAACTTACAATTGCTCGAGTATGAAAGCGTAATGTTTAACCGTTACAAAGTTAAAAGCATAAAAACACTGAAGATTATGCAAAAATTAAATCTACTTCCGTCACAAGAGGCAAAGCGTTCCCTTCGCTTTCCTTGGCATTCCCTGAGCGTCCAGCATTCCAAAGCGTTCCCATGGAACGCGGGCCAGAATTTTAAGGAACATGTTCCTAATTTGGGAACCCGATATTTCGTTCCCACACGCAGCATTCCCAAGTGTTCCTAGGATTCTTCAACTCCTTGGTGCGTTCCCAAGCGTTCCAACTCATATGTGCGGCCTAATAGCGTTCCTTGAGATCAAGCGTTCCTCTTGCCAGGATGTTCAATAAAACTATTGTTCAAGAATCATTTAAAGTTTGTTATTATCAATAAACACCACTCCAAAAATATAATAGTCGTAAGTCAACTAGTAGAAGTCCAAAATTATTCGAGAAATTATGGGAACTTAAATTGCCACTTCATCTAAACTGCTGAATGATGACGGCTAAATAACTATGAAAAATACACGAGTCAACACAGGTAGATATCACAAGCAAAAACATATTTTATTGTGTGAAAAGTTCAAGCAAAAAATAAATAAAAAAAAAAACACATTCGGTGAAAGTCACGTGATGGGGGTCCTTACGGGTTGACGTGAGTGGGGCCGTAAATGCCCGTACGGCCCTAGCTAGTCATTTTTTTTTTGGCACGATAAAATCCTTATTGACTGAGTTAGGTTGGGACGGACGGGAAAATATTTGGCCCTTGGTCATGCGCTCGTCCGTACGGCATAACCGCCACCCAAATATTTTCCTGTCCGTCCCGACCTAACTCAGTCAATAAGTATATAATATATATTCAGTTACATTCTCTGCTTGTAGCCGTTTTTTGTTATCGTTGAGTTATTGTTCAGTTATGAAAAATATCGAAAAATTGAAGAGTTAGGTTGGGACGGACGGGAAAATATTTGGCCCTTGGTCATGCGCTCGTCCGTACGGCATAACCGCCACCCAAATATTTTCCTGTCCGTCCCGACCTAACTCAGTCAATAAGTATATAATATATATTCAGTTACATTCTCTGCTTGTAGCCGTTTTTTGTTATCGTTGAGTTATTGTTCAGTTATGAAAAATATCGAAAAATTGAAAAAAAAAAAAACCACAAATAAATAGAATAGTGGAAAAAAGTATGAAAAAGAATGTTTTTCCGGATGAAAAGCGATTTTTTTTACTTTTCCACTTTGTTGCTGTTCAATATGAAGACGTTACATATTTTTAATGCGTTAGAATACATTTTGATAACATCTCTATAGCTTATTGTTGTATAAATGAATCGTTTTGTTCTTTGACCTATTGTAATAAATAAATAAATAAATAAATAAATACTTTTCACTATCGATGTTTTTCGGCGCCATTGCCTGTTTAGAAGCAATATTTGTTCTCCAGGGTTGTTCAATGAAGTTAAAACGTTTATCTCGCCATAGGCATTGAACGTTTTCTCGGCCTAGGGTTAGGATTGGGGTTGGGGATTAGGGTAACGTCCCTATCTTAGGGTAAGAGAAAATAGCAATATAACGAGGAATTTCAAAGAAAATGATTAAAGTCAATTGTACTACAATATTAAAAGGATGTCTGAACAAAAACAAGTCTAATATGTGAGGCGCGTGCCTGGTGTTTGTTAAGGTCGTCTTTTTCAAGAATTGCTCAAATCAGTAGACTTGTTTCGCATCGTTTCCTGTTCAAACCACCCAAATTCATGTACTTATGTTATAGAAACGAATGAAAGAAAACAAAAAAACAAACAAACAAAACAAAAAAAGGAATAGGAATGAGAAAGAAAACAACATTATCAGGCAATTTCTGAATTCGAAGGGCAGAGACGAATTATACGTGGGTCTCTGATTCCCTGTGACCTACATAAGTCCACGTGTTTTAATAGTCAAAAGACACAAACTTTGTAATATTTAGAAGCAGGGAAAATTTTGAGCAGGAAAAGAAAAATTAAAATGCTACAGACTAAAAAAAATTCATTTAATAAATAAATAAATAAAGCCTCATGGCAAAAAATCAATCTGAGGTAAAAAGAAAAGAAAAACGTATAATACTCTTATTTTCTTTTCTTTTTACCTCAGATTGAAATTTTGACATGAAATGTAGACTTGCGCTTGAACTGAAAATAAAAAGAGATGAAAATCTTTGGTTAATCAATGAGTACATTGCACTTTGCTAAATACACGGATTATATAGATTTAATTTAAATTTACCTCTTGACGTCCTTCGTCGAACTCGGGGAGAGGGGCACTGATTAACATTGTGCCCCCTCCCCCTGCATCGTGCACACAATGGTCCTAAAATAATAATGAACTTTCAACAATTTGTAAGACCTAGCGATGGTATTCAAACAAACGATCAAATAAATGAATAAAGAATGAAGGGAGGGAGGGAGGGAGGGAGGGAGGGAGGGAGGGAGGGAGGGAGGGAGGGAGGGAGGGAGGGAGGGAAAAGTTGAAAAAGAGAAAAGTAGAAGCAAAGCCAGTGGTAGAAACAGACTTACCATTCTGTGTGTCGCCCCCTGGGCAGTCTGCTTGCTTATGCCGACAGCCCCCACAGTTAAAACACCGTCCTCTGCGTCTCTGGGGGAGGGCTGCCGGCATAAGGTTGGCTTGTTGATTGATTTGGTTACCTAAAAATGAAATCAACACACTGTGTACGTCAGAATCTGGATATATCATTCTATACCATATTGCTCAAATGTTATTTTTTTAAATTTTACGAGTAATATTAAACAAAATATTCGCTTTCGAACTTGGAGACATGTTAGAGCTTGTCGATTTTGATAAATGTTTATTAACAAAATGGAGAACGCTTGGTCACGTAACCATCCACGTTATATAGAAAATGCCAAAAATTCAATGGAAAATGGGCCGTATTGAGAAATAAAGTGAAACAGTAAAAAGGTTCTTTGAGGGAGTGCTCAACATCAGAGGCCAGAGGGGGTCTTTTACAATAATAAGGGGGAAGGGGTGGTGTATTTTGTTAAAATTGGATATTTCTACAGTTGACTTTAAAAGCAGAAGATGTTGCGCACAACTTATAATTTTTGTAGTAATGATCACATTTACAAGAATGACGAGATACTTAAGTCATGTCTGTCATACTTTTTAACACGGCATTTTTATCAATGTGACCCACCCCTCCCCCCTTTGTATTCGACACAGCCTGTAAAACACTCCCCTGAACTCGGATCTCTTGGCACCCATTCTGAAATCATTTAGTACAGCAAAACAAACATCTGTACCAAATTTGGTCCTTTAATCCGCTCTGTAACTATTTTGGTGCTAAGCGACTGGACTATGAACGCTTTAATTACCTGCAGGTGCCTGTTGGTTATTCGTCGTGTCTCTGGCTAAAAATGAAATCAACATTAGTGATTTAACAATTAGGTCGATGGAACATTAACGGGATTTGGATATTATAGTATACCATTACAGTTTCCCGTCCCGTCCCGTTAATTCACGCAGGGGCACAAAAGACCCCAAAATCAGCAACGTTAAACGGCCCATTTTCGCCCATTTTCGTTGTATACCTTCAACAACGCTTTAATTACCTGCAGGTGCCTGTTGGTTATTCGTCGTGTTTCTTGCTAAAAATGAAATCAACATTTGCATATCAAGCTTTTTCTATTGTTCTGGTTGCCTTAAAGAACAAAAGAAATTGCCATATTAGGGCATTTGTCTATTGTTTTCAGTGCAACCAAAAGCTTGATATGGTGTTTTAACAATTAGGTCGATGGAACATTAACGGGATTTGGATATTATAGTATACCATTACAGTTTCCCGTCCCGTCCCGTTAATTCACGCAGGGGCACAAAAGACCCCAAAATCAGCAACGTTAAACGGCCCATTTTCGCCCATTTTCGTTGTATACCTTCAACAACGCTTTAATTACCTGCAGGTGCCTGTTGGTTATTCGTCGTGTCTCTGGCTAAAAATGAAATCAACATTAGTGATTTAACAATTAGGTCGATGGAACATTAACGGGATTTGGATATTATAGTATACCATTACAGTTTCCCGTCCCGTCCCGTTGATTCACGCAGGGGCACAAAAGACCCCATGCAAAATCAGCAACGTTAAACGGCCCATTTTCGCCCATTTTCGTTGTATACCTTCAACAACGCTTTAATTACCTGCAGGTGCCTGTTGGTTATTCGTCGTGTCTCTGGCTAAAAATGAAATCAACATTAGTGATTTAACAATTAGGTCGATGGAACATTAACGGGATTTGGATATTATAGTATACCATTACAGTTTCCCGTCCCGTCCCGTTAATTCACGCAGGAGCACAAAAGACCCCATGCAAAATCAGCAACGTTAAACGGCCCATTTTCGCCCATTTTCGTTGTATACCTTCAACAATGCTTTAATTACCTGCAGGTGCCTGTTGGTTATTCGTCATGTCTCTGGCTAAAAATGAAATCAACATTTGTGATTTAACAATTAGGTCGATGGAACATTAACGGGATTTGGATATTATAGTATACCATTACAGTTTCCCGTCCCGTCCCGTTAATTCACGCAGGGGCACAAAAGACCCCATGCAAAATCAGCAACGTTAAACGGCCCATTTTCGCCCATTTTCGTTGTATACCTTCAACAACGCTTTAATTACCTGCAGGTGCCTGTTGGTTATTCGTCGTGTCTCTGGCTAAAAATGAAATCAACATTTGTGATTTAACAATTAGGTCGATGGAACATTAACGGGATTTGGATATTATAGTATACCATTACAGTTGCCCGTCCCGTCCCGTTAATTCACGCAGGGGCACAAAAGACCCCAAAATCAGCAACGTTGAACGGCCCATTTTCGCCCATTTTCGTTGTATACCTTCAACAAGGCTTTAATTACCTGCAGGTGCCTGTTGGTTATTCATCGTGTTTCTTGCTAAAAATGAAATCAACATTAGTGATTTAACAATTAGGTCGATGGAACATTAACGGGATTTGGATATTATAGTATACCATTACAGTTTCCCGTCCCGTCCCGTTAATTCACGCAGGGCACAAACGACCCCAAAATCAGCAACGTTAAACGGCCCATTTTTGCTCTAACCGTTTTATACCCTCAACAATATTTGATCATTTGCAATGCAACTTTCAGTGATGGCTAACTTTAAGTGGCGGTTTATTTTGACATGTTTAAATGTTAGCAAAGATTTGATTTTGACGTCATAGCGAATTGATTCATAGCTACAGCTACATAGGCACTTTATCTAATCATTTAGTATTTGCAAGGATTTAAGTTTTTGTTTTATTTTTTTTTTGTGTGTGTGGGGGGGGGGACTCTCGTCCTGTTATTTTTACCTGTCAGCAGAACATTCGTTGATGTAATATATAGCATGTATGTTGAAGTTACTTTTTTCTTGTTATTGTATGTAAATGTTTGCTTGACGAATTCAATTAAACTAAACTAAAAACTAAACTACTCTATTACTGCTTTCGCTTTTTTGACTAAAACTAAATGTCGATTTGGTCATTTCATTCACGATATATTCAATTTCTATAAAACTGGAAGTACTTGCTGTTGGGTGTGGCTCTATTCCCTGGGTTACTTTGGATCAAAGCCTTTGACTTTGTACAAAATTTCAAACTGACATCACAAGAGGAAAATTATTGTATCAGTTTCGGTTAAATTATTGTATCAGTTTCAGATATACTGTATTCCATAGCTATAATTCTCATAGTAGTCATTAGTGGGTGTGGTCTCAATTTCCTTCTCAGTTATTAATGTTTTATATTACCGAACGAAGTTTGAATGATGCTTCAAGTAACTGTACCTACCACCGTCCATCATTGTTCTAAGGAAAAAAAGAAAGAAAAAAAGATGAGCAAGTGATCTTTGCCAAGTCTTCTCTCTTGTCATTCAGGGAGACAATACTCGTTCTTCTCTCGTCATTCAGATTTAAAAGCTACTTAATACGTGTAAGGGTGTTGTTCATGTTCATAAACTGACACCTAAAATATAGAAAAATGGCAGAAGACATTGCCAACATTTTTTTTCTGTCTTGTACTGTGATAAGGCTATGTAAATTATATATACCTATTAAACATTGTCGGTGATAAGCCTACGCGACACACCCGAAAGGGAGTATGAGAAGACTTGACACTCCAAATCACTCCAGTTAAAACCACAAAAATCCCACACGATTACTCAGACTCAACTTGCTCTGACCTTAAACACTAAAGAACTTCACTTATTAATGCTAAAGTCAATACCAAAGCGGATAAGAAAAGTTTTGCTACTATACCTATAGATACTCCTTTTTGGTCTAGTCGTGTGGGCTTTAGGATGCCGGCCTCTCCGTTCGAAAACCATTTTTGAAATTAGGTGTATAACGATATATAAGTTTTTTGCACGTGCTTTTAAAAAAAACATCGAAATAGCATTATAGCACTCCAATATCCCTTGATATTGATTCTAGACTAAGTATGTTTAAACATAAGTTAACATTTCGCACGTAAGCTTAGTTTGATCACAGGTTCGACTGAAAACGGTAAGTTTTTAATAATGCAAACTATTGTTAATTCATGAAATCATGAGAATAATTTGCAGTGCTCGGTGCTAGAGAATGGAATGGTAGTTGATGTTTGAAGCTTAAAGGTCCTATAAGAGTGAAAAATAGGTTCCATTTACAAAAAATATAACTTAAGTTTGACCTACCGTTGACTTTGACTTCAGTGATGACTTGACAAGGCGCCACAGTTTGTTTCGACAGAGCATGCGTGAGTTTAAGGGGCAAACGGGCTTCCTGTATCCGAAGTACATGTCCCCCCCCCTCTTTTTTAGAGAAAAAAGTGGACAGTGGATATTTTTGAACGGTCGAAAATTTGACCAAAACTTGCAGATATTGTAGCTATGAAAAACATCACATTGTCCACCACCTTAAAAATAGCAACAACTGCGGAAGAAAAACAAAAAACAACAACAACAACAACAAAAAAGAAGTTTATGTCATAAAAAGCCAAAACATTTTTTCTCAGCTAATAACGTTTTACCGAAGTTTGAATAATGAGTTTACCTTCTTTGTCCTAGAACTGACTTGTATAGGCGCTCTACAAGCATTTTTATATTATTATTATTATTTTATATTATTAAACCTCATGTTTTTAGAAGAAAGATCATAAAATTACCGAATAAAAATAACAAAGGAAGCCCACACAATTGAGAAACATACTGTGATTTATCAACACGAATGAACATGTATCTAGTTACTCTTCACTTTATGTATCAACAAAATTAGCCAACAACGCAGCATCAAAATAGAAAACTAAGAATTATATATTTTTTTCGTAAGAAATAATATTAAAATGTCGGTCATGGCGATTGCTTATTTACACACGCAAAGGAACGCATTCCTAGCGTTCCTATAAAACAGAATGCAGTAAAATTAAACAAATGAAAATTTAGAAATCATGCATTTGTCTTAATAAAATAAACATTTTAATAGAAGACAACTTTTTTTCTCTGCAATATTTTGCTCTACGATTTTCACAAGATAGGTTCTTAAATTCAACTTAAAGAATAAAATTGAAGATTTCAAGACAGCCGAATCAAATGATATAAATGGGGGCTTGGAACCAATAATTGGTGTCTTTTCAGTTTTGTCAAGGTTGAGTTTACTCAGAAAGAGGTAAGTAATAATAAAATATGCATTTATTTGCCAAAATTCTAAATCCCACTGCTCGAATTTAAAACACGATCCAAATATTAGCAATCTGACATTATTCGATGACATCTGCAGAATTAATTACTTTTCATGTTTTCGAGTTAAATGTTAGATTATAGTTTGGAAACTGAGTTTGTGCAAGTTAACTGGTTCATCTACAATGAGACAAAATTATTATTGTCAATGTTGTTCTTTCTGAGCAAATATTAATATGGTACACATGCATAGTCTCCAGGCTTTCCCTTCCCTGTTTGTAAACATGTCCAGTCCATGGACTCTCCTCCTTGGACTACCAAAGTGTACTAAAATAACTAAACAATAATGCATAGCAGAATTAAATGCACTATTCAAAGTAAACCCCCTCCCCCAACTTGTGACAAGGTGGGGATTGGTGAGTTTATGGGCTGAAAAAAGAAAATTGGTAAATACCCCACATAGTAGCACAAGAATGAACATCAATTCCCCTACTCCCTACCCTAGGATCAGGCGAGATCAAGTAGTGCAGGAATATGGTGCAGAATTGTTCAGTTTTTTGCTACAAGCATCAAAATTGGCATGATGATAGAAGGCAACATGCTGACTAATTTCTGATGTAGCGCCGTGCCCAAAAATCGATACTTCCAGTTTTACACATGTGGAATAATTGTTGCATTAACTAGTTGTTTCATGAAATATGATAATTCTTTACAAGTACTGTTCCTTCTACCTAAATGGCTGCAATAATGTGGAAAGAATTTTCTGCACCCTCTCCAAACATGGCGACTGCCAACACCAACACATCAGTGTCGAGAGTACGGGTAAGAAGCGAGTTTCTGAATTGCATAGTTGACACAATCCTTACAAATGAAAAAAAGCCTTGAGTTTGATTCCTTTTGCATGTTGCCAATGCAGTGAATTCCCGTTCTACATCACACGCTAATTCTTATCCAAAAGAAGAAATCAAGTGTACATTTTCAGTCAACTTGATGACTTTAATTTGCAAATTTCAGCTAAAAGTGAAAAACCCTCAAAAACCTAAGGAATCCAGTGAATTCTCGTTCAACACTAATTTTTCTCCAACAGAAGAAATCAAGTGTTTCTTTTTAGGCAATATGATGGATTTGTAAATTTCAGTTAAAAATAAGAAAAAGCTCAATACCCTAAGGAATCTTTCCCAGTTGCATGGTATAAGAGTACTCTTGTTTACTTCTAGATATGGTCTGTGATTTGAGGCTATCAGTGCCGCAATATTCGCTCCACATTGTATCAACCCTGGAGACATTCTGTATTAAACTGCATGGGTCTTCACAGCCATGTGTAATTCATTAGGCTATTGTGAACGGGTTTTCTTTATGTTGAAAATTATAAAATAGTGATAAATATTGATTGTTACGAGTGAAGTGCAATAACAATGGCCTTTATGCAGGAATCCCTACGTTCAGAAAGATGTCAGATTGCCATATACCCAAACCTAATTCCAGATCATCAATTCCAAAGCATTATTACTGGAAGTACTTTTGAAAAGGCGTTGCCATGGTTGCATGTTATTCAAATTGCATTGTTTCAATCATATCATAGGAAGTTTAGGAGGATTCCCAAGAATTGTGAGATCTGATTGTGGCACCAAAAATGTAAATAATGCTATTTCAGAGCAGATTGCGGTGATGAATTTTCAGGAGAAAACCCCCACATATATGGCTCCTCCTCATCTAACCAAAGAATAGAGGGCTGGTGGTCATCCTTTCGAAGGAGTCGATCAAATTGGTGGATCAATCACTTCAAGGACATGGTAAGGTTGGGTATACTTGAACTTGGTAATACATTTGATATGAAATGTCTTTGGTTTTGCTATTCAAAACTTATTCAAGAGAAGCTTGAAAAAGTCAGGGTTCATTGGAACAGCCACTATATAAGACAATACAGGCATGACACTGTTGCTGGTGTTCCTGAAATTTTGTATTTTCTTCCTGAAAACTCTGGATCTGTAGACTGCATTATTCCAGTACCTCAAAGCAAAATTAGAGAAATGGAAAAAGAATGTGAAATTGACAATGAGGATGACCTGTATCATAAGTACTTTGAACACATAATGGAAACAAGTGGATGGCAGCTTCCAAGAAATGAGAGTCATTTGATCTCTTTCAGAAGTTGAAGGAATTCCAAGATAAACTAGACACACAATGGTGCATTCACTCATGCCCAGGTGGAATTAAGCCTGGCGTGTTATGTAGTGCATCATAAAACATAACAGAAATTCATCCAATTACAGCATCAGATGTTGCACACCTCCGAGGAAAAGGACGTCTGTGAGACGTTAGTGTTTTGAAAGCCTTATTATTTCTCCCTTTTTGGAAGACTGCAGAAAATGAGTTTGGGATACCTGTGGTCTTACCTTACCTAGATGCAAATATTGCACGCACCTGGGCTATGGAAGAGGCACCCCCTCACTCTGTTTATACAGAGGCAAGCTGTCTGTGGCAACCAGGAGCTCTTTTGCTTTGATTTGAACAACTTGTGGGCATTGACAACATAAACAGGTTGCCCGTTTAAATATTCATTTGTGTTACAGAATAGAAATGTTTTAACAGCTTCCGGAAGTCTCTTTCATGAAGTCTCTTTTGAAAACCACATGTTCTTGACTGACCCAACTGTTCATGCACAAGCTAGCAAGCAGCTCCAGAACACATCGAACTATAGACACAAAATGTAGCATTCACTCCAGCTGCAAGCAAAGGAGCTTCTTTAATTGCTGGAAGTATAACCCAAGTAAATGCAACACCTTGGATTGGCAAGCTGTCCTCACAAGTTAGTACAATTTGACCCAAAACAGAGCAGACAACTGCTCCCGAGATATTTATTGAAGTCATTAAAAAACCTTTTGTTGCTTGTTTGCCTATTGAAGTCGTAATATATTAGAATAAGAATACAATCCAAGTGATTTTCCTTTGGCATGGGCTATTTAGTTTATATTAGTTGTTTTTCAAAAGTAGTTAGTAAAGTTTACTACCAATAATTAGACCTTTAAAGACAACCTTGTCTAATAATTGTCTAATAATTGTTTGAGTTTGGCTTGATGAGCTTCTGCCTAGCAGACTTGAATTTGCATTTTCGACGGATGTTTATCCTTGTTGGTTCTCCAAGGCACCACTCTGGTTTTAGTTTTTCAATCTCCCCTTTCAATACATTCTTCTGCTCTCTTGGGTCATGTGCCGGTATTTCACATAAACTGTATGTGTTGATTCCTTAAGCTCCTTTGGCTGCTCACTGTCAATCAGCCAGGACGAGCAAGTAGCTGCAATTTCTGTTATTGAGAAAGTTTGCAGACAAAGTGGATACTGGCTTGTACATGTACCTGAAGTTGAAGGTCTGTCAAGATCTACAACCTCATCTTCAGATATGCTGTTGTGGGTTGAGGTGCTATTGCCGGTTGAGTTGATGTTGCCAGCTGAGGTGCTGTTGCCAGTTGAGGTACGATTGCCAGTTGAGGAGCTGTTGCCAGCTGAGATCATCTCCATATAATCATCCTTCCATAACGTTTTCAACATCGGGCTTGATTTTAAAGCGATGATAGTGTTTGAGAGTGCACTGAATATTTGGAATTACTGCTCACATTCCCCTCTGCATTTACAAATGGCTGTACAAGCAAGACAAGATTTGACACACTTACATCTGTCCTTGCATCCCTTCTCTGGCTGACAGCCACACTTTACAAGCATTAGACCTTTTTCGAGTTTGTTGATACCGCTGTAAAGTTAGAGGTCTAATCTGGCTTGGTTTCCTGAAACACTGTTACTAGTTTTATCATACAACAGCACGACGAAGCGTTCAAGGACTGGCAAGTACTGATGCACTTCCTCATTGCTAGGGATGTTGCCAAGGGCGACAAATGCCGGTGTTACTTCTTCGAAGATGGTCCAAGTCTCCCATGCAGAACTCTTTCCTTTACTGGCAAATGAAGAGATTTGGTCGCACCCACTGAAAGCACGAAAGGCAGGCAATGCTGCACTTTTCTCTGGGCCTAAAGCTGTATCAATGCTGTGGACTGCAATATGGTGGAATGTATTACCAGTTCCAAATGTGATCCACATTTCTTTACCGCTAGATTTCTGGTAATTTGCAACTGCTATGACAACCACATCAGTATCCACGGTTCGAATTAGTAACTTCTAATGACCTCTCACATAATCCAAACAATACAAGAACAGTCGTGTATCTGCCTCTTCTTGTATGCATGGAGATATATCCTCAAAGTCACCACTAAGGGGGCTTTCATTTATTAGCACATGGGGGGGGGGGGGGGGGTACTGGCTAAGTGGATACTGGCTTGTACATGTACCTGAAGTTGAAGGTCTGTCAAGATCTACAACCTCATCTTCAGATATGCTGTTGTGGGTTGAGGTGCTATTGCCGGTTGAGTTGATGTTGCCAGCTGAGGTGCTGTTGCCAGTTGAGGTACGATTGCCAGTTGAGGAGCTGTTGCCAGCTGAGATCATCTCCATATAATCATCCTTCCATAACGTTTTCAACATCGGGCTTGATTTTAAAGCGATGATAGTGTTTGAGAGTGCACTGAATATTTGGAATTACTGCTCACATTCCCCTCTGCATTTACAAATGGCTGTACAAGCAAGACAAGATTTGACACACTTACATCTGTCCTTGCATCCCTTCTCTGGCTGACAGCCACACTTTACAAGCATTAGACCTTTTTCGAGTTTGTTGATACCGCTGTAAAGTTAGACAACAGACGCACTGGTGCAGGATTAGCCTCGAGTCAAGGTAAATTATTCAAAAATACCAGCAAAAAAAGCAAAATATTTTGACTAAGAACAATAGAGAAATTATTTTACTCCCATGGGTCTTTCTTGAAAAGGAGGCTAACCCTGCATAAATGCGTCTTTTGTCAAGAAGCTCAGCAGACTCTTGCAAATGGAAACTGGACTATTGGCAGGCCTTTGATGTCTCTGGCAATGGCTCCCACTGATCTTTAGTAGTTCAGATGGTGACAGGACAAATGACCTGGATGTGAGTGCTTGTTCCCAGCACTGGCCTGCTTGATAGGCAGTGCACATTGTGTGTTGTGTGAAGGCCGCAGAAGTTGGAAGAATTGCTTCCATTCTGACCTTTTTTGGTAAAGAGGTCTAATCTGGCTTGGTTTCCTGAAACACTGTTACTAGTTTTATCATACAACAGCACGACGAAGCGTTCAAGGACTGGCAAGTACTGATGCACTTCCTCATTGCTAGGGATGTTGCCAAGGGCGACAAATGCCGGTGTTACTTCTTCGAAGATGGTCCAAGTCTCCCATGCAGAACTCTTTCCTTTACTGGCAAATGAAGAGATTTGGTCGCACCCACTGAAAGCACGAAAGGCAGGCAATGCTGCACTTTTCTCTGGGCCTAAAGCTGTATCAATGCTGTGGACTGCAATATGGTGGAATGTATTACCAGTTCCAAATGTGATCCACATTTCTTTACCGCTAGATTTCTGGTAATTTGCAACTGCTATGACAACCACATCAGTATCCACGGTTCGAATTAGTAACTTCTAATGACCTCTCACATAATCCAAACAATACAAGAACAGTCGTGTATCTGCCTCTTCTTGTATGCACGGAGATATATCCTCAAAGTCACCACTAAGGGGGCTTTCATTTATTAGCACATGGGGGGGGGGGGGGACTGGCTGAATATTTGGAATTACTGCTCACATTCCCCTCTGCATTTACAAATGGCTGTACAAGCAAGACAAGATTTGACACACATCTGTCCTTGCATCCCTTCTCTGGCTGACAGCCACACTTTACAAGCATTAGACCTTTTTCGAGTTTGTTTTCGAATTGTTGGGGGGGGGGGGCATGTTTTTTTAGAAGCCTGGTAGGAGGGGTTGCACAATATTGAATTTGTTCTGAAGGGAGGGGGGTGATATTTATATTGAGTTGGAAGCTGTAGTATTGAATAAAAACAAAAAATTGAAACAACACAAATTTTTAATATATAAATTCTATTTAATAGATCAGTTTAGACTGATCTTGATGAGCTGGATTCCAATGAAGACTCTGATTATGAATAAAAATGTAATACATAGGCAAACCCATATAGATAACTGTCAATGTGGAATTAAAGAGACAGAGGACCTTATCTCGCAGATTGACCAGAAAAAAGAAAAAGCACAAGTACACCTAGGTAAATGCTTTGTTTCTCTTAAACCAAAAAAACATATGGATGGACAAATTGAACATTACAGAAATCATCTGGATCAAGTGAGGAAGCTCAAAGAAGGACTCTTGGTTAATTTACATAAATTGAATAACACCCTTGAAGAACTGAGAAGTATTTTTAAAGTCAAATGCAGAAACAGGGATAAATCAAATGAAAGTCGAAAGAAAAAGGAAAATAGACACAAAGCAAGAGTTGAAAAATTAAATAGAGCTGAGAATAGTGCTCACTGTGTAAGGCAACTTCTAAGGAAAAACATCAAAGAAGAGTGGAAGGAGGACAACATTAATTGTGGCTCCTTCGATAAACTTCAGAAAAAAACATTGCCATGGTCTTAAATTTGTGATAGAAAATGAAAATGCAAACTGATGTTAAACAACAAGCTTGATGAATGGCTTTATAGAGAAATTTCAAGCACTAGCAGCAGTGATAGTTTTGAAGAAATTTTATAAACTGTTTAATAACATTAATGTTAAACTTTTTCTATAGTTTTGTTATTAAAAATATTGTTGAGTACTAGTTGTCTTAATATACATGATACTTGGTAGCAAATCCTTGGTAGTTGATGTGTTTGAAATTTCAACCAATGTTTTTAGTGATATGATACTTTGAATGTTAAAGTACAACACATTTTATACTGTGTAAACAGTCATTGATAAACATCAAGTTTCAGTTTGAATTGAAATAAAAGCATACATGTAAGTAGTAGTAGTAGTAGTAGTAGTAACTTTATTTTAACACGGTAAATTCATCAGAAATTCATCAGAAATACAATTATAAAATATATACTATTGGTGATAAATACAATACTAATAACTAAAACAATATAAATCTATACTAACATAACTCTGCTTTACATGAATGCCGTGTGCTATAAAAAATAAAAAACTAGTTTATGACTAAGAAAAATGATGACGGCAACCAGTTCGAAAATCATTGAGAGTTTGTGCTTGCCACAAATCAGGTGGTAAACTGTTCCAAAGCACCGCACCTTGGTAACTAAAACTATTTTTTAGATAGTTTGTGCAGGGCAAAGGAACAGCGAGTTTGCCCACGGTGTCTCTCAGTTCGTATTGAGTTATATTACTCCTATCAGTAAAGATAGATTGCAAATAGGTAGGTACAAGACCGTTAAGAGATTTGTACACCATTACTGCTTCTTGTATTTGCCTTTGAGATTCCAATCTTTTCCAGCCAAGCCGTTCAAAGAGAAGTCCAGCGTTTGTGCCATAGCTGGAAAAGGTTAGAATACGCACAGTGTGGTTCTGCAATTTTTGTAGTTTGTCAGAAAGGGTCTTATTACAATGTCCCCAAACAACACTACAATAATCAAAATGAGGTTGTGTTAAGGCACTGAAAACAGAATGCAGCGTGCTTTGAGGAACAAATCGTCTACACCTCTTTAAAGCTCCCAGGCCAGATGCAATTTTCTTAGCAATGGTCTCGATGTACACATTCCAAGAGAGATTTTCGTCAATGTGCACACCAAGAGATTTAGTGCTAGAAACTTGCTTTATAGATTTATCATCAATTGAAAAGCTAGGAGATTTGTCAAAAGTACTTAACCTTTGTCTTGATCCGATTAACATAAATTCTGTTTTGCTTGCATTTAATGTTAATTTGTTCGCGATAAGCCATTCATTGACCTTAGCAAGATCGCGATTTAAGACCTCATTAATCGTGTCTACACAGTTACTGGCAAAGGTTAAGTGAGTATTGTCTGCGTACATTCGAGGTTTAGAGATTGAGAGACAATTTGGGAGATCGTTAATATAGATTAGAAACAGTAGTGGCCCTAAAATTGTTCCCTGTGGAATCCCACAAGTTACTGATTGGCTGTTAGAGAGCGAACCATTTACGAAACATTTTTGTTTACGATTATCCAGATAAGAACGAAACCAACAATGAGAAATTCCTTGTACGCCATATTCATGTAATTTAGATAAAAGAATCTGCTGATCGACAGTGTCAAACGCTTTTTTCAGATCCAAGAAAACTACTGCGTTGACACTGCCTTTGTCAATATTGTAAGCCCAGTCATTCGTTACCTCAAGCAAAGCGGTAACCGTAGAATGAAGGGAATGGAAACCAGATTGTTGATCTGATAACAACCCATTTTTAGTGAGATAATCGTAAATCTGATCGTATATAATTCGCTCGAAAACTTTCGCTACAACGGGTATAATTGAAATGGGACGATAATTATTAAGATCAGAGCGAGCCCCCTGTTTAAAAAGTGGAATAACTTTACAGCATTTCCACTCATCGGGGAACACACCTGAATTTATTGAGCGATTAAAAATAGAGCAAAGTGAACTGGCGATCAAATCTGCACTTTCACGTAGCAGTCTTGCTGAAATCTTGTCAAGGCCAGTTGCCTTAGATTTACAAAGTTTCGATAGTAGCAAAAACACTTTTGAGGGATTTGTATTGTTAAGTATAAAGCGGTCTTCAGTACCCTTAACATATTGTAAATGAGATATACCATTCGTGCCCGATTTAATTTCATTCGCGAGTTTGGGACCAATGGTAGCGAAATGGGTATTAAAGGTTTCTGATAAGAGTTGAGGATTATAAATAGACTCACCCTCATTTTGGATTTCTTTGATATTAGAATTTAAAAATTAAACGAGACTTACCTGTAAGTCAATGTTTGATTGGAATCTTCTTTCGACAATCAGTCAGGAACGAAGGAGTTACATGAGAAGCATGCGCATGCGTATCAAGTCAGTCTTTAAAGCGAGTGTTAACAGGAAAAATTGAAGGAACGAAGGAGTAGGGTGGGAGGTTAACCCGGGAAGGGCATGTACCTCCTTCGTTCCTGACTGATGTCGAAGAAGAATTCCAATCAAACATCGACTTAAGGTAAGTCTCGTTTAATTTTTGAAATTCTACCTCATCATAGTCTACGTCACTACGGAGACACATGAGATTTTGACGTCCTGAATATGCGTGGCCAAACGAGCTCAACAGATATGGAATCACATCTGATCAAGTATTCATAGATATATTTCCTATACCAGTAACAGGGTAGAATTTACAGTTTTATCACTTTTATGATGCAAATAGATAAGAGTCATTATATGACTGACGCTTATATATAAACTCTATGATCGTGAATAGTAATCTAAAATGGAGGTACCGAAGTTTCTTGTCAGTGGCTTATCATAATATGTTGCAAATGTTTGTGCGTTAGCCCATCCCCCAGCTTTCAATATGTCCTTGAGGGGAATACCAGCTGATTTAGCGTAAGATGTCGAAGCTGATCTTTTACTGTGTGCTGAGAAAACCGTGGTATCAATACCTGCATCTGCCATTGTCAACTTGACCCATTTTCCAATGGTGGAACTCTTCACTGCCTTGTGCGGTTTCGCGTAGCTGATGAGAAGTTTCGTGACTTCCGGTTTTCGTAAACCTGACGTTTTTGCTAAATATAACGTAATTAGCTTAACGACACAAAGTCGATCATCTGCCTTATATTCATGAAGTTCTATAGGGTCTATGTGTCTCCCAGGTTTGGAAGTTTTAAGCGTCTCACGGATCGTGAATATGTATTTGTCCGATTTACGTTGCATAAAGTTTGTGTCAAGTTTACTTAGCGTTTGACATCTCTGACCTGTTATTAGACTCAATAACATTGTCAATTTCATGGTCAGTTGTTTAAGGCTAGGAGTTGGTGGTATATCAGCTAGGAATTTAAGAACTGTCCCTACATCCCACGTTAAGGTGTACCTGGGTAGGGAAGGTTTCATTTCAAAAACTCCTTTCATAAATCTTATCACTAATGGATGGTTTTCAAAGGTGCCATGCGTCGTAGATATTATTGTAGATAGCACGGATCTAGCAGTATTTATAGAGCTATATCCGAGACCCTGTTTATAAAGGTCTACTAAAAATTCAATACCATGGTAGATGGTTGATTGGAAAATTGTAATACCCCGCTCTTTGCAGTACGCTTCCCAGCGTGCCAAGTATGTGTGATATTGTTTACACGTTGAGGTGCGCCACGATGCCATTACAATGTCACGCGCCTCCGATGACAGGCCTAATCGATTAAGACTTTCCCTGATAAGTGGCACACTAGAAGGGTCAATTTTGGCCATAGTGGATGAGTTTTCCGAGGTTGATGTGGAAGCTCCAGTAGCTTCTTGTGTGGCCTCAGGGGTATTGGTGGTTGCGTTAAAAACTTCATTACTTTCGGATACCAAGCCTGCGTTGGCCAATCCGGTACCACTAATATTCCTGAGGCCTTGTCGTCTTGTATTTTCTTGAGGACATGTGGTACTAAACTAAAGGGAGGAAATGCATAGAATTCGAGATTAGTTCATGATATGGACAGTGCGTCAATTGCGAATGCGCCGGGGTCCGGCCGGTAAGAGACATATGTCGGTAACTGGTTGTTTATGCGTGACGCAAATAATCGATTTTAGGCGTGACCTCGAGGTCGTGTAGTGCCTCTTTTAACATCAGTGGGTTTAGTCTCCACTCATGTGTAGAGCGGTTATCACGAGACTCGAAATCTGCCCTCGTGTTGAGTTTGCCCGCAACATGTGCTGCGCTAAGCCAGAGGCCCCGTGCAATGGCCCATTCCCACAAAGGGAATTAAGTTTGTTGGAGTGGCTTGTACCCATGTTGTTAACAAGGGCAACTGACATGCTATCTATCATAAGTCGCACGTGTTTGTTGTTGAGGGTACTAAGGAATGTTTGCATTCCTAAAAAGACGGCTAATAATTCGAGATAATTGATATGATGGCTTTTTAACTGCGAGGTCCAAAAGCCCCCAGTAGATCTATTCTCATACACGGCCCCCCAACCTTCGTTACATGCATCTGTTGTGAGTGTACAGTCAGGTTCAGGCAGTGTTATAAGGCCATAGCATATAGCGGCATTGTCTACCCACCAATCTAATTCAAGTAGGGCGTTAGGTGACAGTGTCATGTAGCTGTCAAAATTCCCCTTATTCACCTTGAGCGCTTTTGTCTTATCTCTTTCGAGCGCGCGGAAATAAAGGGGACCAAATCTTGATCCGGGAAACGATGAAATAATCGTGCCTATTGTCTGCGCCGTTTCGCGCACCGTTGGTTTAGACTTGTTGCGAAGAGATTTGCATAAGGATTCTAATTTCCTCATTTTTTCCTCTGTCAAGGTTACCGTCATGGTAACTGAGTTAATGTTAAACCCCAAAAATACTATTTGCTGACATGGGTTGAAAACCGATTTGTCCGGGTGAATGTAAAACCCAAGTGACTCTAAAATATCGCAAGTATCAATGACGTTTCTTGCGCAGTCATGATAGGTGTCCCCCTGCAGGAAGAAATCATCAATGTAACCGAGTACAATATGTCCCATGCGATGTAACGTAGCAAGGGGAGGTTTTAGCAATTTCGTGAATGTTCTTGGCGCGCACGACAGCCCATTAGGCATGCATGTGTACTGATAAAGTTTATTTTTCCACATGAATCTCAGGTATTTCCTGTGATTGTTTGCTATTCTGACAGAATAATATGCATCTTTAAGATCAATAGACGACATGAAACAATTGCGCTGAACTAGTTTTAGCACGGTATGCAAGGTATCCATTTTGAAATGAACTTTCGGCGAGAATTGGTTAAGTTCCTTTAGATTAAGGATAAGCCTGTGGCTTCCGTCCTTTTTAGGTCTAACGAAAATGGGAGAGATAATCTCACCATTGTCATGCCCGGTGGGCTCTATGACCTGCTTTTTCTTCAATTTTTCAAGTTCATTTTCTATGGCTAATTGTTCCTTTTTACCAAAAATTAGGCGGGTAAACTCGGTGTTGCTGTGGTTTCCCGTCAAATACTATTTTAAGTCCAGCGACACACCTAAGGATCTCTCTATCCGAGGTTAGATCTTTCCAGCTATTTAGATAATGGGACAAGTTTCCGGCAGCAAATGTCTCACAATTCTTTTCAAAATACTTTCTCAGCCGAGCTATGTGATTGTAAAAGGCTGAGTTAAAATCTAAATCATAATCTAAAATCTCACAGGGGTTTCTTACCTGATGTTTTAGAGTCTGTAAAGCCTGTATTATTTCGAGTCGTCTGCCTTTCTCGGGTGTCGAGGTTTTTTCCTGTATTGGCTTTTGTGGCTCTTCGATAAAAAAGGACGCTTGTAGGAGCCCGCGGAGCGATAAGTGTCCGAGTGTGGCCTTTTTTGCCCCCTGTGCCGTTCATTCTTTGATTGGCCCACAGTAGCGCCAATTTTCGTGGCCTCTTTTGCGTCCCTGATTTGCTTTGCCAGGTCGTCACCAAATAGGAGGACGTTCGGTTCTTCGATTTCCTTAGAACAGAGCGAGTGAAACTCGCTTTTGAGCGCGGGTTTCATCTGCTCCTTTCTTATTCCCGACAAGTCAGAGAATATGTGGCTTAAGAGACCAATGGTGTCTATGCCGTTAGCCATCACCTGCTTTTGCTCGTCCTTATTTACGGTCGTGCGTGCGGCGTTGAGAGTTAAGCTGGCTCCAAATTTCCCCATTTACTTTCGGAACAACCATCTTAGAGCAGTTCTCTGGGACTTGATGCGCCTCCAGTAAGCTCTTTAATTTTTCGGGGGATAGCTTTTTCCCCCATCTTTTGAGGGTTATGTCGGCCAACTTTTGGGCGACTTTAGGCCCCAATTTTTCGTCATCATCGATAGATGCCGCTAATTCGCTAAGAAGGCTTTCTGAAGCGCTTACGCCGGTCGATTTATCTCCCATTGAACCAGCATCGTTCCCTACAAGCTGGTCGAGATCGTCCTCCAAGGCATGTACACTCATAGTTTCATCGTCGGTCTCCTCAGAGCCTGACGAGGATTCACTCGGTTCTCTTGGTCGAGGTCAGGTACCCGCTTCTGCTTTCCCGCCATTTTCGCCCTGTGGACTCGGTTGGCCGGTGGCCTGTCGATCGCGATCATCTAGCGTTTGACAAAGCCTTACCATAAGGTCTGTCATGTTGCCCATTTTGGCGTTCATCTCAGCTAGAGTGCGATCTAGGGTAGCCGGTGGCAGGCTTGTTCCCTGTGGGAATTCCTCGTTCTCTGCAGTGGCTGACACGATGGTAACGGCAGGTTCGATGTGTTGGTCGCTCATATTGTCCCGGTGTTCTGAAAAAGAAACTGCCTAGAAAAAATAACTGTTAAGCTATTTTGAAATATACTCACGAACAGACGGTTGGCAATCTAGTGTACAGATAATGTGTTCGCGTAGAGATGTTTTTTAAAACAATTTAACACAAGTGTGCGGAGAGCTCGTAAAACGATGTTTGCTGACCTTAAGCAAGGAATGCAATGACTAATAGAGCAAGCGCGTGCTTCTCATGTGTCTCCGTAGTGACGTAGACTGATGACGTGATAGAATTTGCGGTTTTCCTTGATGTGAGCTCATTTACAATACGCCAAGTTTGACGAGAATCCCCCTCGTTTTCATGCAGTGCATCCTTATAATAGGTTTCCTTAGCTAGTTTTATATTGGTATTTAATTGGTTACGGCACTGCTTGAATTTAAGCCAATCGGAAGCATCTTTAGATTTTGATGCTTTTAATTTAAGAATATCTCTGTCATGCATCCGTTTTTTCAATTCAGGTGTGATCCATGGTGATTTGAACGCGCGAGTGCGCTTAACTCGCAATGGGGCATGCTTATCAACACATTGCAAAAACATTGTTTTCCAAGCTTCCCACATTGCATTGGGGTCAATAATAATAATAATAATAATAATTTAATACTTATATAGCGCTTTATACATATGGATATGATCTAATGCGCTTAAAATAACTGAGATAAAATAACTATAAAACAAACAATTAAAACTAATTAAAAACAAATTTGTTCTAGATCTCGTGATCTTCGAAACTAATGATAACTGAATAATATCTAATACTTATAACTTAATAATATCTAATACTTATCCTTAAAAACTAATGATAATATACTATAAAACAATCAACTATCGATTATATAATACGATTTAGATTCGACATAATGCCCTATAGATATAATATGATATAGACCTCGCGATCGATACCATCGTAATGTAAAACAAATAAAAAGTCTCAATATTCACACCTATAATGATAAAAAATATAATAAAATGCATAATTCATAGATCAACACAATTTTCAATGCTGCCCCAATTTTGATGAAAAATATCATAACGGAAGCCAACAGAGTCAAAATTCTTAAATTTCCGATAATAAACAGTATTGTGACCCTTATTAGAAAGATCAGTAGATACTTTACGAAAGGCGTAGACGAGACTGTGATCACTAATACCAATGTGAGAGACACCGGAGCAAACCACCCTATCTGGACAATTCGTAAATATAACATCAATTAAAGTAGACGACTTTTCCGTAATGCGTGTAGGTTCAGATATTAGCTGGTGCATACCATATACATTCGCAATATTTAACAGTAATTTGGTGTCATTGTCTGGGTTATGAGCATTAATATTGCAATTCAGATCTCCCAAAACCCAATATTCTACATTTTCGGAATCCAGTTTACCTATGAACGCTTCAAAAAGCCTAAATGTGTCTACCAGCGAATTAGGTGGCCTATACCAAGTGGAGACAACAAAAGACTTGGATCTAGGCTTCTTGATTTCTATGGTAACGGTTTCAAGTTCAGTAGAAAGATCTGAACGAATCGAATAATTTATTGTCGAACGAATATAGAAGCATACCCCTCCTCCAGATCTGCCTTTGAAATGGCGATCACTACGTATTATTTCATGTCCAGGGATATAAACTTCATTATCATTCACTGTACTATCGAGCTTAGTTTCATTAATAGATAACACATCAATTGGAAGGTCGGCAAGCAAAACTCTCAATTCTTCTATATGAGCTAGCAAGCTATTGATATTCAACGAGGCAAGTTTAAAGCCACGTTTAGGTGGCAAAAATTCATACGTATCAAAGTTTTCGTGGTTTTCGATTGGGCCGAGCACAGATAAAGGTCAATGCTTACTTAAATAATTGGCAAAATTATTAAACATTGTTTTTGTACCTGCCTCATTTAAATGTAGTCCTCCTCTATTAAGTTCAGCAGTGGTTATATTATTGTGATGGATGATGCTGTAGCCTCGTTGACCACAAAACTAGCGAAGTCTTCTATTTACTTCTTTGACAGCTTCTTTAGATGAATCATCACTCCTTGTAATAAGTTCAGATACCACCACTCGAGAAACAGATTCGCTCGTAATAAAACGCACTAAATCAACAATGTTTTCAGCAATTTCTTGGGGCTGTAGCTTGCCTACGTCGTTGGTGCCAACATGTAGTAAGATTTCATCAGGATTTTTAGCAATCGTAGGCTTCACATAGTGCGACATGTCAGAGGTTGTTGCGCCTGCAAAGGATTTAACAACCACTCTATGGCCAACTTGTTTTCCGAGTTTCCAGCCCTGAATATACTTTAGCATGGAGTCGCCGATTATGACTGATGTATTTGAAGCACTTGTGCTATCAGTGACTGGACTATTTTCAGAGGTTATCGGGACACTCGCATCTCTTACAGTATTCGTCTCGATGGTGTCAGCAGTACCGGCAATTTTCTTTGACTTCCGTTTCTTACGTTTCTTCGATTGCTTAGATTGTGTGGTCTCCTTCTCAGCCACTTTTAGTGTGCTATTGATTTCCTTCATTGATCCACATGGTTTCTGTGTAGTACTATTAACAGTTCTGGTAGGTTGTTGATCAATTGAATTTGTAGGAATATCATTCTTGGAGGCTCTATGTCCTGTTGATCCTATAATTTTCTCATAAGTGTTTTTCTGTTTAGCTCTATAGTCGTCGATTTGATTGTCGAGGGATTTACTTGAGGATTGGTTTTCGCTAACTTCCTGTGGCACCTCAATCCGATTACTAGTTTCTAGAGGACACCTTTCTGCGGGAAAAGTAAAGAGAAGCTTCGGACGATTATAAGATCTTGGGCTATTATCTTCCTCTGTTGTTTTAGTAGGCTGTGACGAATTATTGCTAAGTAGCTTTATGGCCGTAATGAGGCTAAGATTCTCTTCTTTTGTTCTTTGTAGCTCTATTTCCATTTCAAGCAGTTTTCCTTTCAACAGATCATTCTCGCTTGAAAGGTTTTCAATAGTTAGTAACTCCTCAGGGCTTTTAGTTGGGCTAGTTGGAAATGCAGATTTTTCTTCGACGATAACATTGATTTTAGAATTAATTACATCAATGGCCTTCCAAATCTCCTTTACTTCATCCCCGTAGTCAATATTAGACACAAAGTTTGAATGATCCTTGCTGGCCTCTTCTACTGCAGTGTCAATAAAACTTTCTAACTCATTTAATCCATATTGCGAGTCGTCGAGGGTTTCGACAAAGTTAGGTGCTTGAAACTCGCTCCCCATAGCTAGAGTTTCGTCAAAGTTGGGTGCTTGAAACTCGGCCGGATTGTCACTGCAGTTCCGTTCATTGCTGCAATTGTGTAGCTCAATCAGTCTATTTCTTAGGTCACAGGCTGATTTTCCTTGTAATTGAAGGGTTTTAGTAGTAGGGAAGAAGTTTACCGTAGCCATAGAGTATTTGAACATAGTGCGTTTAGCATTTGTGTTCAACGTTAATATGCTGTCATCTCCATTCATCTCATTGATATTATACGTGAGAAATTTCTCCAGATCATCCACACTGCCATTCCAGATAAGCCTATTTTCCTTTCTGTTGAATTCAAGGTTGCTTTGAGTTTTGCCTAGAAATGGGCTCTTAGCCCTGGTGACACGTCCGCTCTCCATCACTGCTGAGTCATTGCCAAGTCTGCTATTAATATATTGGTGAAAATTCATGCACTGTAACATACCATATAAATTAAGGGGGGCGGGGTTAGAGGAATTTTGTGAATCCTCATGGGGGGGGGGGGTTGTGATATCATTTCTAAAATGCTAGGGGGGGCTGGATAATGTATGCAGACTGCTACACGAAATTTTGCCAGACTCCCCCCCCCCCCCCATGTGCTAATAAATGAAAGCCCCCTAACATTACTAACAACTGTCAGGCCGCAAGTAGACACTGCTTTCTTATTTTTGACATAATCAGCAGATGAACACAGCTGTGCCAAGAATTTGAAGAGCTCACTCTTATTTTCGTCTACTCTAAGAAACCCTTCCCAGTTGGTTGGAACAGGACTGTTGGATTCAACACACCATCGTGTTCCATGTCCATGTTTTTGTCTCGTGCTTGCTTTGAGACTGCCACTATTGTAAACAATACGATGTCTATCCTCTTGACATGATTCAATTGATTGTGTATATAGGGAAGAAATATCTGTTCCCCATATTGTTGGAAGGTCTTACAAGGACCTGGTTTTAGCATGTTAACGGTTGAAGCGCCATCCAAAAGTAAAGCATCAATATCCGGAGAATCACTCTGAACAGAAGGCAGCAACTTTTCCAGCAACTTTGTGAGATCCCATTTAGTGCAAGATCGTAGTTTACTAAACTTTGAGAGAGACAGAGGATGAGCGTGGTTCTCATGAGAGAAAAAATCTGCTAAGTCTGCTTCATGGACCTGACAACTCACATGTAACTGTGAAAACAAAGCACAGTCTTGTTTGATATTACTTGTTGCTTGTTGTTAGAAATAATCTTTCTTGGAGGTGAGCTAATCAAAGGAAGATTGTTCTTTTTGATTGGATTAAACAACGATTTTTTTTCAAGTCGATCTTCCACAAATGTGTTAAAGGACCGACTTGCTGGACTGTTTTCACAGTATTTAGAACATCTGAGTACATCTGAAGGTTTGAAATGTCAAAATGCAAATTTAATGACGTAACTGAGGGGCAACACTGAAAACTTCTCATGGGTTTTACAAAAAGCGGTCTTCGATTCGAGAGCCAGATTTTTTTACTAAACAATAATAATAATAATAATAATGAAAACTTTATTTTTTTTTTAATGTTTTGTTACATGTACGTGCAATTGTAAATCTCTCTACTTATAGGTGAAATACAATTGGCTACTTGATTAACAATATTATCATTAACTAGATACATTCAACATTTACATAAACTTGAAAGAAGAAAAAAAAAATTCCTTAACAATATTTCATTAGTTCTGGATTCGTCCATGTCTTGTTCTTACAGCAAAATATGTAATGCGTAGTTCTGATAGCAATCTTTACAATCGATCTTACAATATACTTTTTAAATTTATCATCGACACCTAGATCATCCAACATTGTTATAAAACTTGATGAATCGCTGGCAAACACACCTAGAGCACTCACAGAAAGATTTACAAATATCACGTTTTTGAACTGACGTTTTAAGTTTTTGAAAAGGACTTCGTATTTAACTTTTTTCCGTTCAATGTTATTCTGGAGATTTGATTCAAAACCCACTGTTAGTTCAAGAACGTATAATAACCATCAGGTTTGACAAGCAGCAGATCAGGGTGGTATTCATCGTCTGTAATTATCGAGGGACTTCTAAAATCAGGTAAATCAGCATAAAGGGATGAGTGGCTGACAGATTTGGGAGATTTTGCCAAGAAATTTAGAATAGAATCATGCCTCCAGGTGTAACGTCCTTCATCAAGATAATTCTTGCAGCCCGCAACCACATGGCCAAGAGTTTCAGGGTTTAAACAGAATGTACATTCATGGCTAGATGATAAGCCCCATTTAGCAAGGTTTTTAAGTGTAGGAAGAGTGTTATTTATGTAACGGATTGTAAAGTTGAATATGTTTTTGGGTAACTTTGACTGTGCAGTAGACCAGATTTTGTTCACCTTAGTTAGAGAGTACTTGATTACACTTGAAAAGAAAAAGCCTTGTGAAAGAAGATGGTTTTGTAGTCTTTGCTCATGGTTAGTGTGGAATTCTTTGATAACATCTAATAATAATAATAATAATAATGACTTTCTATAAATAGACAACCTGAGTGGAGATTTAATTTCACACTACAGGTGTAAAATACCACTTAGCCTCAACCCCATGACCTGGGGCTTAGAGACTAAGCACTCTCTGCAGAATGAGGGTGGTGCCAATGATTGCAGATGTCTGCATGCCACCCAGCACATCTGGAATACCGAGATCTTTCAAGTACCCCTCAAGATTGCTTGACACGACCCCTAAAGTGCCAACGACCAATGGAATCACCTTTGTTGATGAGTGTTGTCCAATACACACGACCTGACACGGATGGACAAAATCTTTTGACGATCGGACACACTGGAAGTCATGTCGTTAATCATAAATTGGAAAAAACAGACCACCCCCCACATAAATATATATGTTGAACTATTCTTATGCCTCCCCTCCCCAAGACTGTATTAGTTGGTTTGATAAAATTTGTCAGTTTCAACCTCCCCTCCCTAAGCAAAGATTGTCTTGATGTGCTAATATAGTAGTATATATTTAGCTTCCGGTTAAATTTTTTTGGCAATACAGTCTACGAATGGCAACAGTCGGTGACGGATCGTCACGGTCGGACAACATTTCCAGGGTCAATGAAATCAGAAAGTTTGGAAATTTTCTAAGTGTCGCAAAACTAATTAGCATATTTTTTTTGCGGATACATTGATTGAATGGCAACAATCGGTGACGGATCGTTGCGATCGGACAACATTTCCAGGGTCAATGAAATCAGAAAGTTAGGAAATTTTCTAAGTGTCGCAAAACTAATATAGCATATTTTTTTTCATTCGCACAATTGGGCGAATGGAGGCACTAATGAGATGCAAATGAATTCCTTGGCACTTAGAAAATTTTCGAGGATTCGTCAAGGAAGGAGCCTCCGAAATGTTGTCCGATTGGACGGTCCGTCAAATAATGAGATGCAAATGAATTTCTCGACACTTAGAGAATTTTCGAGGATTCTTCAAGGAAGGGGCCTCAGAAATGTTGTCCGATGGTGACGGTCCGTCAAATAATGAGATGCAAATGAATTCCTTGGCACTTAGAAAATTTTCGAGGATTGGTCAAGGAAGAAGCCTCCGAAATGTTGTCCGATCGTGACGGTCCGTCAAATAATGAGATGCAAATGAATTCTTCGACACATAGAAAATTTTCGAGGAATCGTCAAGGAAGGAGCCTCAGAAATGTTGTCCGATGGTGACGGTCCGTCAAATAATGAGATGCAAATGAATTCCTTGGCACTTAGAAAATTTTCGAGGATTCGTCAAGGAAGGGACCTCAGTAATGTTGTCCGATCGTGACAGTCCGTCAAATAATGAGATGCAAATGAATTCTTCGACACTTAGAAAATTTTCGAAGAATCGTCAAGAAAGGGACCTCAGAAATGTTGTCCGATGGTGACGGTCCGTCAAATAATGAGATGCAAATGAATTCCTTGGCACTTAGAAAATTTTCGAGGAATCGTCAAGGAAGGGACCTCAGTAATGTTGTCCGATCGTGACAGTCCGTCAAATAATGAGATGCAAATGAATTCTTCGACACTTAGAAAATTTTCGAAGAATCGTCAAGAAAGGGACCTCCGAAATGTTGTCCGATGGTGACGGTCCGTCAAATAATGAGATGCAAATGAATTCCTTGGCACTTAGAAAATTTTCGAGGATTGGTCAAGGAAGGAGCCTCCGAAATGTTGTCCGATCGTGATGGTCCGTCAAATAATGAGATGCAAATGAATTCTTCGACACTTAGAAAATTTTCGAGGAATCGTCAAGGAAGGGACCTCAGAAATGTTGTCCGATTGTGACGGTCCGTCAAATAATGAGATGCAAATGAATTTCTCGACACTTAGAAAATTTTCGAGGATTCGTCAAGGAAGGGACCTCAGAAATGTTGTCCGATCGTGACGGTCCATCAAATAATGAGATGCAAATGAATTTCTCGACACTTAGAAAATTTTCGAGGATTCTTCAAGGAAGGGGCCTCAGAAATGTTGTCCGATGGTGACGGTCCGTCAAATAATGAGATGCAAATGAATTCTTCGACACTTAGAAAATTTTCGAGGAATCGTCAAGGAAGGAGCCTCAGAAATGTTGTCTGATGGTGACGGTCCGTCAAATAATGAGATGCAAATGAATTCGTAGGATTTCAGGCTGTTGACGATCTACTCAAGAGTAATCGCTGACCAGTTAGTCACGTGAGTATAGCAAGTTCAGGTCTCAAACTGGTTTGAAATATGGCGTCCTCTCTCGTATCGTCACGTTTGTATTTTGTTTGTAAACTGTTTGTGAACTTTGTTAGAAGAGTGTTTTGATAACGGCGAAACACACACTGAGGTTAATGAACACGCTGTATTAATTCTGTCGCTTGTTATTACTTGAACGCGATCATTCTGGATGTGAACTTTCTAAGAAGATTTTTTGAAAACGACGAAACAAGCATCGAGGTCACTGAATGTGGATCCCTGAATGTTTAATACAGTTTAACGAATACATTTGCATCTCATTATTTGACGGGCCGTCACGATCTGACAACATTCTGAGGTCTCTTCCCTGATCGAAAATTTTTCTAAGTGTCTAGGAATTCATTTGCATCTCATTTGAAGGATCGTCACGCTTTTTTGGGTGACGACGTCAAAACCGGAAGCTACAGTGAGACTACGGAAAAGGCATCAAAACAACAATTGCTTAGGGAGGGGAGGTTGAATCCGATAGCTTTTGGCAAGCCAGCACATACAGTCTTAGGGAGGGGAGGCATAAGCATAGTTCTACAAATATATTTATTGGGGGGGTAGGCTGTTTGTTTGTAATTTATGATTAACAACATGACTTCCGGTGTGTCAGATCGTCAAAGGATTTTGTCCGTCCGTGTCAGGTCGTGTGTATTGGACATGTGTGTTGTTGATACCCGGTGCAACTTTCGTATCTCTTTTGCAAGAGGAGAATATTTGGCAATTTTCTCCTCTTCCTTCACCATCACATTGCGATCCCAAGGCACCGAGAAATCAACAAAGGTCCACTTACGAGCCGCCCGATTCAACACAGTAACATCTGGACGATTATGTTCCATCTTCTGTGTTGTCTCGACGCTCCTGTCCCACCAAATCTCTACTTCTCCATCATCCGAAATCCTAACTTCATCTGGAACCTCCTTATACCACACATCAGCACACTTCACCCCATACTTCCGACACAACTCCCAATACACCCGCAACCCCATCCGATCATGTCTCTTCTTATATAATAATAATAAGGACTTTCTATAAATAGACAACCTGAGTGGAGATTTAATTTCACACTACAGGTGTAAAATACCACTTAGCCTCAACCCCATGACCTTAATAATAATAATAATAATAATAATAATAATAATAATAATAATAATAATAATAATAATAATAATAATAATAATAATAATAATAATAATAATAATAATAATAATAATAATAATAATAATAATAATAATAATAACAATAATAAAGAAGAAGAAGAGGAACGCAGTAAGGGACGTGGTTTTATGGGTAGATTGAAAGAAAGATGGAATAGAGAGTTTCCAGAGGATGGGTTTCTCACTGCTCAAAATTTAAGGGATAATGCTTCTAGGTTAAAGAAGGATAACGAATTAATGAGGTTAGTGGGAGTCAGAAAAAGGGGCAACAATGAAAACGTTGGTGAAATGGAAGTGGAAGTTGAAGTACAAGAAATCATCATCGATATGGAAGTCCAAGGTGAAGTTGAGGACAACAATTCGGATGCAGAGGATTCTGAAGTGCCAGTAAATGGGTCAGATATTGAGGGATTATCAGAAGGCGAGCTTGATGTTGAAAGAATTTTCTTAGACGAGTTGAGTCAGCTACCAAACATAAATGAATTAGTTAACAAGGAGCGTGAGCGACTTTCTAAAGTTGACATGACAGCTGATTTGATAGAAAAGACAAATAAGGTGCTGAAAAAGTATCTTGTAGGAAAAGAAATGCTTCATGATATAGTCAATGCAGTTTATGCTATGGGCAAAGCTGTTATGAGGATGATGGCAATTAAGGAAAAGAAAGATGGAGAGAGATTAGTGAAAGTTAATAGAAGGGAAAGGAAAAAACGTGACAGGATCAAAGAACTAAGACAGTGGATTGCTAGAATATCAAATGAATTACACAGAAGAAAAGAAGGTAGGAAAGCGACAGATAAAGAGAAGACGATAATGAAAAACCTGGGGAAAATGATGAAGGTTGTTAATATTTCAAAGGCTGATTTGATTAAGAAAAAGGAGGAGATGCTAGACGAGATGAGGTATCAGCAGATAACACTGCAAAAACTTGAAACTCGAGGAAAAAAGATAAAGGATAATAAATTGTTTGTATCGAGCGAGGGAAATTTTTATCGTAATCTAAGACAAAGTGGTGAAACAGAAGGCCAAGTACCAGTGGTAGATAAGTTTGTTGATTTTTGGGCAAACATTTGGGAAGATGATTCTATAACACCAACTAGACCATGGATGCACGATATTGAAGAGGTTTTTGAAGCAAAAGTGGTGGATGTTAGGGAGTTTGATGTTAATCTTGGCCAGTTAAGTAAGGAAGTAAAAAAGAGGAAGAATTGGACTGCACCTGGGATTGATGGGATCCAAAACTATTGGTGGAAGAAATTTTATGAAGCAGGGCCTCCACTAGTGAAAGCTCTAAATAAAATAACGAATGAGCCAAGTTTAATACCAGAATGGTTTACATTGGGAAGAACTGTGTTGTTACCTAAGACAAAGAACTTGAGTGCAGTTAGTGAATATAGACCAATAACATGCCTTAATACTGTTTATAAAATATATAGTGGGGTGATTGCACGTTTTATGAAAGATCATGCAATGAGAAATGATTTGTGGGATGATGGTCAGTTAGGAGCTCGGGAAGGGGTGCTTGGGACTATAGATCAGTTATTAGTGGATGAATGTATTATGCAACAGGTAAGAGAGAAAAAGCGTAATATTGCTGTGGCATATTATGACTACAAAAAAGCATACGATATGGTGCACCATGATTGGATGATCAGAGTTTATAAATGGATGGGTGTGCCAGATAAAGTGTGTGGTGTTTTGAATGCTTTAATGAGGTTATGGAAGACGAGATTGGAAATTTTTGTTGGTGGCCAGAAACAAGTGAGTAGATGGATTAATATCATGAGAGGTTTCCTGCAAGGTGATAGCTTTTCCCCAGTTGGTTTCTGTTTAACCGAAGTGCCTATAGGTGAGCTGATAAGTAATAGTCGAGGGTATGTAATGGGATGTTCAGGAAGAAGGGAAAATAAGAGAACACATAGCTTATTTATTGATGACCTTAAAGTGTATGCAAAAAGTCACGAGAATCTGAAAATCGTCAATAAAACAATCGTAAAAGCTAGTAGTGACACAGGGGCTATGTACGGGGTGAAGAAGTGTGCAGAAGTGGTATTTGAGAGAGGGAAGATGGTTGGAGGAGAGGGACTTGATGTACTTAATGAAAGAATGCAAGCTTTGGATCCTGAGGCAAGTGAGTTTTACAAGTTTTTGGGCTGTGAACAGGCCAATGGCATTGACGTTAAGAAGGTTCTGGAAAGAGTGAAAAAGGAAATGGTCAAAAGACTAGATGAGTTATTGAATACAGGGTTAAGTGATAAAAATATGTTTAAAGCTATAAATGTATATGTACTCCCAGTGGCAGGATATGTAATGAATGTCTGCAAGATTCCTGAAAAAGAACTTAATGAATTGGACATGATTGTAAAAAGGAAATTGAGGGAAAAAAAGTTGCATGGAAGGCTATGTAGTGATGAAAGATTGTATTTGCATAGGAAATTTGGTGGGAGAGGTCTTAAGAGTTTGAGGGATATGTATAAGGAAACTAAGACTAGAATTGCCTGTTATTTAACCCTCTCTGGTAATAGATGGATGAATGAGGTTTGGAAATATGAACAAAGCAAGGAACACTGGTCGATCAAAAAGGAGGTAGAGGAAGCATGGGAATCTGTAGGCGAGCACCTAAAACTTGGAAATCAAGAAATACTACTGAATGGTCAGAGAGTAGTTGGAAACTGGAAAGAAGTTAAAAACAAACTAAAGAAAATTTGGCGTGACAAAATCACAAATAGAAGGAAAGAAAACTTGATTGCCAAGAATATGCAAGGGAAGGGTTATGGAAATTTGGACGAAAACTGTCACCACTGGTTGCAATGTAATGTAGATCCTCAAAAAGTTGGTGCAATTGTTGAAATGCAGGAAAGAATGATAGAAACAAGAGCTTGGAAGAAGGCAAGAGGTATTGAGACTGTAACTGATATGTGCAGACTATGTGGAAAGTACAAAGAATCTGTTGATCATTTATTGGCTGGGTGTGAAAAATTGGCAGGTGGCGCTTACCTGAAGAGGCATAACAATGCACTGATGGTTCTGGCAGTGGAGTGGGCAAAAAGAAATGGGCTTCTTCATAAAGATGTAAAGTGGTATGAGCTGAGTTGGCAGAAGGGTACAGTGTTGGAGAAAGATGGGAAAAAATTGATTTGGGATTTTGAATTTAAGATGAGAAAGAAGACAAGTGCAAGAAGACCTGACTTAGTTATTGAAGATAATGACAAAAAGAAGATTTATATTATAGATATGTCATGCCCTATGGAAGAAAATGTTGAGGAAAAGAGGAGAGAAAAACTGATGAAATATCAGCAGATTGCATTTGAGATGAGAGAGAGGAGGAGAGGGTTTAAAGTGTTTATATTGCCGGTGGTTATTGGATGCTTTGGTGGTGGAGGAAACAAAGTATTAAGTGTCCTGAAGGAACTACTTCAGGACAATGCTGATAAAGTATTGGGAGAAATGACAAAGGTTGTATTATGGGAGAGTGAAAGTTTGATAAGAAGGGTTTTATCTGGACTAATCCAAGGGGAATAGTCGTTTTGTTTCTGCTATCAAGGACATCATTTTTAAGTAAAGATAACTTTTAAGTAAATGAATTTTTTAATTTCTTTTTTTTTTATTCGAAGAGAATTTTTATGGAAAAATGCACATTTTTACATTTTTGTTTTTAAATGATATTTTTATTTGCTTTTATAGATGTTTTTAATCCTCTTTGTTCAGAGCTAAATGGGTAGACAAATGTTTGGTTACCCATCATTTTGGCCTTAAAGAGGCTTTTCACTTTCAACAATAATAATAATAATAATGGTTTATTCCAGCTTTTCTACATGGTAGCTTTACATCTGGAACTAAAACTATAAAAACAATCTAAATTAATATGACCCAATAGATAATTACCCCTCCCAGAAAGAACTGAAGTATTAAAAACATATTCAACTATTTACAGATTAATTAACGATTACACATCGTTCCCCCTCCCCCCGTAAAAGTAAAACAAAATAAATAGTAATAATTATAAATTATGAATCTACTCTTCCCTGAAATTCAGCCTAGAAGATATTAAACAAAAATTAATGATAGTAATTTTAAACCTGCTCTTCCCTATACGGTAATATATTTACTAATTTAATCTATTTGGAAATTAACCGCTGTTTTGCCCTTTCCCACAAAATATTTTTAACCTTGCGGTTAAACGTTGTTGATTCTGAACACAATCATAACTGTGTAGGAAGTTCATTAAATAATTTAGATGCTGAATCTTGAAAAGTTCCTGTCGTTAAAGGTATAGTAAGTTGTGAAGCTGTGCTTGAGCGTAGCTTTCTCTTTGGTGCATGCCTCTCTAATGGAAGATATTCTGGCCACGATGAGTTAAACATGGCCAGGTGAGCAGATCGAAGTAAATGAAATTGAGTTCTCTCCTTAGTTGGAAGCCATCCTAACTTCATGACATCTTCTGTAGCAAAGTGATTGGTGACAAAGCTTGCTGCAGAGTTTTGTACTTTCTGGATCTTTTTCTGTAAGTATGCAGGAAGTGGATAGCATACTATATCATTGAAGTGTAGCCTTGAAAGCTAGTTGCTTCTTTATATGAAATGGTGCCAGCTTTCGTATTTTCCGAAGTGTTGACAAAACACCATAACACGATGATTGCACATACTTCATGTGATCTGACCATTTGAGATTTTCGTCAAACCAAGTACCCAGGAGCTTGAATGTCTTTACTCTCTCTACTGTTTGACCTTTTATTTTAAGAACCAAAGGCTTTACCAATGGAAATGAGTTGCAAATGGAAAAATACAAGTTCTTTAAATTATCTTGTTTTTTGTATAATAAGTGATCACCCCTCTTATGTCATCACATTTGCATTTTGACATTTGAAACCTTTATATCTCAAAAAATATGGAGTGAAGAAATACAAGATATAATGATCTACACTATGCTGGGTGCGTTTTCATGAGATATTTTTTAAGCGAGCTGAGACCGAAAACAGCGTGAAAACACAATTGCTTAAGTACATGAGATGCCTGGAAAAGCACTTAAATTTAAGCCATCTCGGGAGATGGCTTAACTCTGCGGGGTTGTTGCTTAACCAATTAGAGGAGAAAAAAAAACTTTGGATCTGTCTAGATGTTGACCTTGAAGGCCATGCTTCATATTCAGCAAATTGGCGCCAAAACTCATTTTGCCAGAGCAGCTCGATCTACAACATATTTGCAATGGATCAGCATCCTAACTCTTCAACTCTGCAACCTTTAAATCCAGGTAAGCACATAACCATGTTTAAAATCAAAATATTACACATTCTCAGATTTTTTACGTTTTCTTTAGAAACGGCTTCATTATTCTCTGTACGAAAGTTTTGATTATCCTGCTTTGGCACCATATTCTGGGGCACTGATATTTCCCAGTGGTGTTCAGAGATCCTTTTGGGCAATGCAACCTTCAAACTCACTTTCACCTCAGACAAGTACAAGTCAAGAGCTCAGTACATACCATTCAGCCCTTCCAGTTCCAGTTCCTAAGCCAAAACCATCAAATACAATCGTTCAAGCTTCTGTGCCAAAACCGGCAAACTCTCGAAGCACCAAAGAACAACCACAACGTGCTAGATTTCCCAACTGGTCCGATGCAGAAATTCGACTTTTGATTAGCGCTTGGAAAGAGTTCTATCCTGTTAGCACTCCTCCACCCAGTGTAAGTCAAGAATCAAAAACCTTGAGGATGAATATAAGAGGATTAAAGATCACAACGGCCGTTCAGGCAATAGTAGAGAATCCTATTTAGGAACTTTCGCATTTTTATAGCTACTTGCATTCAGTGGAAAAAGGCCAACAGAAGTAATAGTACCAAAGCTTCTCCCACCATTTTCGAGTGTGTTTATGACTGACTGACTCGTATCAAATTATCTGTAATGAACTGTGATCAGTCCAAACAGTCGGCATATATAAGCTTGCTTACAGCCGTTATCGATAACACGTAGAGGTTCGTTACAAATCTCGTGCTTGACTTTTGTATTTTGCCGGACATCAATCATCTGTATTTCTATGGCAACCAAGTTCTAGCTCCTCCCACTTATTTATTTCTCTAGAATTCAAAACTTTCGAGTTTCTATTCAAGTTTATAAAAGTTGTAGATTTTTCTTTTTTCGATATAGAGAAATCATTTTTAAACTCTTTACAAAAAAGGAGAAGATTGCAATACCTCGAACTGTATGCGTAAAGCGAGCGATTGTATTGACAACCTAATGGATCGAATAAATCTATCGAAATTCTTCAGTCGTTCGTTTAGCTACTGACTGCGAAGTCTCTTGGTTCTAGGTAATAGTGCCACGACGAAATTCATGCATAGACAATTCGACAGAGTGAATAGACTTATAATGTTATAACATTATAACAATAAATCGATATGTTAGGACGCTAATAAGATTAGCTGTTATCTAACAACAATATCGCTCCTGTTGGTTCCCAGCTAATGATACGTACGTATTTGGTAAAATTTTGTTGACTTTGTGAGTGCATTTGTCTCTGCATGCCTCTGACGGAGACTACATTTCACTGCCCTTCGGTTTTTTTGAGCCATTTCTTCGGAAAAAGGAAAATATGCGATCTTTAACTGTGAGGGATTTGAATTTTTCGGGCGAGGAATAAACACACTGAAGAACAACTTGACAAGAGGGCGGAGCTACAGCTTAGTTGCCATAGAAATCAGACAGATGATTGATGTCTGGCAAAATCAAAGTCAAGCTTGAGATTTTTAATGAACCTCTACGTGTTATCGATAACGGCTGTAACTGAGTCCGTAAACATAACACCTCGAGGACTGTTAAGCTAAAAACTTGGTCTCGTGAAAATGCACCCGCTCTCTACCAAGAACTGAGTTTGAAAATAAAAAATACGGGTGATAGGTTTTTTTACATTGGGCTATTGCTGTATGCTTCTGTTTCCCTTCCTTCTTTTTTATCCTTTTAAATATAGCTACAGATTTCATTTGAGGAATTTTTCGGAGCTGAAAGTTCTCTGTACACAAAATGTCAGTAATGGTTCTTAAACAAGACAAATGCATCAGATAGATTATAGCACTATCAAGAGAATACTATATCCTGTAGAACTTATTGATCATACATTATACCAATACTGTCACACTGTAAGTACTGTATTACTAGGGTATGGCTTGGTGAATCATTATCGAGATCAATTACATTATCTTAATGTCTGACTGCCATGGTTAGACACGAACATATAAAGTTTCTGCCGTCCATTTTATTTTTAATTTATTCCATTGCTCTTAATCTGGAAGTACCCATTTTGGGGTGTGGCTCCATATCCAGGATTACATAAGACCCAAACCTCTATTATTGTGCTAAATTTCACATAAAGACCACGCAAAGAAACTACTTTTTGTATCAATTTCAGATATAATGGTTTCCATAGTTCTAATTGTGTTCAGTTATTATTTAGGGCATGGCTCACTTTGTGTATACTTTGTATATTCCTGCTCATGACCATGCTTAATTACACTTTTTGGGAACAAAATCAAATGCTCTTTTTCTTTGTTTCTAAAATAATCAATTCCATTTCTGTAAATCTGTAAGTATTCACTTCTGGGTGTGGCTCCTCCCCCAGAAATACTCAGGACATAAACCTCTATCAGTGTGCCAAACTTCATGTTTGTTACACAAATATGCACAATTCTACATAAATTTTGCACCATTTTCCTGAACTATGGAAGTTGCTTCTCACAGTGTGAGCACTTCGTTCCCAGTATCTTAATCTTTATTTCCTTCAACGTGTTCTATATGCTGCATGTCCCCTATAGGCCACCGAAGTTAGTGTCAGAGAGAGTGAGAGAATGAGAGAGTGAATGAATGAATGAATTAATCACCTTTATTTAGTCACGGTAGTTCCATCCACTTTTTAAATAATTGCTTTGCATGGAAGCTGTGGATCAAATATGGTTAAAATCAAAACTAATTTACTAATTTAAAATATACAAACTGTTCTATTTACAGGAGTTAGATAGTTTCGTCTTGAATTCAGTAAATGATTGTGAGGATCTAACACAAAGTGGCAAACTATTCCAACTTTTGGCACCCTCATATCTAAAGCTTCTTTTGAGAGAGTCTGTCATTGCCTTAGGGAGAGTTAACTTAGTATCACCTCCCCTTAAGTTATACTTGACAGTATCTCCTACAATATTATAATCAGTGCTTAGATATGAAGGTGCTCCATTATTTAATACTTTATACATTGCACAGGCTTTGTGCTTAAACCTTCTTTCTTCAAGATTATCACATTTTAACTTTTTAAGAATATCAACAGACCTAACATCATAGTCTGATTGAGTGATAACTCTGGCAGCACGATTTTGCAATCTTTGTAATCTGTCAGAAAAACCCTTATTACAATTGCTCCATACGACATCACAATAATCAAAGTATGGCAAAATAAGGGCATTATAAATAATAATTAAGGTAGCTCGGTCTAGTTTTTTTCACGGTCAAATAGAGACGTTTAAACAGCCGTAGCTCCCGCTCCAGTGCGTCTTTTGCCAAGATCTTTTCACACTTGTCTAGATATAGAATGAAGTTTTTAAAAAAGTATATTTTATTGAAATCCGTTTTATTTTAGTGAAGAAATCATTATGTCGTCTTCTTTACTTAAAGCTCATTTTCGAGAAAAATCGGTCTAAACTTTTAGAGCCACATATCCTACGGTAAAGTTGTTAGTTAGGTCTACATTCTGAGGACGTGTCAAAAAAATCGTACTCATAGTTTTTGAATAAAAACAGTTTTATTTTTTTGTATACAAAAATTCATATGTTTTGTACTATTTACGATAACAACCCACTTTGACAAGATACAACAAAATCCTTGCTCCCAGTTATTGCCAAGACTTAGTTCTACACTTTCTAAGATTTTCAATAGATTCGGCCAAGGCAATGATTTTTAAGAGTGGTACAAGTCATGTAATATTTTTGTTCATTTTCTCGCAAAACCTGAAATTTTTGCTTCTGAACGCACTAATTAAAAAATCGTCGATGAATATTTTTTTTAATTTCCGCTATTAATTATTCAGAATATGTCCAATTATGGTTCCAAGTTGGTAAACGAAAGAATACCTCTAAGGTGCTCAAATAAAATTTCAAACTTAGGTATATTTGCATTTGCTTCTGCCGCGGTTGTTTTGCTAAAGCAGAATGTAGACCTAACTAACAACTTCATTCTATATCTAGACAAGTGTGAAAAGTTATTGGCAAAAGACACACTGGAGTGGGAGCTATGGCTGTTTAGACGTCACTATTTGACCGTGAAAAAAACTAGACCGAGCTACCTTAAGGTGTCAAATGTAACAAAAGGACGAACTTGTTTTAAGGCACTAATGCCCATCGACACCTTTTTGGCAATGTTATCAATCTGATCAGACCATGAATGTGTTTGATCGATAAATATGCCAATCAGCTTTGTGGAATTTACACTTTTTATAGGTGTATTTCCAATTTTAATTACAGGTTGTGTTGGAAGAGAAGCTAATTTTGGGTTGGAGCCAATAATATATTCAGTTTTTGCGACATTCAAACTCAGTTTATTGGCCATAAGCCACTCTCCAACACCCTCAAGTTCAGTGTTAATGCTTGACTCAATATTCTTAATGCTACTAGCAGATACTGTTATTGAAGTGTTGTCAGCATACATTCTGGGCTTAGCAAATTTAAGAGAACGTGGCAGATCATTAATGTATAAAATGAATAGTAAAGGACCTAAGGTTGAACCCTGAGGAACCCCACAAGAAATATTCAGTGAGCCTGAAATAACATTATTCACAAAACATTTCTGCGATCGATTACTTAAATATGATCTGAACCAGTTAAGAGCATTGTCTTTTACTCCATAGCATACAAGTTTGTCTATCAGGATAGTATGATCTACCGTATCAAATGCCTTAGCTAAATCCAGAAGTACAACACCATTTAAGAGACTATTATCAATATTCATAAGCCAATCATTTGAAGCATCAAGTAGAGCAGTAACAGTTGAGTAAGAGGCACGAAAGCCAAATTGATTGTTAACTAAAATGTTTCTCTCACAGAGATAGGAATAAAGCTGTTTGTAAACCAGCTTTTCAAATATCTTAGAAACAACGGACAAATCTGAAATAGGTCTGTAATTACCAGGCAAATCTTTATCATTACCTTTATGCAAAGGCAAAACTTTAGCTATTTTCCACTTGGAAGGAAAAATTCCAGTAACTAAAGACCTATTAAAGATATGACATAAAGAAGGAGAGACGACCAAGGCAGCTTCTTTAAGTAATCTTCCCGATATGTCATCCAAACCAGTTGCTTTATCAGGACAAATTTTGGATAACAAATCAAAAACTTCGAAATTTCTTTAAATTCAAAGCTATCAAGAGATTTAATCATATACTGATCAAAAGGAATTTGGCTTTTGGGGTATGTTTGAAGCTAGCTTTTCTCCAATTTGAGTAAAATGGATGTTCAAAATATTGGCTATGGCTTGAGAATCGGTAATTGTGTCATTATCTAACTTAATTTGATTGATGTGACCATCTTTAGTTTTACGAGATGAGATTTGATTAAAAGTACGCCAAATTTCTTTCATATTGCCCTCATTTGAGACTGTAGTTTTTCGATAATATTCAGCTTTTGCCTTTTTTATAGTTTGATTAACACGATTGCGAGTCCTTTTATACTGATTCCATGTTTCAACACCTTTAGTTTTGACTGCGAGAGCCTTAATTGAATCTCTTTCAATAATCATTTCCCTTATTGTTGCAGTCATCCATGGAGATGGTCGACTTCTTACCCTTCTAGTACGTAGTGGAGCGTTTGCATCCTCTATACAAAGAAAGTTGGAACACCATCTATCCCATAAAATCTCAATGTTAATGTTAGAACTAGATGTGTCCCAACTTAAGGCATTCAGATCTTTTCTAAATTTAACTGGGTCAAAATTTTTAAATTGTCTTGTCGTAACAAGCTTAGGTTGTTGTTTTTGGGAAATAGAAACTTTACTAAAAGCATAGACAAGACTATGGTCGCTAATTCCCAAATGATATACTCCCGAAGTTATCAACCTATCAGGCTTATTAGATATAATAACATCTATAAGCGTTTCTGAATTATCCGTGATTCTTGTAGGTTGATTAACTAATTGAAAAAGTTGATATAATTCAATAATCACTTTAAGTTTTCTTACATTTGAGTTGGACCTACTGCTATTTAACATATTACAGTTAAGATCACCTAGGATGATTATTTCTTTTTCCTCGCTATCCAATTTCGTAATAATAGACTCAAAACAGTCAAAAAAAGTGTTGGATGCGTTTGGAGGTCTATAACAAGATATAACAGTAAAAGGTTTCGCATGTCGATTGATTATTTCTACACAAAGACATTCAAAACCTTCAACAAGAAGGTCTTTGCGAATATTATAATTGATAGATTGTTTTAGAAACAAATCCCTCCACCAATACGATTTCTATCTAATCGAATTAAGTCATAACCATTTAGTCTAACAATCGAGTCATGGATTGAGTCATCAAGTCTTGTTTCATTTAAAGCAAGCAATTCAAAACTATTATCCTCAATCCACGATCTTAATTCATCAATATGATATGGCAAGCTAGTAATATTTAGTGAGGCCATTTTGAAGCCTCTCAATTTAGGGATAAACTGTTCACAGTTTTAGGTTAAAGATAAAAAAGAATCATTCATTCTCGTACCTGGTCAATGAGATGATTTTAAGTGATTAATTATAGTTCCAGCCAGCTTTGAAATACCTTTTTTGTTGAGGTGAATACCTTTAGGGTTGATTTCATCCCCAGATATAGAGTTAGTGATGACATCCCAGTCACAAGAACTGCAGAACACCTTGAGCTTTTTGTTTACATCAACTCTAAGTTTTTCAATTTGAGACGAGTCTTTTCTATGAATAATCTCAGAGATTGCAATTTTTTTATCTGGTAACTCTTTTTCTATGTAGTTACATACATCGGCAATGCTGTCAGCAATGGCAGTTGGATCAGCAGAACTAGTAAGATCATTTGTGCCAACATGCAAAATAATGCGATGTGGCTTTTTCCTAACGATTGGCTTAATATAATCCAACATATCTGTTGATGTAGCTCCAGAAAAGGGTTTAACAATAATCCTGTTAGTACCCGAAGACATTTTCCAGCCATCAAGCTTAGAGATCATAGAATCACCAGGTATAAACGTTGTTTCTTTATTGGCTTGTGGATCAGTTTTGCGTGTTTCAGAATTACTACCAGGGCTACTGACAGAGCTGGAGTTAGACTGATCAGTGCTGCTTGGATCTTTTTGTTTTTTCTTTTTGTTTTTCTTATTTTTATATTCTTTGTTCTCATGTACTTGTGATGAATCGTTCGTTAAATCTATTGTATCTGTAGATGCTTTTTGTTCCACAGGTTCAACACAGTCATTGTTATTGCCTGCTACTGACAATAAACTAATTACTTTAAGGAGACTTTGATTCTCATCTTTGAGCTTGGATATTTCTTCATTTTGCATACTAATTATTGATCTTAAGTTTTCATTTTCTTTTTGGGAAAGCTTCAACTCACTTGATAAATTAGGATCTGTCTATTGGCATTCAGCTCACTTCTTAAGGATTCAAAATCTTCAGATTCATCACCTTCATCATTGTCTTCATCTTCGTCAGAGTTGACTGGATTTGGTTCATAAGACTCTTTTGGAGCAGTAATTTCGTAGAAATTCTCTTGTAATAGACTATTTGCGCCAAACAGCTTGATTTTCTTGCTTGTCTGGTAAAAGCCTACAGAATAATTACATTTGTAAGTGAACGCTTTATGAGCTTTGTCCTCTGACAACCCGCCATTTTCGATGCTGATTTTCACATTCGTCAATACGGCATTTACAAGCTTCTGTAATTCTTCAACTGTACCAGACCATTTAAATGTATGATATGTTAGATGCTTTGAAGTATCCATTACTTAAGATTAACTCAGAAAATTTGGTAGTAAATATGTATAAATGAAGAGCGTTTTCAATCCGTGGCTTCACCTTCAAGAGCAGAGGAGACAGAGTGAGAGTGAGAGAGTGTGGAGTGGATTGGAGTGGAGTGGAGTGGAACTTTATTTACCCTCGGTATTCCTATCAATGTACAATTGTTTTTCATGGAAGCCGAGCTTCTGATTGAATTCAGTTAAAAGTAATTTACACTGTATGTTTGATAAAAATTAATTAAATGGCTTGACAGATGAGAGCTCTCTCTTAAAAGACGACAAACTTTCAGCCTCTTTTATGTGGTCTGGAAGTTGGTTCTACAATTTAGCACCATCATAGATAAAAGCTTTTTTCAAGTTTTCGGTTCGAGGTCTGGCAAGAACCAGTTAATTATCATGATCACGAAGATTGTATGCATTATCCTTTTTTGTGAATAGATTTTGTAAACTAACAGGTGCATGATTATGTTGAGTCTTATACATCATGATGGCTTTGTGTCTAAAGCGCCTTTCCTCAAGTGTTTCCCATTTAAGAGTATTACGGATGTCGCAGGATCTGACGTCATAACCTTGTTGAGTCACAATACTTGCTGCTCGATTTTGTAACTTTTGGAGTCTTTCAGCCAAGGTGCTAGACAAATTATCCCACACAGTATCACAGTAATCAAACCAGGGTAAAATCAAACCATTGTATACCGTGATAGCTGTGTCTTGTGAGATAAAGTTTCTTCTTTGCCTAAGTCCACCAATAGCTGAAGAGACCTTTTTGCAGACATATTCAACATGAACAGACCAACTTAGCCTTTTGTCGAGCTTGACTCCTAGGGCTTTACTGGAAGTAACTCTGTCTATTGGTTGGCCATTAATATTGACATTAAAATTTAATTTGCTTATTTTCTTTAGGTTGTCATCAGATCCAACAAACATTTGTTCAGTTTTAGTTACATTTAAACTTAATTTGTTGGCTACTAGCCACTTCCTAATATTCGATAGGTCTAGATTTAATTGTTGGGCAATCCCGAGGGACGATCCAACTGTAGTAAGGCTTGTATCATCGGCATACATTCTGGGTGTAGAGTTTTGGACACAATTTGGTAAATCATTGATATAAATCAAAAATAATAAGGGACCAAGAATTGATCCCTGAGGAACGCCACACCCTAGGAATTTTGCCGATGACAGCGTGTTATTAACATAGCATTTCTGTTGACGATCGGTAAGATACGATTTGAACCATTGCATTGACTTATCATTTATGCTGAAAAAAGACAATTTGTCAAGTAGTGTGTCGTGGTTAACCGTATCGAAAGCCTTTGAAAAATCTAGAAAGGTTACAGAGTTCAATAAGCCACGGTCCATATTGGAAAACCAATCATTAGTTGCTTCCAACAGGGCAGTAGCTGTTGAGTGAAACGGTCTAAATCCTGATTGAAAATTTGACAATAAATCGTGCTTATTGAAATACGTATATAATTGATTATAAATGATCCTTTCAAATATCTTTGCAACAGAAGGCAAGACTGAGATAGGGCGATAGTTATTTAAGTTGTCTTTTTTATCTGCCTTATAGATTGGAGTAACTTTTGCAAGTTTTAATTCTGAAGGAAAGATAGCAGTTTCAATAGATTTATTGAAAATAATGGCAAGAGACTTACTACTACTACTAATAATAAAGTCTTTAATTGAAATGATAAAATACATATCATAACTTACAAATGATGAAAAAACCTAACTAAACTAAAACTAAACTAATCTAAAAACTATATATAAATTACACTGGTCCCAGGAGTAAAAAAAAACGTTACTTATTGTTAAAAATTAATCTATTTATAAATGTACTTTTAAAACGTTCAGTATTTATCTTAGGTCTAATTAAATATTGTTTTCTTAAATTATATCTGGACGATTGTTCTTCAGGAGCAATATCTACTAATGGATGGTTACTTATATTTTTCATTTTCTTATAAAGTCTATTGTCATATTCCCTTAAAAGATCTACAATATAAAAATGTTTGGTTGTGTACTTTCTCTTAAAACATCTGTCTAAAAAATTCTGTACTGTTGTAAGTTCTGGACGGGAGGCCCCATACACCATTAACGCATAACTAAGTTTAGGCATTACAATAGATAAAAATAGATGGTTAACTTCATATTGTGAATACCCTTCTTTTCTAAGGCTTCTAATTACAAATAACGATTTATTTATTGCACTAATTGTCTCCTTGATATGTAAATCAAATATATTGTCTGATTTAAAAGTTACCCCTAAGATTTTTAAATGATTAATGATCGGTGCAGCTTCTTTCAATAGCTGGCACGATATATTATCAAGGCCCGTTGCTTTATTTGAAGATATTGATTTGATCGTATCTAAGATTTCATCAGGGGTAGTTCTCTGTAGAGTGAAAGTTGACTTTGCTTTATCAATATAATTGCTGAAGCTAATAGTCGGGTCGGAAGGAGGGGTTCCCATGCACCCAAATGATATATTTTTTTAACTCACATTTTTAGAATCCTTATTATGTCTACTTTAAAGATTGTGATGTTCCCATCGTGAAATATTGTCCCAACGGCTTGTTTTAGTGGTTGCTATGACACCCATATTGGCGGCCATCTTGGATTTTGAAAAAAATCGATTTTCGACTTATAGTTGAACACTAAAGGCTAAATATAAAATTGTTTTGTCTTTTTTCGATAAAATAGTATGTTCTTAATAAAAAAAACACGTCTTTAGGCATTCACAGTTTATTTGTACAATTTTTCACTTTCTTGGCAGCCATTTTGAATTGATACTCGCAATGAATATATCTTTAGTAAATAAGATATTGTTTCATTTATACATACTTCCTTTACACTATTCAAACATACAAAACAACTTATTCTGGTCATCTTTCTATTCCTCTATGATGCCGTTTTACGAAGGCACACAATAAAAAATACTTATGCCACTACATTGATTTCGTCTATCGTCTATAGTTCGTCATCGTCACTCAGGTCTAATTCATCATCATCATCGTCGCTTTCCTCAAGCTCTTCATCATCTTCATTTTCTTCCATCTCATTTCTTGTGTCCATCAGTAAATCCACCAGTGTAGGACGTAGGATTGGGCCATTTGACCACACATGTTCCAGAGTTCCTTCTTCAGTCCTCTCCCAGCCTTGATCAGCATCATATGGCTTTGGCCGCCAGAATATTGGGATGTGGGCGCGCTTGTAATTCGCTAAACGATGATTCACTCGGCCGATGTGCGGAATTAAGTTATCTCTACACGGGGGTAGTCGAGATAGATTTACTTTGGATTTCGCCGTCAGTTGCTCGTCTGATCCAACCATATTCTTAAGCATGACGCTGTGGACAGTATTCAGAGACTTCTCTTTCGGTTTTCCGTACATCAAGCATGTAAATGCCTCAAGGCTATCTATCAGCTCTTCGTCCATGTCCCATTCGTCGCCAAGCTTTCTGTAAGAAAGAAATCAAAAACAGTTACAATAATATAATAAAAAAAAATCATGAAAACGTTTTAGTGATCACCTGAAAGCTGCACTGTACTTCAGGTTACTCTGTAGTTTCTTTAAAGGGCCAACTTTGCCCTTCCCCTTAAAAGCACTCGTGACATCCTCTCTTGGCTAGTGCTGTTTCTAATTCTAGACCAAAGTCGTACATCTCGCAATGTCCCAGCCTACTTAGTATGGTGGTCAGTTGCTTGCTTCGGTACAAGTGTCTTAAAGTAGTACAAAGAAGGATGTGCTTGGGTAGTTTCCATTCCCCTTTTGTCACAGCACGGCAAATGTCCTATATATATAAAATGTGAATACTTTAGCATGAACGTCAGAAAATTGCATAACGGGATATACCAAATTCGTTATGTGGGGATTAATGTGACATGCAGCATCTGCTGAAAATCAAGATATCGATATCGATATCTTGAAATAAATGTTAAATATATAGTGTATACATAACTATATAAACTTATATCTAACTCTTACCTGTCCAATAGATAGCACAAAACGTTTTGTCTTCATGCAACTCTCTTCGGTTGCATCACCAGAAATGACAAAACTCAGGAACTGAACAAGGTCAGGGGGAAGAGTTTCTTCTTGTATCTCCACATCAAGGTCGTCAGCCAAAGGAGGCCAGGGAAGAGACTTGGATTTTTGAAATGCTCGTTGTATTGCACTTCAAAGGATAATGGCCACATTTTCAACTTTGTTTTTAGATGCCAGCTGATAGGCATAAGCTACTGCATCTGCAACTGTTATGCTTGCACTGTATAAGAGGTTGTATGTTATGCAGCCTTGGTTTGTAGATTTGACGTTGACAAACTTTACCTTCTCATTTATAGCATGACTTTCAATGCGAGCTTTAAGCTTCTCTCCACGGTATTGTGGATTGGGAAATCCTCTTTTCTCGATCTCTTGTTGGTATAACGAACGTAAAAATCCCAGCTCGATGATTTCTTTCTGTCCAACAACAGTGAGATCAATGAATGTGATGACAGCCTCAAATGCTTGTGAATGGGCTGCTGACTGGCGATGCTGTTCTGTTTCAACTGTTGGACGACTGGTATTTTTGGACGTATTTCTGAGATGGTTAAGATATTGTAAGTTAAAGGACTTGCGACATGAACTGTGGAAATGCGCCTCTTTTGCGAACAAATCTTCTCCATGCACCATGCGATGAAGGCGGTGATTACCTAGTTCTAAAGCGCGGGGCTCGATTTGTTTCCAGGTAGGTTCTTTGAGGCCTCCATCGTTGCTCTTGAACGTAGGGAATATGACACAACGTTCAGTCTTTCCAGACAACTTCACTTCAAGTTTCTGGCAGAAAATGCATTCAGGAGGGAATAGCACCGTCGGTGTCGATTTAGAACGAGGGGAACGTAGAATGGATTCTTGATTACTACTAGATACTTCGCTGCTTTTCAAGCGATATAGATTTTTTGTAAATTTTTGATAGCACCCTCGGTGGTATCCAAGTGTATTCACATTTGAGCTATTTATAAACTCGGGTATCTCATTGCATACGTCTTCCATACGATTAGGCGAATCTTGTGGTTCAAGAAGGCGTTTCTCACGAATTTTATGTAATTGTGCCAGTTTCTCGTCGGGTGACCCTTTGACGTTCGACAGAAACTTAAAATCCCCATGCTGTATCCCTTTTACATGCAAAATACACCTAACTTCACTCTTAATACGTTTACCTGAGACCTCACTTCCACCTGAATTTCTTTTCATGAGTATTTTCGACAAAACCAGCTAACCAAACCTTTTAACATCATAATATAATGAATGATTTGAGAGGTTTTGGGTTCTGTTATTTGATTTTTTGCAATCTACTAGAGGACACGCGCGTCATATTTTCGCGCCATAATTTCCAGCTCTTAACACAGGAAACCCAATCCTCACTTTTTTTTAATTTAATTTTTTTAATTCCAACAAACATGTTTTTTTATTGAGAACATTATTATTTTATCGAAAAAAGACAAAACAATTTTATTTTTAGCCTTTAGTGTTCAACTATAAGTCGAAAATCGATTTTTTCAAAATCCAAGATGGCCGCCAATATGGGTGTCATGGCAACCGCTAAAACAAGCCGTTTGGACAATATTTCGCGATGGGAACATCAAAATCTTCAAAGTGCACATAATAAGGATTCTAAAAATGTGAGTTAAAAAAATATATCATTTGGGTGCATGGGAACCCCTCCTTCCGACTAGACTATAATAGGTCCTTGAGGAATTTTAGAAGCAAGTTGAGGCCCAATTTCTACAAAATGATTGTTAAAAGCTTCAGAAATGTCTTTAGCTTCAGTAATTACACTACCAAACTCTGTTTTGACGGAGGGAATATTAGTACTTCTATTTTTACTTCTCGAGGATACTTCATTAATTACTTTCCAAATTTCTTTCGAATTTTTGGAATTATTGTTGATGTGATTTTTATAAAAAAGGCTTTGGCGTTTCTAATTTCTCTATTCATTTTGTTTTTGATTGATTTGTAATTCTCCCAGTCTTCGTCCTTATTTGTTTGAACAGCGAAAGCCTTTAGATAATCTCGATGGCTCATTTGTTTCCTAATTTCAGAGGTGAGCCAGGGAGATCTTTTATGCTTTCCACGTTTTGTCCTCAGTGGAGCATAGTGATCTGCAATACCTAAAAACATGCCTTTCCAGGTTTTCCACATCTGATTTGGATCGCTCATGTCTTTAAGTATGTCCCATTCAAGAGAACTGAGATCATTCCGGAACTTACCAGCATCAAACTTTTTGAAACATCTCGATGTGATAATTCTTTGTTTTGCCTTGGATGGAATAGCAATTTTACGTGTTGCATAGATTAAGCTATGATCACTAATGCCAATGTGGCGCACCCCACTGTTAACAATACGGTTTGGAGCATTAGTGTAGAACAAATCAATCAATGTTTTGCTTTGATTTGTTATTCTGGTCGCCTCTGTAATCAACTGCGTAAACTGATAAAGCTCACTGGCCGATTTTAATAAACGTGTTGCATAACTGTCAGTATTATTTGAAATTAAGTTACAGTTAAAGTTACCAAGGATATAAACTTCTTTCTTTTCGTTATCGAGCTTTTTCAAGATTAACTCATATACATTGAAAAAATTATCCACGTTAGAATTTGGAGGTCTATAACACGATAGCACAGTGAAAGCCTTACAGTTGGGTTTATTTATTTCAATACAAAGTGCCTCAATTTCATTATTAATTAAATCGCATCTATTAATATGATTAATACCTTGGCACAAGTAAACACAAACACCACCACCATGTCTATTTATATCATTTCTCAACAAGTCGTAACCCTCCAGACTCACTAAAGATGACTGAATAGTTTCATCAAGTTGAGTTTCGTTGATTGCTAGAAGATCAAGATTTTGGCTTTGGACCCAAATTCTTAATTCATCAATATGAGCTAGAAGACTTGTTGTATTTAATGATGCCATTTTAAAGCCTCTAGCTGTAGGAATGCTGTTTGAGTTTAAATTATCATCTACGTTATTCTTTAGATTGAGAGCATCATCTGTCAAAGCCTTACCTGAAATTCAGAGATTAGATTTGAAATAACTGATGAAGTCTCTAGCCAGGGCAGAGAGTCCAGATTTGTTTAAGTGAAGTCATTTTGAATCTAGACCAACTTCTGTTACTGTATGAGAGATAATATCCCAATCTCGGCTGCGGCGAAAAGCTCTCAGGGATTTGTTGACACTTTTCCTAGCTGACTCCAACATTGTTGAATCTGCTCTTTGGATAAGTTCAGATATGGCAATTTTACATTCAGGTAATTCATCGGCAACATACTGACAAACATTGATGATCTTTTCTGTGATATCATTTGCTTTATCCGTCTGAAGATTATTAGTACCACAGTGAATAATAAGGTTGTTCGGCTTTCGATGAACTATTGGTTTTATGTGGTCGCGCATGTCGTCGACAGTTGCACCGGAGAAAGAATTGATGATAACTCGATTCTCTTTGTTACCCATTTTCCAGCCTTGCAGCTCAGATATTATCGAATCTCCAGCGATTACAGTCGTCGCCTTTGAATTGACTTGTGCGGTTATCGACATATCTTCTTTGTTCCCTTCTTCTTTTTTAGAGCTACTTTTTTTCTTGCCATTTCTAGCCTTTTTGGTTGTAGTTTGTGCATCTTGATTTGAATCTAACTTCGATGTTCTATTTCATCTGCCTTATCAGTTGGTTTAGATTAAGATGTTATTAGTTGAACTTCGTCGGCGGCAGAGGCTTAACAATGCGGTAAATCTGGGTTTTCAGAAGTCAGAGTTGAACATTCAGAGTGAAGCAGTCTAAGAGCAGTTAATAAACTCAATCTCTCTTGTTCTAGCTCGCTTATTGTATTGTTTGCTTTGTCCAGGCGCAATTGAAGTGTATTGTTCTGGCTTTTCAGGCTATTGTTTTCTTCTTTTAGAGAGACCATATCTATTTGCATTTTTTCCTTCGAAGAGCCAGAAGTTTGAATTTTTTTAGTGTTAATATTTATACGCTCTTCCAATTGCCTCAATGAATTTCGGTGGGTTTCCTTTAATTCTAATATATCTCTTTGCATACGGAATAGCATTCATGTTATGTTTGTCTGTGAAAGTTCTGGAACTGAATTTGTCTCCTTAGGGCGCTTATTGGTACTAGAAGTTCGCTGGTTTGTGATGGCAAGGAAACCATCTCTAAGTACCTCAAAATTTGGACCGTGTAGTTTAAGTTTTCTTGTTGTTTGATAAAATCGCACAGAAACGTCATTCACCTTGTATGTTAAAGCGTTGTGCGTCTTGTCCTCACTTACATCGCCATCTTGATCTTCGGCCACGAGGACCACTTTGACCAGCGTTTTTAGGTCCTCAAAAGTACCATTCCAGTTAAATTGGTAGTTTTCCGTAACCTCTAGATGTTTCTTCAAGTCTTCCATCAGTATGATAAATATGATATTAGTAATTTCCCAGATAAATCTTAAATTTGTAGAAAATAATTCAGAGCTTTAAATCACACGTCTGTTCACTAGAGCGTGAGAGAGAGAGAGAGAGAGAGAAGAAGAAGAAGAAGAAGACTCACACGGAGATGCTATAATTCTGATTGCCCCAACTTTTGTTGGCACATAGACGGTGAATAGACTTTTCTTGAAGGCTGACTGTAACTTTTGCAGTCACTGTACTTTTAATAATACTTGTAACTGATAGACTTCTAGACATATCTTTTTGAGAGCCTGGTCTACTAATCTAACCTTTTTTGTCGTGAAAATATGACGTCACGGATGTACTTGAACAAAAGATTTCTCATTTATAGTGTCTCTTGTTTGTTCATGCAACATGGCGACCACTTCATGTTTGAAGCTGAGGTAGTTTCTGTTGATGAGGCACCATTCACATCATCTTGTCATTGAAAACTCCAGAGGAAATGTGTTCAAAATAGTCAAAGTTTGACACAAGGTAAAAGGATATTCTGGTGTAGGGCTTCCCCAATTCTTCCTTAAGCAACTTCATCTCTAGAATTATCACGAAATATGAGAGTGTAGCCGCATGGTGAACGACTTTGAATTATGTCACCACTGAATTGTTGGTGCTTTTCGATGGCCTTTTCATTTCATTTTCATTGGCATTTGGTGGATTTTTTATGGGTAGAATTGTACCCTTATTTATGCTTAGCTGGTCATCTTTTAATACTTTCACGCCAATATTCATCTGTACATCAGTAGGTTCAATCTTTGCACTTGAGGCATTTTAGAACTTGGTTTGTCTGTTTTTGTCTTTGGTTATCCAGAACTCTGCATACAATATCTTATAGCTTATATATCTTATATTCTTAGCTTTTGGTAATGACACTCACAGAGATTGGGCTCCCTGTGATTAACATAAGCAGGCAAGGCTACATAGATGTGTATGATAAGCTAAAGCCCTTTGGGTTATGCATTCACGGTGGCATATACGGATATAGCAGACGCATTTTATGGCTGGAAGTTTCCTCAACTAACAATGATCCCCACGTGATTGCTCCATACTACACAAATTGTATTTGTCATTGCAGCGGTGTACCATACGTTGTTAGGGGTGATTATGGGACAAAAAATGTCAATGTAGCTGCCATACAAAGGTTCTTAAGAAGGGATTCTGACGACGCATTATCTGGCTTCAAAAGTTTCATGTATGGAAAATCAATCTCAAATCAACGAATCGAAGCTTGGTGGTCTATTTTGCGAAAGTCTAGTTCAGATTGGTGGATAAAATACTTCAAAGATATGCGAGATATTGGTATGTACAATGATGCTGATCCAGTACAAGTTGAATGTTTACGGTTTTGTTTTATGGGGGTTTTACGAAAAGAACTTCATAAAGTGGCTAAAGAGTGGAATCTTCACAGAATAAGGCCCTCGAAAAATAATGAATCTCCACCAGGACGACCAGATGTTCTATATTATATCCCTGAGTTAAGAGGAACTAGGAACTATGCCATAGCAATGGTTGAAGATGACGTTGAAATAGCCACAGAGGAGTTATGTGGAGATGCTGACACTACTTCATCAGAAATCGTTTTGGATCTCGCAAAAATTGTCATGGAAGAAAAGAACTTAACCATGCCTGAAACACCAGAAGAGGCAGGAAACCTTTATGTTAGTCTAATGACAGACATTAATGCTCTTAGGTAACTATTATAATATTTACTTTTTTCAATAAGTGTATTCAATTGAAAGGACTGTGCAATTTTTTTTCTTGCAATATTTTCCTATACTATAACCATGTATGCTTTAATTTAATTGTGTTACAATGTTTTTCACCTGCCTGGCTTGGGTTATATATGCACTTAGGCAAAACAAGGTTGGGTGTATGAACAACCCCTTTTTGCAAAACCTAGAAAGGAAAGTGTATTTTAAAGGCTTTTTGTCATGAAAAGCTTATAATTTTAACTCCAAAACTGTTTTATGCATCAAACTGAAACCTTACAATCACTACAACCCTCATGCATGTGCATGTTTGTTTGATATGTTCTTTCACAAGGGGTTTGTTGTCCCCCATTAATATGTCAGTCTAGTGTTGTACAGACTGTGTATGTATAGAAAATAGAAAGTGGTGGTAATGAGTATGAAGTAATAGTTTGTGACAGAAGGACAAACAATAAGACTGCCCAACAAAATTAAGGTTGGGCTCTTCCACAGCAAGCCTGACCAGTAAGGAATTAAACTAATTAGCTTTCTGTCCATTGCATGAGCAACTAATTAACTCTTTCTAAAAATATTATCTTTTTGAGTTTAAGTATTTTTTCAACCAATCAGAGGAGCCGTTGACAGTAGAAAAGAAAAGCTCCAAACTTGCCATTTTCCTCACATAGAATTTTTGTTGTATTTCAACTCAGAAGAGTACTTTCTAAAGGGAAATCAGTCAGGAAATAAAGAAATATGTAATTCTTCATATTTAAGCCAATATCATAAACAGTTTAAATTGACACTTGTCTGCATTACATGCTAGCTTGCCCTTTCCTTCTCTTAGGTGGACCTAACTTAAATAAATACTATGTATTTTCTTAATACAAATTATGTAGCAATTTTTGAACTAAGACCTTTAAAACTTTTTGAATTTCAGCTCATTTGATTTTCAGACTTGGAGCCCTTTTTGCTGGTCTTCTTAAGGATTTGACAATCAATTAGATATAATTGTTCAGGGGCACATTTAGGGGAGGGGTGCACACACCCTCCTGAGACAACTAACCCCCCCCCCCCAAACAAAACATAATGCTTTTCATTTTGAATCTAAGTATCTGGCTTTTGAAGGAAAATATCAATCAGCTACACAGACTTGTTCGCATCAAACATGATTGATAATGATTACTATTAATTGGAGACCAAAAGCCCAGATAACAGAATCTTGGCATATTCCAGGCATGTGCTCTTACATTACAAGGTATCAGTTACACCTTGTTTAAAAAAAGAAAGAAAGCAAAAAGTCAGGAAATTAATATTTCAGAAATGCTGAGATCCCTGATTTATAAAACAGGCTTAAAGTTTTTAAGGAACCTCTCAAAAGAACAAAGACGCTTCACCCACCCATCCCTTTCATCTTACCTACTCCACCCTTCTCAGATTTCTGGTGTATCTTAGAGACTAGAACATCAATGATTTGTCAATAATGAACACTACCTCTTTTTATTCAAAAACAACAACCTTAATAATTTCTAACTTGGAAAATACTAGTTTGTGATAAGTAACAAATACATGAATCAGCAATGAATTATTTCAAACACTGTTCAATGTGAGATTGAAACACAACGTCTGGTCCAGCACAATAACTCAACAGTAATAGCAACAACAACCATTGTAAAATTGTAAAGACAGTTACTGTATTTCACTGAAATTACACTTGGCTAATTGAAGGGATACCAATAGAAATGACCTAAGTGATGTTTTAAATAATCATCTGATATTGATATCTGCTTTTGATACTAATTTGAACCATTTGAGTAAACTTCATTTGTTCAGGAAAAGTCATTTAGGTCCCTTTCATCTGAAGCCCTTCAATTCAATCTGTGCTGTTTAGATTGAAATGAAACATAACATGCATGTCATGTCATTTAAATTTTAAGTCAATTTAATGGGACACTTTTGTCATGCATCAATTCAATCAAACCAGAAATGAAATACTATGTTAAAACTGGATTAAAAGCTATGAAAATTTGGGGCTCAAGCCAAATAAAACGGTTTTTTATAAGGTTGCTTAATTTGATACCTATGCCAAAATGAAAACATCTTATGTGGTTATGAAAGTAATTTAGTTCATCAATTACTACCCTTGTTAATAAGTGCAATCAATCTTGCAGTACATCATTATTAAATATGATATAAACTCCGTGACTGTCCACAGGTTATAGTATACACTTAGTTAACTTACAGCACCCCCATTTCAAATGAGGTGTCTTCTGACAGCACAATGGTGAACTCTTTCTTAAACTCTGCAAATGACAAGTAAGATGTTGACAGGTGAAGAACACTTGAACATGTTGATGAGGAGGGGGACCTGCGTACACCAACTGTGGAATTAAAGGCAATGGTAATTGGCCTCTGAGGAGCTGCAGGGGAACCAGTAACAAATCGGATAAATTTATCAAGGAGATTGTCATCCAAAGTTCCAATGAAATTTCGTAGATATGAGAGTACTCGAGTTTCCTCTGGTCTAAGGTCTTCAGAGTAGGTGATCTTAGCTAGAACTTTCTCTTTGGATGGCAACAGTACCTTGTACAACTTCTTTATTTCCTCTTTATTCAAACAGCTCTGCAGAACTGTGATTTTTTCTCCAATTCCATTTCTCATCCACATTAGTAAGCTCATGGGTCTGTACACAAAGCGAGTTCTGGCCATGACAACTACATGTTTATGCAACTCTTCAGGACTTGTTGCTGGTAGGCAATTCATACTGTATTGCTGGTATATCTCATGGATTGAAATTCTGCAAGTTATAGTGAGGGGTCGAATATGCAAATGAGTCTTTGAATTCAGGCTTTAATTTGGCCATCATGATACAATGCATATATGTGTATTATTCATTGAATAGTTTTTATGCTGGCTTGAAATTGCTACTAAAGGGTAAGGGTTACACAACACATACATGAGTTATGTAGCCATTGGCGGATTGATTATGAAAAATAGACTTGATCATACCTGGTTGACTTAATGTAGCTGTACTACTTGTAGCTGTACTACTTGTAGCCTCTTCATAGGCATTAATCATCATCCTGAAACGTTTTCCTGGCTGTGTAGGAGAAAGAATGTGAATCAATATCAATATATGTTAATTTACCCATTTCAGACTACATGACTAATAGGCCCTTTGTACAGCTTAGTCATGTGACCCTAGCTTGTCTTTAACAAAATCAAAACAAGGCACATTAATAATGCCAGAATTTCAAAGAATTTATGACAATACACATTCTCTGAAAATTTTAATTAGCTTTGTCTTAAATCCTGAGGTTGTGGAATCTAAAGCTAAAATTTTAAGACTAGTTTAGAAAATGTTTATCAAAATAAACATTCTCTAAACTAGTTTGAAAATTTTAGCTCTATTTTCTTTAAGGTTCTGACATTTTTTTGTGTTCTATAAATTTCTTAACCAACAAGGTCTCTTATCAATTATCTTATCTCTCAGCTATTGAAATGGGAAAAGATACCCAATGTAAAAGGTATATTAATAGGACCAGTTACATGTGTAAAACAATCATTGCAGCACACATTGACCGAATCGAAATATGGTGGAAAATTTGAATAAGTATTGTTCTTGACTTACTAGCCTGGTGTTTCAAGTGGAAAACTATTTAAGCATTTTCACATGTATGAGAGGCTAGTGAGTCCAGAACAATAGTTATTCAAATTTGCCACCATATTTCGATTTGGTGTGTGTTTGATACACTTATTGTACCTGCAAAGAATCTTCATCATCTAACTGCCTTCCTGAATTTTCCCAGAAGCTATGGAAAAGAGATTCTTCACTTGATGACTGTGAGCTGAAGAGAAGTTACATTAAACTGGGGTTAATAAATTTAATAATAACAAAGCAGACAATAACAGACTGAAACATGGCACTTAAAGAGTACATGTAAAGAATAAAATATATAGAATGCCTCTCATTTCTGGCCCTAACTCCCCCTCCCTTCTCATACCATGTATCTCTGATATGACAAGTCTTTCGATCTTTATCTGTATCTGAAAAGAAACCAATGGTACAGTGTTAAGCACAGTTTTGTAAGAAAAAAAAAAGACATTTGGTCTTGTAATTTGAAAAGAGCATATATTATAACCTTACCAATTTCACGTTTCATTTTGTTTTCCACACCCAATGTTATTACAATAATGGTAATTAGGTTCACAACATATTTTTATTATTTTATTTTATTAGTAGAATAAGCATTTTAACTTTTTTACTCAGTTTTTCTTTCTTGTGGGTCCGTGCATGGTTCGGCCAAACAATAATTTGTCTTTTTTAGGTTGTTGCGAAAAAAGAATGAGTAAACATAATGAGCTTCTTTCCTTTTTTTGCATTTTGGTTACTTAAAAGGAAAAAAACAACAAAGCATTTCAGTAATTTAGGTTTTTGCTTTTTTGCTTTTTGCTTTTATTCTTTTTGTTAAAAAAAGAAAAAGCAAACAAACAAAAAACAAATAAGCTTTTCTAATTTTCGTTTTTTTGCTTTTTTTCATTTTTTTGTCAAAAACAAAAAACCTAAAAAGGATATCTCGATCCTTTCCATTTCACGCCCACAGTCGCAGCTGGTCAGTAGTCATTGTTATTCCTCAGTTTTGGCGGGATAAACCAGTTGATTTGCAATTGGGTAGTCCGTAGGGATGGCCATCGAAAAGCTGACAGATGAAAATTTCATAAGATTTCTTGTAGAGGAAGAGAATCTAACACACAAAGAAATAAGCTTTATTTTAAGTCAAACCTTTCCAGATATTCGTGGTATATCGGAGAGAAGTGTACGGAAGATATTGTGGCAATCGTGGTATCCAATGTAAATGTTCCACTCTTTCTTCCACTGATCTGGACTCTATAGTTGCTTCTGCTATTGCACAGGTTTGTACTATTTTTCTTTGAACTATAAGGTCGTGTTTACATTAATGATGCTTTTCATGATCAAAACTAAGGTTGGTCCTACTTATGGGAGGAAAATGATGACAGGGTACATTAAGCATTCAACAGGACTACGAGTTGGTATAAATAGAGTAGGCCGAACCTTGAGACGAGTAAATCCACAATACCATTACGAAAGGCAAGCAACAACCTCAAGACACTTGAACCCAATCCCATATTATGCAGAATACTTCGGCCACAAACTTCATTTGGACCAAAACTGAGAAGCTCATTCGTTATGGAGTTACTGAAGTGATTGCTGTTGACGGATACAGTTCATTCATAACAGCAAGCTTCCGTAATGCCACTCAAGAACAACGTAGTAATTTACAAAGAAGTGTTCAGGTAAACTTACCTCTAGTTTTTGCATTATAAAGCATTGCAGCCGTCAAGGCTTCAAATTCATGAAGCCAACCATATAATAATACCTAATATAAATAGTCATTTATTATATCACGATTCAATGCTGTTTTCGCTGCCATTTTCTCGACTGCATGGTAACTTTTATCTTTATCTGTTGATCTTTATAAAGAGAAACTATGTCGCACTATGGCATTTGGGACCAGGTTCGAGTAGACCACGGGAAAGAGTTCTATTTGGTTCTATTTGTGCAGGATCAATTGAAATCCTATCGCAGTAACACTGGAAGACAACCATTCCTCCAGACTCAATCTAAACAGGTATAATGCACGAGCCACGTTGACGGATCACGTTGTTACGATTACAACAGTCTTAATAATGTATATATCTCTCTCCCTCTTAAATCATTCAGAACCATGCAGTAGAAAGGCTTTGGGTAGAGATAAACTGCCGCACCAATTACCCTGTGAAACGTGCACTGATTGACATGGAGAATGAAGGTATTATAGATATGGAGGATGAAACAACCAAGTATTGTGTATCTTGGGTTACACGGAAGGTCAGTAGAAGTGGGACTCAGTATTACCGTTGGTTCATGGAACGCCCATCCCATACCTGGTAGGTTAACCATTAACTAAATTCCTAAATTACGGCAATCCGGTTGAACTACATTTAAAACCAAAAAGTGATTCTCTGCAATATCATGTGGGTCACAATTTTATTTGTTTTAACATAAACAATGAGTACAAACAACACAAACTGTCCACGAGTACAGGAACGTACCAATGAGACAACCCAAATATATTTGAGCATTAGTTATGATATAGCAATATTGATTTATAAGGCCGATTTACTCGTTACGATTTATCGGCCCCATTTTTAAAAGGTTTGTTTGGTAATGGGCCGGGAATCGGTCAGATTCGCGCAGAAATCTGCTACAAATTGTTTTTGTTGGGCCGAATTTTTAACAAAAATAATTTGAAATGGGGCGCAAAAACAATGGAAATCGGCCCGACATTAGTCGTAGCGTGTAAATTGGCCTTAACAATGCAATGAAAACCATTTTGGTATAAAATTTTTTATCGACATGGTAGATGTTCTTACACTGAAATCTGAATGCGTACTAGAAAATTTAATGCTGCAATATAATTTATATCTTGTGTGGATGTTTTTAGGCAAAGGAATTCCACAGCAAAGAAGGCTTGCAAAGTGCAGAACTGCCATTGTAAATCCTGGTATCATTCCTACCGAAGCTGAAGCTTATCAGATGTACAATGGTAGACTGACAACTGAGCAAAACTTTGGAGAAGACCCTTTACAGTGCGAAAATATCAAAAAGGAACATAGAGATCGGCTTTATGGAAGACACTTTCCACGTTCTGATATTCTTTTCAACCAGCTTTCTAATGGAAACACAGCTACATTTAGAAGTGCCATTTTGTATTATTTAGGTTTAACAAAATATCTTGCTGACTGTACACAAGTGTAAGCAGAACACATTTTAACTTGAGTCTACTGATTTTGGCCAAGTGAATATCTGTAACTCCTGAATTACATTTTATAGTCACTGACGCACAAAATCGTGCAACTTGTCCCGCAACATTGTTGCATTGTATAGTGATGTTCAAGTACTGATCCACGTGCAACTTATCTTGTAACAAAAAATCGATGTTGCAGGTTGTAGCTACTTGCTTGAAAATTATAAAAAGCAGTTCTACTAACAGTTTGAAACAATTTTTTGCAATCTGAAAATTCCAATTTTGGTTGTGTGACAAGTTGTGCATGCGGAGATAAAACTTGAACACAACGTTGCACGACAAGTTGCATGATTTTGTTGTCATGTGACTGCAAATTTAACCTGCAGTAAGGTTACTTAATAGCCCACTTTTGATATGTTTGAGTTGCCACACACAAAGGAATCAGTACGAGGCTCTAGCGAATAATGCTTATATAGTGCCACACAACTGAACCATTGTTTATTCACGTACCACTAAGCATTATTCCCCGGAGCCTCGTACTGATTCTTTTGTGTGCAGCAACTCAACCATATATCGAAAGTGGGCTATTGCGTTCGTTATCTTTCTGAGTAAAAGACAATAAGATAAACATCAAAATATGAATATTCAAGTAGGAATGTTTAAAAAGTTCAATCTGGGATCTAAATTTGTTTGATTCACTAGTTCCCTTTTTTACTGTTAAAAAGTCTGTAAAGTTCTCACTATCATCACACTAATTGTGCTTGAAGGTCACACAACTTTTCCGTAAAATATAAGGTTTTATCATTAATAGCACAATTATGTAATTGGTAGCTAGTTTAAGATTGAAAACGCGTGTCACTGTACTACTTAAGGACCTTATGATCATCGATGAAGCTCATGCACTTTCAGAGTCAAATGAGATGTTGATCAGGAGCTAAAAACACTTCAAACCAAGTCTCTACGAGGGTCCTTTAACGGTGGTAAGAGTTTGTGGTTCTTGTAGTAAACTGAGACTGTTATAAGTTCCAAACGTAAATAAAAAACTCAACGTTAACTGTATAAGTGTATATCTGGCTTATAGAGACTCCAATACCTTAAAGAGGTTTTCTAGACCTTTAACAGTTTTTCTCTTTAGATCTCCTTCATCATCACCACAGTGGTAGCACACTGTGTGGTCCAAATACCAGGTCTCAGCACATTGGGTACATGCAACTAAGCGGTCACAGCAGCCAGCAAACTCCACCCCTCTAGTTATAACATTTAAGCAGATGTTACATGTGAAGCACTCTCTAAGTTGATGTTGAATATCTTGTAACTTTCGGCAGCAGTTATTCTTCTTTACCTCTTCTTCCAGATCCTCCAGTTTATCAAGGATCAGGTCTCTATCCAATTGGTTGTCACTGGGTTGTCTTCGCTTCTTTCCTTTTCCTCTGTTCGACCTCTTAGATGCCATTTGTTCATACTCTTGTTCTTTACAAGCATACACTTTCATGGTGGGCTTGTCCCAAAAGCTAGCACCTGGAAAAATAACAGTAAGAATAAAGAAAAATTCAAAACAGCATCTCTCAAAACTACTCTCAACATTCATTTATTCATTCATCTATCCATCTCTCTCTGTCTATTTTATATTTTATAGTTTATATATTTTATCATCTCACAAAATTCATCATTTTTTTAACCAAAAGAGCCGATTCTCAGGGACAATTTTCAAACTCTGCTGTCATTTCTGCAAATGCGAGGAGCGCGGCCACTGAGAAACTGTTGTATACTGAGGATAAAAATAAACGTTGAGGATGGGATACCTGTGGTACGCTTTCTACGAAATTATCGAGGATTGGAAACGAGCTTCGAGAGAGCTGCCATTTTGGTTCTGATCTGAGTATATATTTGGATGAATCAACACAAACAAGTTTCTGAGTAACATAATGTAGCAACAACCTAAGCCGGGTCAATTAACCAGAACTTTTACCTGTAGGTTCAAGTTTTTTTAATTTAAATTTCTACTGATTCTTGTTCAGTTTATTGGCTCAACTGATCGGCATATAAGCTTCGTCAAATAAGTTACTAGCTATTTTATACATATTTAAGAATAAGATGTCGTAAGGTAATTCATAAGGATTGACGACACTTTGTCTTCACGTAGTGGGTTATTTTTAAATGAAACTAATTTCTATTTATTATTTGAAAACAGATCGAGGCCTTTTTATCGCACTTTTGCAAACCACCCCTCTCTAGGATGGGCGCGTCCCAATACAATATAAGTATTGTTTATATTGATTACAAATTTTTAAACAAGCTTTAATATAAATAGCCATGCATGATTTAGATTTACCGAAAAGAAAATTGAAATTCAGGATATCCTGAATATTCAACATATGAGGTAACATTTTTAATCACTGCTGTTAGAGCTGAGTATCAAATTACTAAACATTTCTGATGTGATTCCATTTTAGAAATGGTCAAATAAGTTACCTTTTGTGGCAGGGCTGTCAAGAATCTCAAATCCATTGGCATCAGTAATCACTAAATCATCACTTAAGTTCAAGTATTCTTTAGTTAGACGTGCGACATCTTGGACATTGGCGTCGTCTTTCTTCATCTTTACGTAGGCTGTTGCTAATGGGAAGGGCTGGTAATCCTCATCAAACTGTGCAAGAAAAACCTTTCTTCTAAACTCGTCGTTCTTAATAGCACCTCTGAATAAACTAAAATTTCCAGTTGTTTTTTTTAAGCTTCTGCCCAATCCACTTGGTCCACTGCTGGATCCTCCTAGACCTGTAGGCATTAGTAAATCCTGTGGTGTTGGTGATGGTAGCTCGACCTGGTTTGAAGCCGATGTGCTTTCCCCCATAACCTCTACAGAACTTCTGTCTCTCCAGAGGGTTGTATCAAAACCACCCACCTCATCTGGAAACCTTGCAACTCTCGAGTAGTCATCTTGCAAATACAGGCCGCTCCTTTCAACCTTGAAGAGACAACAATATAAAATATTATCTATTGTTTATTTATCAATCAATCTCACAATGATTATATTTTATTGGAAAATCAGAAAAATATTGCTACGCTATTGCATCGTGTATGAAGTTTCATAAAAAGAAAATTAATCTCCACTCAAAACCTGCCAAGCATACATACTATATTATCACTTTCTGAAATAGATCTCTTTGATAACGGCATTTACTTCTCGGCTTCAGCCAGTACTGAGAGTGTTGAAGTTTAAGTAGAGGAACAGAATCCTTTTTACCAGTTCGCTGTATTCTTTGCGAATATAGTATACTGATCACAATCAAGTTTGATATTAAACAAGCTTTAGAAAATTGTGAAATTTTAGCATCAAGATAACATCTCGAGGAACAACTACTAATTATAATTAGCAACTTACTCGTTGGTCCAATGTTGTTTACGCGCAAAGTTGCAAAGTAAGAACTCTAATCCTGTAAAGTGTGACTCACAATTTCAAAATGCGCTTTTCAGTGATAATAAAAAATATCAAACAAGGACAGAAGAATTTAATTTCATTATATATTTTTATGCCGGCAAGAGCTAAAGTATTTTGAAGCGTGGGAACGCTTTGCTCTGATTGGCCCAAAACTTTGTCGAGGATTCCACTGTGAAATATTTCAACTTTTCCTGGTCTCAAATGCTATTCATGAAAAATGTTTACAACTTCATAATTCTCCGTCTTTTTCTGAGACCGTGTGGCGATCGGTATCTGTATCCCAATACCACCCTGTCACAAAGTCTACCGGCCAATGCAAGTTTGCTTCAG
>JALIZF010001803.1:0-102500 GCA_029948255.1 Telmatactis stephensoni | reverse complement strand
TTACTGGACAAAAGGTTTAATGAAGGGATACACTATCTGGACATTCGTGCAACCGGGACAAGACTTTATTAAGAAGAGTTCGTTCTGCAAGAACAGGGGTATAAACCAAAGTTCTTGGCGATTGTTACAGCATGTACCCCCTCTGGTCACATTTTGTTTTCTATTGTAATAAAACAGTGAGACATTGACGTCAAAAATTGTGTCAAAACCCGGGAATCCCAAGTTCACCGAGCATGGAATTTTTTTAAAGCAAAAACTAGAAATCACAGATAGAAACTTTTAATATTTATAAGCGAAACTCTTAATAAATGTTGATAAGTTAGGGATTAAAGGAACACAAATTGATTGACTGTTCGATGAAAGACAACGTTGAAAACGTCAAAACACTGAGACGAAGAGGACAGGTTGGATGTACAGCGTACAAACCCTGAATATCAATACTGCTGACCATTAAAAAGAGATATGACAATCTGAAGAGAGCTACTTGTCTTGAAACTTCACAATGAAATAACAATCACGCGATATACTTCACACACACTAAGCGCGCATTTATAGCGAAAGCTGCTGTTACCGCAAATGTCGTTATGTAACAATGATCTTACCCTGCGCATCATCGTCCGCTTGCACTGCCTCATAAAGCAATCTAGAATTATTTTCGGTGTATTCTACGAACACCAGCAGAAGCTTGAGCGCCGTCTTCGCCACCAGGCGGAACTGTAAAGGAAAAGAAAGAAATCCGATATGCACGGTGTTGAAAGCGACTTCAGGCGTGTGAATATGGCCTGCAAAATCCAAATTAAAACTGTATGTCTGTCTGGGGGAATAAAAATAGTAACACAACAAAACATTGGTATCGCAACCAAGACAATGTCCTTTTCAAATATTACGTATTATGACAACAACAGTAAGCAGGTCAGTTGAATTTGATTCTGGCTTCGCATATGCTCTCTTACTGAATTGAGATGGGATAATAACGAGCTTTAGCCGATAGGGAAGACATTAAAATAGACATTTAATTCATTTGGTGAGTGAAAAAGGTAAAAGATAGCGCTGAAGGACAACAGCTGGTTCTAAGGTGAATATCAAGAGAATAACAGTCGATGTAGAAGGTATGACGTCATCCATGGGGTCGATACTGGCAAGTACCTGACATTACAGGGTTCGGTACTGCTAGATTAAGTAGTATGAACAAAACATAAAAACTAAAAATAAAGAACATCGACGCAGAAAAACATATAGACAAAAGGACAAAAAGATAGATAAAACAGATCAAAGATAACTCAGTATTATATTATGTCAACGTACAGACAGATTTTTAATGATATAAACCAAGAACATTAATTAAGCCGAAAGAGCTAAAACTGATCAACGCGAAAAGATTAAGGGACTGGTAGATATCGTATGAGGGCAAACAGTACAGTACAATTTTTGCAGCGTGCGTATCTTCTGATATGGTTTCCGTACCGTAACGATATACGCACGCGCATACACGTTTCACACGTTTGCGTTTTCCACCATCTACATGTACATGAGACTAACGAATTGCGTTGTCTAAAGTCTCCCTTGCTTTCCAATTTACCTCGCACGCAATACAACAGCAAAATAACAACCATTGAATGTTGTAAATGGTCAGTTTTTACAGTTCCTTGGGCGTTTTCAAAACTGTGCGTTTAACGTTAAAAATGATATCACTGCCTTGTGAAAGTTAAAACAAAAAAACAAAACAAAACAAAAAATATACAAACAAACAAAACACAAACAAACAAACAAAAAAGTGATGGAGAATCAATGGAAGTGATCGAAAAGAGAAGTGTACCAAATGGCCAAAAATTAACTCATGGAAAAGTCGATGAGAAATCATATTACTATTTGTTCTTTACGCGCATCAAAACGAATTTACAGTTGACCTGCTCTCAGTTGGCTTTGGTGGATCAGTTAGTAAAAGCGTTGAATCGGTATTGCAAAGGCCAAGGTTTGAAACCCCTTCAAAGATGGACATTTGAGATGTCAGTGAACAGGTCTCGAACCTTGATCTTTGCATCTTTGCAACTGCGTCTTTGAACGATTAACTTTTTCTGGTAAACAACAGTGAAAACTAATTTACAGACAAAATCGTTGCATCGGGATTTCCAGCACCACTTCAATTTTGTTTCTGTTTCGTCGATCATTACAGCTTAAGTGGGGTGGTTCGCATGGACTAAGTCCCGCCCCAAAATATGATGTTACGATAAACACCGATAGCGATACAACGACTGTGGCTGTAAAAACAGTTTGCAGTGAGCTAGATGACCAACCTTTGATGCTGTAAGCGAATATAACCATTGTATTGTTTCATTGTGGTTGATGACGCCATTCATGCCATCAACGTAAAGCATAATCTGACCAATGGCTAAAAATACAACAAATCACTTCTTAAACCTAGACGATATTATAACTATTTTTAGACGCCAATCCACAGAAGGGTAAAATGGAAGTGTGTAAAAACATCTTGTCTGGAGACGAGTTCACCGATCCACCGGGAGGGGGGGGGGGAGGGGAGGGGGGGTGATATTTATGATTCCAATACAGTTTCTTTCCGTCGTCCATTGAGTAATCGTTCCTCCACGATACTAAACATTGTACCTATGACAATGGTCTATGACTTCCAAGCTGTATCTGAAATTGATATCTACTAGTATACACAAGTAACAAGAATAACGTACCTCTAAGAATATAATTTTGGTAGTTTTGGTCAGCATCTTGACCGACTGTAATAAGCGCATTGAGTCCATCTGAATTAACGAACTCATGAACGAGGTCTTTATCATCCTAGAGAAATCAACATGAAGAAGCCAAATTTACTGCTGCGATTGTTTAACATTACACCTTTAGTTAACATTACACCGCATCAAAGCCCAGGGACAAAGCTGCTGTTAATTCTTCAACCGTCCAGTTTATATTATCACCTGATGAAGGCTAGCAGTAGCAGTCGAAACGCCGCGTTCATTCCAAATGACCACTATCGTGAGGCAATTGAATGAGTACTCTTTATTGTTTATTCTTTAAAATATTTTTTCTACTCAAATCTCGACACAGCTTGTAGCTACTGGAGCGCATGCGCAAAGGTATACAGCCAGGATAACCGGAAGACCCTCTAAATTCCGCGCGCGTGATCTGTTTCCACGCATCATACAGATACTTGACCTCTGTGCGTGAAGCATTTTAACTGAAAGGGAATTCTTTCTGGAGGGAATAAACGCATTAGACATTCTTTATGGTTGTTGATTTGGGACTTTCTCTAATGATCTGATTGTGAACCGGAAACTAGGTAACCACGCGACATATTTTAGCTTCCCATAAATTGAAATTTCACTTTTCCAAAGTAGCTTGAAAACCTCAAAATTTGTTAGCAAACACTAAGGTTTTTATCTCTCCCATCAAGTGCATGTCTAGACGATAGTAATCTTTTAACGCAGTGGTTTTGTGGTGTCCTTGTGGCTTAGGGGCTAGCCAGTGGTTAGTTTGTAGAGTGAACGCATTTACCAAGGTAATGGTACTAACCTGGAAAATTTGTTTAAGTGAAAATAGAGCTCTTCTTAGTTCTCTGCCTGAAGCTGCGAGTAATTTTGCTGGTAAAGTGAATAAAAATGCAGTAAATTAGTATACAATTTATTTTGAGTAATAATAAACTTTCTTATTGGTACTTTTATACAATGATATGTACATAAGTATTGAACCCAATAATTACGAAAATTAGAGTAAATGTAATAAGAGTATATATGTAATAACAATAACTAACAATTTAAAATATATATATAAATGGAAAAAATAAAAATTCTACAATTAACCTACGACTAATCTTGGTACCGACTAACTGGCGGGAAAATCAGAGTTAAAGATTACTGACGTAAGAATTGTCCCGGGATTAAAGCTAAACAAAAGGTAATCGGGATACACCTCATGATTCAAGCGTTACCAAGAAAAACAGAATAGAAATAAACTAACGCGCTTTTTGAATAGGTCCACCCTTTTGGTTGCTTCGGGCGTTATAAGTGAACCAAAAATGTTGTAATGAATTCATCAGATTCCAATTAAACTTCTAGTTAAAATCACGTCCTTTATTTGTCTAATAATAGCAGAAGTACATTCTAAATTACAATGGCTAATCTTTATATCGAACACAGGAAATGTCAACCTACTGTAGTTCTGTATTTTGACGTCACAGTGACGTCAACAGGAGGCCAATAACGAAGACAGGCATTCCAAACAAATATTTGACGTCGGAGAGCACTTACATATTGTTTCTTTTAAAACTAATAAGTTTGTTATCAAAGCAAAGAGTATTTTTGTCAAGAGTCCTGAAAATATCTAAGAGTAAAATCCGTTTTAGTGCATATCTTGGCAACATTTTATGGATATTTTTATAGATATGATAAATACCGTAACAAGAACATTTGATGACAATGATATAGTCATAAGAAGCTTAGCTGTAAAAAACGTTTTTAAAAATAAGTTTTGAATCTATAATTGGTCTATAATGATGTTTTTAGCTGACAAATGAAAGAAATATGAACAAATAAAATATAACTCATTGGAGTTCTATTCCCTTTATAGACCAGTACTGAATATACAATACAATGTCCTGCCGATTAAATCTCCAAGTGCGCTGATTTTTTTACATCGACTACTCAATTCAGTCCGAGTTTTTCCACAATCAACGATATAATCTTTACTCTCATGTTGGGCTATCTATCCAAGGAATGAGAACCATGTTCTTTAATCTCTATATCGTGCAGCGGGATTACATACATTTCCGTCCAAGTCTTCATTTTCCTTTGCAAATACTGATAAATAATTATTGATTTGTACACTGACTGTCGAAAATAGACAATTTAAAGATAGAAGTAAGATGATAAAGAAAGGACTATGTTGACTGCGTGAGAAATGAGATACCGGGCTCCAAACATTCACCGGAAGTGTTCGCAAAAGTTCAGAAGAAAAGTTCATTGACATTCTGAACTCAAGAAAGACGTTTTCAAGGGTTTTCAAGGGTTTTAGAGATTCTATGAACAAAATCATGCAATCATGTAATATTCTGCTTGTAAGACTCACCGTACTTTTTACTGTTGGTGTAAAAGGGAACTTTGGTTCGAGATAAAGTTTTGTCTGTGCAAGCTTCACAAATACACGAACACTTCGAATGGATACTCCTTTTCATCCTGCAACTCTCTCAATCGGCGGCGGTCCGTCAGACCGTCCAAGTTTGAAATAAGTTCTTGCAGGCTTTTGCTGACCCAATGCTGCTCATTTTTTTATGGCTTTGCGACGACAAAAATCCGAAATGAATGCCTATAACATCGTTGATAGCCGATGTCCTACAGGGAATCTGTTCACACTTGCTCAGTAACTTTCAAAAGAAGACAACACATGCAGTGAAATAAAATCACGTTGCAAAATACAAAGATGGCAAGCTGAGTCACCTCAGGAAAAACGTTTCAGAACCCCTATAATGTCTTGAGTCATAACTAGATTACTGAAAACAATGTAGAAAATTTTAATTCTGAAGTTCACAAAAACACTCTAAAGACATGAAACTTTTAGGTTTCTTTCAGCCAATCAGGTTGTCGGAAAATTTGGCGCCAAAATAGTCGCGAGCGCGCGTAAGGCGAAGAAACGAAAATCATTGTCAAACAGTGTTTGTTCTACTAATATCACATTTATCCTCCTTTTTCGAGGATAAAAAGTATTTCAAAGCTCAGAAGTGACTCAAATTATTGACCAGCTTGATATTTAGTTATTGCAAAAGATGGCTTTTACATCAAGTTTTGATTTTTACCTAAACGGTTCAGCTGGAGCAGAGACACAGAAGAGGGTCAAAGAAGTGTTTGAAACTCTAAAACTGTGAGTAATTTTTAATTCATCAGCTTAAGTTATTATTAAGAAATATTGTTCTCATTTATCTTAATAAATTTGATAGCTTATAAGTATTAGCCAACCAAATGAAATTACTAAATAAGCTTTGTTATAAAGTAAACAAATTTCTGCTAAAATACCAAAAATAAAATAAAATTGTGAATAGTAAGCTTAAACTTTGAAATAAATAAGTTATATCTAACTGAATTTTCTAATGATCATGATTTCCCTCTTCCATTGGCCTTAACAGGTTGCTATGCAACCAAAATAACATCAAAGTATCCTCAATTTCTCTTTCTGACAATAAAAATTCATATATCTGAAAATAATATTCAAATGACTGAAAATGAAATATTTCCATTGTCTATAAAGCAAATAAGACCACAGCAAAGTGACATCTTAAATTGTGTTTGCCTTGAGGCAGTTCAAATGAGAACTTGGATTTATTATGCTTTTCAAAGCTTGGATTAGTCAAGCAATCATAGAATTTCTTTAAATCCCAGAAAATCCTTTAACTGGTTACCTCTGATTATAGACTGATTGCTATTTTAACTTTTACTTATAACTGCACATGCAAATTTCATATTAAAATCAATTGTTGTGTAATGTAGAAAATACCACAGTCAGCATTTGAGGAGATTTTATGAGCAAGTCTCATAAATCCTCCTGCAATAGAAACTAAGCCTGATTTACACGGCAACCTTTTCATGGCACAACACCCTAATTCTGGGCATACAGACCCATCATTGTTGACATGACAACCATATTGTTTACCTGATAGGGGTGCCAAAACCCAAATAATCAGTCTGGGTGCCAAGATTTACTTTTTAGGGATGCTGTGCCATAAAAGGTTGTTGTTTAAATCAGACTTGAATGTCCATCATGTGAAGGGCTTTGAGACATGTTGACAAAAACAGCCATGGAATAATGTTGGGACTATGTGTGTGGGTGCAAATCAAAGAATAAGAGAGAAATGTGGCCCAGAAATAATTCATTGGTTTATATAACTATCTCCTCGGAACATCTTGAATACACCCAAGTGCAGCAAAAAAATGCAATTGATACGTGAAACTGATTTTGTATGATGGAGCATGTCCTGAAAAAGGATTTTGTCGCTCCAATAAAACTGCATAATTTCACAAACTTGCTTGGTATAGATAAAGGAAATATGGTATAGGTAAAGTGTGGACAAACTTCCATTTTAAATTGGACAAGCACCATAACTTTTCCTGGATAAATGAAAAATGCATCGTATTTACACTGACATTATACAAAAATAATCAGGGAACTTTTAAAATATATAAACTCTTTGTAGTATAATGAAAATGTAATATCATGATGAAATGAAATTGTTGAAATTAGGTGAAAAAATAACAAGGAAATCAATATCAACACTTCAGCAGCATATATCAGTGTAGAAATAATATTATGTATATAAGTATCCTTTTTGATATTGTATTCAATAAAATCTTTACTTTCAATAGAAACAAATCAGTAACAGCTTGTAAAACTGCTTGCAAGCACAACAATACTAACAGTAAACAACACTAATAATTTAAAATTTCAAGTTCTACCTTTGATTTGTAGAGATCTGATATTATGCACTCCCATTAAGATGATCACAATGTTTCTGTCTGGTCAGACAAAATATTCTTTTGATAATCAATGATCATGAACCACAAAACAGAAGCAAAGCCAGAATCCTTTAAGTGTGTCACGGTTCAAAGATTTGTCACACAGATGCAAAAGGAGACAGACAACAAGTGTCAGGTTTCATGAATTAGCTCTCAGTTCGGTGAAGTCATCCAGGTTTAATGTTTCATGACTGTTATAAGCGAAAGGTCATGAATTAAACCAGGACAAAAATTTTTGAAGTTTCCTGTTTTTGTTGATGATTCAATTGTATAAGCAGTTTTTAGAGATTACTCAATATTCTGGCTTAATTTATTAGAACTTTCACTTTTGTTTTGATGGTCAAATGTATGAAAATAATTTTGTTCCATGGAAAATATAATACTTCACACTAAAAATTTGATAAAAGTCATTAGAAATAGATAATAAATAAAACAGAATGAAAGCAAAGTGATTTGCCATGTAGTGATTCACTAGATAAAAACCATGACCTTTTTTGAAATTTTAAAATAGATACTGAAAGAAAAATAAATCAGCAGTTAAAAAAGAGAGACTTTTGTAAGATAAATAAAGGAATTATTTTGAAATAAATCTATGTAGCATTTAATATAACTTGCCAAAAACAGTAGCATAAAAAAACACAAGCTCTTATGTGTGATATTTGAGTCTTGGAATAGAGACTTTGTAAAAGAATCTAAAACTACCAATATATGTCAAAAATTAAGCTACTTTAAATTTACTGCAAATTGAACCATAGAAACATTTGGTAAAATACTAATAATGAAACACTGTGGAGTAGCCACGAAGAAAAAATTGTACCAAATGAATGAATTCCAGATTAATCTAATTAACACCAAATGTTGTAAGCCACTGTTTGTTCTCATGTCTGACGAATCGATTTTCACTCCGCGAACAACTTAAGGAATCTCTTTGAAATGCACCAAAAATTTGTCATCTTGCGATATCAAAATGCATTTCAAAGTAGTTAAAAAAATGAACGACTGTGGTCGTTTATTTACTCAAGTGGTCTAAATATTGATGCTTTTTCACATTCAGTATTGAACGCGCAATACTACGATGAAATGAACAACACAGTGATGTTATGCACCCATAAAGACTCGTTGACGTACGACGTGAAAGACCTTAACCTGTCCACCAGTGTAAAGATGCAGTTTAAATCGTGGTTTTATCACGAGAATTTTAAAATCACACGAATACCTTTTTGTAAGTCATATCTATCATTAAACAAACAGATCTTCATTCGGCTCAGTCACTTGAGGTGTTCTGAGATTAAGGATTTCTATTTTTATGCAAATCAATCTCAAGGGGCAATAAACATTTTACTTTACTGCAAGCATAAATGAACAACATAACCAACCATAGAAGCGTTCTGCTAGCTCAAAGGAAATCCACAGTAACAGAAAATTATTTAAAAAGTATCAAACCCAAAACCGGGCAAAAACGAATAAAATCTTCGAAGGAATATCATATTTGTAATTCACAAGTTTGAAATACCACAGCCGAACGTTTGTCAATTCAGCATAAGAACACTGAATTCCGAATTTCGGGGATCAAATCTCGCTTCCCTCACACACAACATATACCCTTTCTAACCCAATGCTCCAAACAGCTGACAGTAACCTTGCAAAAAGCTGACTCAAAACGTAGAAACATTGGGCTACATTTGGGCTTTATAAAACAGTTGTGTGTTGGAGTTTACCGAGGAATCGTAGGTTAGAGGTTGAACCACTGACAATGAGATCTACAGGTTACATTGTCACTACATCGAGAGTTTTACATCGAAAATTTAGTAAATCATAAAAATTGCATTTGGAATTAATACGATTCATTCTATCGACTATAATAACATACCTATACAATTGTGAACACGGACAGACAGCGACGTTCGTAGTATTATGGTGTTTTTACGGCTGTAATTAGAAGACAAAATTATTCTTAGATGATTGGTTTAGAGGAAATAAACCACAGTTTGGGCGCGATTGCTTGGATATGCAAATAAAAAGTGTGATCGACCAAACAGACCCAGGTCTTTTAGTGTGAATCACTTCGAGAATATGCAATGGTATTCTAACTCGCCTACGTACCTATCAAGAAAGCCTTCCAGTAAGTCAGCTTGTTCTTCTAACGTATTTTCCAATTCCATATAACAGCCATTGTGTGATAGTTGGAGAGCCACATCATCGATCTAAACCCGCAAAATACTTGTTATCAGTAGGATGAAACGATAACAACATGGCTTCAATGCAGAAGACATCAAAATGCATTGAAAGGAACACGGGAAAAGCCCGTAGATTCTCACGTACAGCGTGCGGTGCGCATAACAGTCGATGTAATCCATCTACTTGCTGGCACAGTGGAATATTTAAGTGGAATGTATATGTTGGTGGCCGAGTTGGTTCTGGGAAATTAGTGCTGGCGAACGGGTCCGTGTCATCTAAGTATTGTACTTTGCAAGTCAGCGCCATCTTTACATCGGACACTGTAGTTGCTGCTTCGGCCTGGACTTTCCGCAATTTCTCGTTTGACGCAAGCGCAGACGCTCCGCTTCGTCTGCTTCGCTGGGGGTTCCGTGTCGATCCACGTGATCCATTTCGAGTATGATCTCTGGACGATTTTAGCGCGAGTTCCTTCATTCGTAATAGCAGTCATTAAGTCCTTAAAGAGTCAGAGCAGGTTCTTGGGTTACCAGAAGATTCCAGCATCGCCGTGGCCGTCACAAACGCTACCAAACGGCGGTAGCACATTGTCTTTGTTGCCTAACCTTCATCTACTATGCTTGACTGAAATGATCATTTGATTACAGATTGATTATAGACAACCTTAATCGCCCACAAGGGACAGGAGTGCTCCAAACAGCCAATTGATTTGCTCCAATGTTTTTGTGATGTATACAAAGGAGTGGTTGTTAACCGCCTGGAATTATGGTACATTATGTCCAATAATCCACTTCCGCTGAGCTTTTCTTGCTGTGCTTCAAAGAACAACCACATCATTTTCGAGCACTTTTTTATTTCAATTAATAAAATGTTTACAAGTTCAATTGATGTCTTTGTCATATTGGAAAAGCATAACAGGTCTGTGAAAGGACAACTGCTATGAGCCGATTAAAGCATTCATACCGCGTTTTAATAAGGAGTCGTAACGTCACTCTAGGTCTTGGCCCATGCAATTAGTGAGTTGTTTCTGGTATGCAGAGCATGTGATCCGTCCACAACGATACAAGATGAATTTTTTTCGATTTGTCCAAAACTCGACCCTGCCAAGATAAGGTACTTGATTAATCTTCGGATTGTGTGCAAAACCAACTGCATTCTTTGAAGTCATAGTTCGGAAAAACACAGCTCAAGAAATTAATGAGCCTTCAAAGAATGGATTAATTTTAATTGTCTTTTATGAAAAAATCAATTAAAAATAAATCGACCGTTTAACCAAGCAGATCTTGAAAATAAAAACAGTTTTCAGATTTAAAATCCAAGTCAATCCCAAAAGTGTAGATCTTAAAGATTTCAGGCCCCTTAAAACCTGCTCGAAAAGACCTTAAATTTTCGAGATTCGGTTGATGGCTTACTCAAATACGACCCAGCGCTGTTGTTAATAGTGGAAGGGTCAAGACTGGCGATCTTGTGGCTTCGAAAAAATCGAGTTTCATATCTATCAAGGGACGCTTTGGCTCTGATACTGAGTCCACATCCAGAAAGACTAAACAAATTGTTTTCACGAACACGACAAACACAAGCCGACTGCCTTAGCGTGAATTTGACTGGTTTGTCTATCATTTGGCCAAGATAAAGCCCCAGTCTTAGACGCATACGACTGTTCCAATCCGACGTAAACGCAAAGCTCACGCATAGAATATAAGATTGATCAACGCTGACAATGTCAGTCAGTCTTTGACTTAAAGGGTCAATCAGTGCGGGTTATCTGTTGCTATTTTTCGTTTCTTGTGAAGCTTCTCTATGCCTTAAAAAGCAATCACGGCCTACTAAATATAGATATTGCTGGGGGCAAGAAATGGATTCTTGAGATTAATCAAAACATTCTGATACAAAAATTTAAAAATAGTTTTTTTTAATAAAAGCCACTTTTGGAGTTACATGTCCGACATGGTTGTGGGCTCGGATGGATCACGGCAGATCACGGACTGATTACTACAGACTATTAACATCAAACTAGGAGTTTTTTTTACTTTATACAGTTTGTTTTGTGAAGTCCTGTAGAGAGCTGATATCACTTTAATGAGTGCAACAAGCGGAGGTGTTTACGAGGACAGGCGCTTAATGCACTCAGCTGATCCATGCTGGAAGTTAAATGTACAACGAGAAGCTCTTTCGTCACGTAAATCTATCGCGAGGAATTCCTTCAACACCAACTTGGATGATTTCATGATTACTGGCTTCTTTTGGATGAATTTCATCAACAAGCACTTCATCTCTGTGATTATTGTTTGTTTTGGTATGCTGTACTCAGAAAAAGGCCGGGAACTTAGGCAGGGCCAGTGGAATGTTTCGTCCAGTGGTCTGCAATTAAAATCGATCACAAGCTCGTTCAACATCCATCATATCATCAAGGATCTGCAAGAACAAACAGAATGACGTATTAGACGACTTGCAAACAGGAAATACGTGCTTCGCCTACACTAGTGTGCTTCCTCAATCAAGAGCGGCGTTGTCCTTGGTAACCAAGTGCATGGCACTTTTGGAGTGTATTCAAAACATCGAGGTACATGCATCTTAAACGACAATCACCAGAACGCGTGACCTGCACGCCGCAAAACAACCGGTACAGTGATTAACCATGGGGTAAAATGCCGTGGGTAGCATGATATCGTTAGGGGAGATAAACCACAGTGTTCGATCGTGACTTTGTGCTTGCCAATTCACCTCATTAACTTCCACGTGAAAAAATCTCTTCAGAGCTTTGAGATACCGCTAATTGGCCACTTGAATAAAATAAGATTATTGATAAATAGCACAAATCATTTATACCAAAAGCGTCAAATATTCTAAAAATTATCCAAAAAAGTATGCAAAACCTATTCAGATGATGGCAAATGAAGATTTCCACAGTTGATTTTAAAGGAGCTCTAAATACTTCTGTGAAAGTGAGCCACGACCATGGAATTAGTACCATAATTCAGACCTTTCTAATACCCACACGGTAACGATGATCACACTAATCGTACAATGGGGAGCATTCCCACAGGAAACAAATAATGTACAAAGAGGTTCAAGATTAGTAAAGCGATAGGATTATTTATCGTTATAACTGACGCACTTAAAGGCTGATAAACACGTCTAAAATTCAATAGCTATTATTAGAGGAACACGCAATAGCAACTTAATCACAAACGATCACTCTCCGAGTGGCATTCTAGTCGTTTGCTGCACTCCACTTCTTCCATCTGTCAAAGCTATGTAGTAAGAGTTACCACCTAGTCCTTCCCTGGGCCCGGTTGTTCGTGTTGGCACTAATCCAGGGTTAAATCAATTTTTACATTTGTCATGAGGCATAAATTATGCGTGTTTACAGCCTTTTGGTTTTTAACTACTTAGATTTAAGCCGACTGGAGGCTGCTTTATTAAATATTACCCTCATTGTTCACTAATCCAGGAACAATAGAGCACAATTTGTACAAACTACAATTATGGTATCTAGTAGAAACCACGAAAACATTCACTTGACTTTGGGTGTTAAAGGCCAACTTGGATGAAAATCGGCGAAAATTGGAAACTGATTATTTCTATATGAAGTTAATATCGTTAAATAACTAGATAATCTCCGACAGAAAATCTACATTTTAAGCTCATTATCATGGAGAAATTTTGGTTGGAAACCTAACAGAACAAAAGGGTCGAGTAATCGACGTCAAAGTGACGTCATTTACTCACAATTTAGATGCTAAAAACCTTGACGATATTTATCCGTCTCTTTCGGTTGTGAAGAAAATGTTGCTTCATGGTGATTATTGGTGCCGTATACATAGGTTTCACTGATTTTGATCCAAGTGCTCCTTTAAGCGGAATAAGAGGATGGTAAGAGAAATCAGGGTGATAAGAGGAATTATAATACCTGTGATGGTGTGGTTCCAATCTTTTTCGCTACCTCCTGACGTTCCATAAAGCTAAGGTGAATAAACTTAGACAAAAGTTCCCAGTCTAAAACATTGCGATGTGGATTACTAAGACCACGCTTTTTACTCTGCATCATCCTATGAACAACCCAGTCAGAAATGCATTAATATCGAGGAAAGAATATTATTAATGGCAATTGTGGTTATAACCATTATAACCATTATCTATCATCATTACTATCACTACCATTATCATAATATTCATAAGCAACAAAAGACCATCACACCACTACTACCACCACAATCATTACCATCATTACCACCACTACCATCACTGCCATCTCCATTACCACTATCATCACATTCACAACCATTACCACAATTATCTTCATCACTAGCAACCATTACCATCATTACCACCACTACCATCATTACCACCACCATTACCACAACCATATTCATCACTACCACCACCATTGTTACCACCATCACAATCACCATTACACCACTACCGCCATCTCCATTACCACAACCATATTCATCACTACCACCACCATTGTTACCACCATCACAATCACCATTACACCACTACCGCCATCTCCATTACCACAACCATTACCACAACCATATTCATCACTACCACCACCATTACCATTACCCATTACCACCACCATTACCATTACCACTACCATTACCATTACCATTACCACCACCATTACCATTACCACTACAACCACCATTACCACTACCACCACCATTGTTACCACCATCACAATCACCATTACACCACTACCGCCATCTCCATTACCACAACCATTACCACAACCATATTCATCACTAGCACCACCATTGTTACCACCATCACAATCACCATTACACCACTACCGCCATCTCCATTACCACAACCATTACCACAATCATATTCATCACTAGCACCACCATTGTTACCACCATCACAATCACCATTACACCACTACCGCCATCTCCATTACCACCACCATTACCACAACCATATTCATCACTACCACCACCATTGTTACCACCATCACAATCACCATTACACCACTACCGCCATCTCCATTACCACAACCATTACCACAACCATATTCATCACTACCACCACCATTGTTACCACCATCACAATCACCATTACACCACTACCGCCATCTCCATTACCACAACCATTACCACAATCATATTCATCACTAGCACCACCATTGTTACCACCATCACAATCACCATTACACCACTACCGCCATCTCCATTACCACCACCATTACCACAACCATATTCATCACTACCACCACCATTGTTACCACCATCACAATCACCATTACACCACTACCGCCATCTCCATTACCACAACCATTACCACAATCATATTCATCACTACCACCACCATTGTTACCACCATCACAATCACCATTACACCACTACCGCCATCTCCATTACCACAACCATTACCACAATCATATTCATCACTACCACCACCATCATTTCCACAACTACACCATCGTTATCATAAGCAACAACAACAGCATGACAATCTTATCACTAACACTACTTCCATTACCACTTATACCACCATCATCCCACTCATAAGCAACCGCAAGACCACCTTACCACTCAGTACCACCATTACCATCAATACTTCCTACATCTTCACCATTACCACTATCATCATCATCATCATCATAAAAAACAACAGCAAGACCGCCTTACCACTACCACCATTACCATCAATACCTCCTACATCTTCACCATTACCACTATCATCATCATCATCATCATCATAAAAAACAACAGCAAGACCTCCTTACCACTACCACCATTACCATCAATACTTCCTTCATCTTCACCATTACCACTATCATCATCATCATCATCATCATAAAAAACAACAGCAAGACCGCCTTACCACTCAGTACCACCATTACCATCAATACTTCCTACATCTTCACCATTATCATCATCATCATCATCATCATCATAAAAAACAACAGCAAGACCGCCTTACCACTACCACCATTACCATCAATACCTCCTACATCTTCACCATTACCACTATCATCATCATCATCATCATCATAAAAAACAACAGCAAGACCACTCAATGATATACTTATACACATTGCCCTCACGATTACTATCCCAACCAGCCTGATTTGGTATCAACCGATCATCGATCCGCAGATAGCATTTAATAACTAACTCACTTCTAACCAACCATGTTTATATTCATCCAAATGGCCTCCCAACAGAATAATTGAAATGCGCACATCAAAGTCATCATAATCATCATCATTATCGATATACCTGAACGCTTTTGGATTAAGTCCAGCCACATGTGGAATACAGTCTACTAGTTTGGTCTGTAGCATGTGTAAACGTCGATAGGTTTTCTCGGTCATGGGGAGTAAAACCCCCAAGCCACCATCAAGTGTACCTGACGAGCAATCATACATTGAGGTGCGGACTATTAAGGGGTCTGTTTATAGGAAGGACAGTTGTCCCTGCTAGTCGGGATAACTCGTTTGTTTTCATTTCCTAGGGACACTGTTCATATAAGCAGCCCTAGTCACCCATGTACGTGCTTGCACATTAAGTACGTTGTACTTAACCTTTCACTTTTAAATGGTCAGTTAAACACTGTAAATGCCTTGTCTATCATCAAAAAATATTTACTAGTAAAAATGACCATTTTGTCGTGCACCAACGATAACATATAGAGGCCCTACCTATGTTTATTCTCGTTCATCTTGGCCCCTTTTTTCTAGGTTCGATTTCCTTTACAGATGCGCCTCTTTCATGAAAAGCCCAGGAAAAACAGCTTCAGGCATTCATTTTACAAATCCCTGCGCGCCCGGGACTTCTTGAGAAGGCTTGCGCGTCGAGTGTTGATGAAACATTATGATAAAACTGAATTTATTCAAATAATAAACCTGGCACGTACATTTGTAAAATGAGGAAGAGAATGTTATTTTAAGGTCGCATTTCCCATCTATTCTTGTAATACACTGTTGTGTTCCGCTAGCTTAAGTGCCAATTTGCTACCGCTTGCGTCAATGTTAATAAACATGACGTCATTACGTCAAAGCGAATAAATGTGCCGTCTTTACTGGTCCAATAACGCAAACAGTGCGAACTTACCGAAATACGTGAGTTGTCGAAGATCTTTAGCTTTCTCTCCACTTGCTTTTTCACTTGCTTTTGCTCGGATTCGGAATAAGGATGTCACGTGACTGCCAATATTGATATCTGCTCTCTGAAGCAGCCGCTGACCACCAGCACTCTCAATTGCTGGAAAGAGAACAAAAGTTTTTAGTTAACTTATTGGGAATACTGAATTTATGGTAACAATGTATTTTATAAGTGGTCATCAGTTTTACTTAACGTGATCGAATGATACATATCTACAAATCTATACCACAGGAAGCCCAAGCTTGAAAAAAGGAACGATAATTTATCGCTACATACATTTACTATAAATGTGGAAATATCGAGCTTCGGTTCTCTGTGTCCAACGTGTGCGTAGCTAACGCTAAGGAGGGAAGGAGGGAAAGGACTTTTCCAAGCCCCTCTTCTAGTAGTGTCAACTAGGCCAACTACGCAGGCTAACAAACAAAGAACCAAGCGAAAGTAAAACGAAATGGAGTGCCTTTAACTATAATCATATAATATTTACTTGTAGAATCTCTAAGCACAAGCAAAACGACTGCAAGTGTTCGACTGTGTTCTCTGGATAACTCTAAGTGGAATATGATTAGCCATAGGTAAAGCAGGGTCAACACTGTTAGCGGTTCGTTTACACCGCAACATCTTGATGACACTCTTACGAAATATCCTGCTTTGAAAGGCGTAGATACATGGATTTGAAGCTGCGCTTACTGCTGTTAATATCTGATTAACTCTGTGTACAACAGAACCCAATCCAAACTGATCTCCAAGATACGTTACCACAGCATAGTAAACTAGCCCTGGAAACCATGTAATGAAGTATACTAGTGTCACTAGAATGACAATCTTGGTGACTTTCTTTCTAGAGCGATACAACACGCGCTGGTTAATAGATGAAGTCCATTTTCTTCCCCATAACACTACGATAACTCTAGTGTAAGAGTAGGTCATGAAGGTGAATGGGACAAGGCCAACTAGTATAAACCATAATAGACTGTAAGCTTTGGATAACTCAATACTAAACCATGCCTCGATACAAAAATCTTGATCGACACTGTATATACTGGTGATGAACAACGGGACGTTGAGCAGCAAGGAAGTTGACCATGATATAATGATGTACAGTTTAATTTTTGCTATAGTGACACGTTGTATTGTCTTGTAAGGATAAACTACAGCGTAGAACCGTTCCAAAGCGATGGATACCAGAGTGAAAACAGATGCCGCACCTCCAACCCATGTTATGTTACCTCCAGTGAGAAACTTACAGAACAAGTCACCGGTGATTCCATGTGGATGTTCAAACGCATGGATCACGAGAAAACGAGGAACGAGAAAAGCCGAAAACAACGCATCACAAACCGCGAGATTTGCGATGAGGAAATTGACTGGTTTTCTTAAAAGATGGTTTCGCCCAACTACCAATATCACAAAACTGTTTCCTACTAAACTAAACAAGACTAAGATTGAGAAAACAGCGGTGATAGCAACTTCTACAGCGGTTAGCATTGTAATTATGAGATCGTTGAGGAAGTCGCTCTCACTTTATGCTAACAAGAACTGGATCGCCTTCTTGTGATCATTATCAACTACTTTACAAAAGTCATAATGGGGAACTTGTTAATCAAACACAAAGGCCTGAAAACTGTCATTAACACGGAAATCAGCTCGGCGGGTTTCAAAACTGTATTAGAATAATGAACGGAGACAGTTTCGCTTGTATTTTTTAAATGCTCGTTCCTTTTATTTATACTTAACTAAATGGGAACAATGTTCGGTTTTGTTGAGAAAACTTGTTATATAGTTTAAGAATGAGTATAAAATACATCTGGACCAGATGGTATCTGTTAAGAGAAGACAATATAAACACTTAAACGGCCTCATAGGTCGCACAACTGCGTTTCTCCTACTGGTCTTCATCAAAACTGAATTGACAAACTCATAATTTAATTTCACTTTAATTTCTATTTTATTCCAAGTGTTAAAATCTCTTTTCTTGTGTGAAATGTGAAGTTATACATCCTGGGTTTAAAAGCGGGGGTGACATTTGTCACCTAAAACATACTAGTTACATAAACAGTTATTAAGTCCTCACTTGAAGGTTAAACACCTGTCATCGACATTTTCTTTCATTAGAAATTTTAGAAATTTTTGTTATTATTTATTTATTATTTATTTATATGTCTTTCTTTCTAGTAGTTAGTTAGATACACGATCCCATAAGCAATGAGCTTTAATTCTTATCGTGTTAAAATAACGTTGATGTATGTATGTATGTATGTATGTATGTAGTATGTATTAGAAATAAGAAGCCTGAACAGCTCAGCCACTGAAAACCATCAATTGTTTCCTATTCTTTCTTCATCAATTGTAGTATTTCTGCTAGTAGTCAAAGGGCCCTTTGCATCATCCCACTAGTCACATGATGGAAAAATATATATACTGAGAGATCACCATTTACACTGAGACATCTGAAACAAAGACGAGTCAAGCTTGATTGTTTGAAGTCCTTTTTGTTTCAAATTAATTCAGTATGGCGGATTTTGTATCATGTGACTAATTAATGCAAAGGCCTATGCATGGTTACCACAACAAAACCGATCACAAAACTCCCTGACTTTTTCCTGGCTTTTCCTTGACTAAAGTTTAATTTTCCCAATATTCAGTAGCCTATGTTTTCAATTCAAATGACTCTTCTCATCAGCTAGCAAATTGAGTAGATAGACAATGATATAAAACCATTTACACCAGCTAGGAGGGAACCATACATTTTCAAGTACTGTGTGAACAATAAAATTCCCTGACTTTCGCTCAAAATCTATTTTTTTCCTGACTGAAAGTAGGAATTCCCTTACTCTCCTGACCTTGTGAAAAAATTTTTCCCCGACTTTCCCCGACCTGTGGCAAGCATGCTATGACTTACATATTCTCATTGATAACGCACACACGTTGTTTTCTTTTTTCATTCATACAATAACGACAGTTTTCACCATTAAAACTAATTTGAAAAACATTTCCTTCAAAGTGAACACCTTTAGAAAAGTGATCAGTCACCCTCAAGCCGGATCCAAATATTAAAGGATAATTGATTATGTTTCAAGATTGTCTTACCTTCTGGTTGGTACGTGAAAAGTACCAAGTTTTGTTCCACGTCTGAAGCTGGAAAATAGATAAAAACATTTTGTAGTGCTTCTGCATCTCCATTTATTTAAAAACACTTATTGGCTGTGAGGACCCTCTCATCTGCTCTCTTTCTATCTTGGATCATTTTTACACAATCACAATCCTCTAACGAGTTCGAGAGGCCTTCTACTACTATGCAAACTCTCCACGGACACCGGTCTGTTGATTGTGCGATAAAATCGTCTGTTTGATAAAGACAATCTCGGCACGGTAGGATTATTAGACAAGTGTTTCCATATGGGGTAAATTTTCACGATGACGAAGAAGATGATGATGAGCTTTAGTTGTAACGATCAGGAACACCAAGTCATGTGCTCTTCTGATCCTTTTGATTCAAAGAGAAATCATAATTTACTATGTGAAACTACGTACCCAAGAAACCCAGCTGTGTTCCATCAATAAAGAATTCTGTGCCATATACCTCTAGATTGTGTGGGTCCTGTTGGAAATGGTATGTCAATAAAAGGCACGAGACAGAACGAAAAACTACATTGATACGCTATCCACATTTTACTCTCATTACTGACCTTGCTCACAAAGGCTAACGTTTTGGTTTCTTCCTAAAGTGTAGTAAAGTAGAGAAGATCATTAATTATTCGGACTTATTTAATTCAGTGAAATATCTCCTAATAATTTGACAATGATCTTTTATTCAATATATTCCTTATTTCTGTGCGTCTGTACTCTCACAGATGCACAGATGACGTCAAAATGCGATAAAAACGACGCTATACGAGATCGAGACGAATTCAAGTGGCGTGCTGTTCTTACTACATTTTGATGTCTTTTATGTAGCTATTAGAATATAGGCGCATGTAAAATAGAACCTGTTTTATATTTCATCAAACTACTTCAACCAATGAGAGCGCCGTAATATGCTGTGATGACATCCGTGTGTCTGTTCTTTAATCACACATGGTTCTCGACCAATCAGAATGCGCGTAATATTCTATGACGACATCCGTGTGTCTGTTTTTTAATCACATATGGTTCTCGACCAATCAGAATGCGCGTAATATTCTATGACGACATCCGTGTGTCTGTTTTTTAATCACACATGGTTGTCGACCAATCAGAATGCGCGTAATATTCTATGACGACATCCGTGTGTCTGTTTTTTAATCACACATGGTTCTCATCCAATCAGAGCGTGCGTAATATACCACTTGTTATAATACAATCTGAAGATCACCGTCAATGTCATCATTATGACGATTACTTTTTGCAGAACTCACCTGCAAGCGTAGCAGTGTTATACTCTTAACAAGATCTGCCGCCAGGACAAAATTCCTGATGGTGACAAGCGAGTGAATGTACAGCTGAGTATCGATGAAGGCCATTCCTATCAAATCGTTGTTTTCAAAATTCCATATGTATATCTGAAACAGTGACACCATATATCATTACGTTGGTACTGACACGTAAAGATTACGTTGGTATTACGTTGGTACTGACACGTAAAGACGACGAAAACGTGAGCGGGTTTGTTTTAATAAGTGCGTCGTCGTTTTCGAGGTTGAATTTGGCAAGAACATCAGCTAGAGCTTTCTTTGCGCCCAGCTAAAACGTAAAAACGACAGACAAAGAGAAACGTGGTCACGCCTCTTCGTTAAACAAGGTCTATTTTTTCAAATACCCAAACACGCGTACCGTAACCAGATATTGCGGACAGTATTGGTTTCCCAATAGACAGAAACCCCATACATTGTCCCCTCACTGTCTGTATTAGGAGTTCAACAATACTTATCGTACGAGCCGCAGGTACTGGAGAAAATAAGATAAAACTTGATTGTCAAAGTCACATGGAAGCACGACGAGTACAGTCCTATAGTGCTCACCTTCTGTCCTATACCGCTGACAAGATAACCGTTAACTTGATTAAGAGCTGTAACGGGACCCTTTTGTTCCTTGTCGTAAAGAAGCTAACAAGATAAACAAGAATGAATAGATGAATGAACAACTGAAAGAACGAAAACAAACAAACACATACAAACAAACAAACAACGTTCTTCGGAGGGGGAAGGGTAGAATTCTTAGTGTCATCGTTTTCTGCTAATAGTTACCTTGAATTTATTTTTGGTCAGTGGTTGGCCTGGTTCAGGAACTACTTCAATAATGTCAAAGATCAGGATCTGAAAACAAAAAATATTTGTGAGCATAGCCACGACATTGTCATATTGCTACGATGATAAAATGAGCAGCCTTCATGTAAAGAAACACCGCGATGGATTATTAACATGTTATTACATGGTGTCGTTATCTGCTTTTCTACTCATTTCTACATGAGGGTCTCAATGCGGTGGTGGATATTACGGTTAACGGTTAACCCTATTGTGACCCTCCTACATTTCCTCATGTTTTGTTTGTTTCTTTTCCTTTCTCATCAGTCTTAAATTTTCCAGAACTAAATAAATACTACTTGCTGTTCCACTACTGCCAAATTCCTCTTCATACAACATGGTAGCACCAACATTAATAAACCCCTTGCGCTCAGTGTAAAATAACAAATACTACTTACCCTACCCCTACTGGCAAATTCCTCTCCATACAACATGGTAGTACCAACACAAATAAACCCCTTGCGTCCAGTGTGCGTTTCTTGACTGTGTAACATCAGGTTTTTCATGGTGGTCACGTGTTCCCATTCATCAAGATCATGACTGAAATACAAGTCACGTGAGTATACGTTGTCATGGAAACTCAAGCGTATAGGTTTACGGGTTAAGCGATCGTTGCTATAGAAACTTAGGCAGGTGACAAGCTTTTTATTAACTTATTCAAGTACTGTGAGGATGTCCGTGGGATTTCCTTCAGCAAAATCGCCAGTGTTTGTATATGGTATTTTAAGAGCTTTGCTTGAAATGAGCGAGCTTTGCGTAAAATGAGTGAGCCTTGCGTAAAATGAATGAGTGTTCCGTAATATGAATTAGCCTTCCGTGAGGTGGACTACAGGAAGAACGCACTTCTTTATCACTTATTTTACGAAGATTAATGGAAATGAGCCCGAGCAGCACCAAATAACATGATTTCAAAGTATTTACCGTGTTGCGCGCGCAAATCCACCGTGTTTTAGTCAGCTTACCGTGTATTAGGAATGATTTCCCAACTTAAAGGCGACATTAGTTGTATGGTAAACTTTTCCATTGAAGGATAAATAAATCGAGAATCTGAAAAAATCACAAAAATAAATAAATAAATAAATAAACATCTCGGTAAAATGATAACGCGCGCGCGCGATTAAATTTTGCTCGCGCAGTTTGTTGACGTATGAAGCGCTTGTAACGGTTTTAAAACTTCGAATCAAAACAACGAAAACGACCACATAGACGATCAAACAGTCATGGCTTCATTCCCAAAGACACCATTTTCATCGACAGCGCACGTTTCTCCTAACAACATAATAGAAAGGCCACCAGCAGAAGGCAATGATGTGCCAGAAGATGTCGAGAAACACAGAGAGAAAGATCTCGCTAACATTCCCACAACTGCGGCAGCAGAAAACATGGAGCACCACAAGGAAGTAGATGCACAATGTTTGAAGAATATGACTGTGCTTGTTAAGATTGAAGATTGTGAATGTGGTAGTCAAGTTAGGAAAGACAACCAAACTTCACCGGATTCCCGAGAGAAACTCATTTCAAGTGTGGCAGCTTCGCTAGTGGAAGACACCATCAAAGCCGCGAAAACTGCGGTGTTGAAAGATGTGACTGTTGTAGTCAAGTTTGGAGAATGTGACTTTGGTAGTCAGGTTACGAAGAACGAAACTAGCGGAGAAGAACTCATTTCAAGCGTGGCAACTTCGCTAGTGGAGAACACTATCAAAGCCGCCAAGACCGCGGTTCTACAGCAGGAAACCCAAGACCAAGATGTCGAGGAGGAAGAGGATGAATGCTATGGTATACTAGGCTTAAAAGAACTATTCATTCAAAATGTTGCGGCTTTGTTAGTAGAAGACACCATCATAGCAGCCGACATGGAACTTAACAGAGACGATACTGCAGAATCCATCAAAAAACAAAGAATTCATCGAGATATTTTTTATATGTTCCTTCTCAAGATACGGGACATTACCACCAAATATTACCCCGGACAGGATCCACGGATTAAGTGCAGGCTCGGCAGCACTTGGCCTTTAATGGAAAATCCAGAAAATAGTCCAACTGTTTGGGTTGGATCTCTTTATAGGTTCCTTCTTACTATGGATATTTTAAGCAACACTTTCTACACACTCAAAAAGCAACAAAGCGAGGATACCCCACAGGCATCGTGTTTGAGAAATGTCTACGTGGAATATCTCCCATATTATTTTCATTACATACAAGTCCATGGCTGGCAAAACTACAAAACGTATACCGAAATTGAAGATTCATTTTCCAAGTGTCAGTGTGATTATATGATTTAATCAGTGAACATCTATCCCAGTAAATTGCTTTTTTTAAGAGTAAATTGGAATCCGACCACTAACAAAACTTTTCACTAAGCCAACAATGCCTGTACATGTACTCGACTTGTGATTTCTAAAATAAAGCTACTTCTTTGCGTGTCAACTAAGTCATCAATCCATTGTGTTTCTTTTCTGTGAAAAAAGTGAGGCAGGAATGAGGGGAGAGTGGAGATATCAGTAAACCAACCTCTAATGGTGTCAATAAACTCCTTGTCTTCTGCAGTAGCACGTGGGATGTGTTTACATGGTTCTTGTTCACTTGTTACTATAGCGTAGGTCTGAAAAACAACACCATACAATGAATGAATTTTATGCCACTTCTAAAATACGGTAGACATTTGATGACCACTGCATTCCATACGTGCTGGGATTAGCCTAGGTTATATGAAAGTTTTAAAATATTTGAGATATAACGCGCGCGCGCTGATCGGCTGGCTACCATGTATACATCAGGACAGAGACATGACTCCCACAAAAACGCTGAAAATATTTTATAAAAGCAATATAAAACAATCGCTTATGTCTGTACTGTGATATAAACACTCTGGAAGATGCATTGGCGAAGATGCATTGCTTTTCTCTTACTCTACATCTTCCATTGTGTTCATATCACAGTACAGAGACATGCGCGCATAAAATTAACGATAGATACCTTGCTTTCTCTGTTGTAAGCCACCATGTGTGGTGTACACCGTAAAGGTACTTTACGTACAGGCCATGGTGAATCGTAACTTAGATGAGTAGGGAGAACAGAGATACGAAGCTCACCCTGAAATATCGTAAAAAAAACTTTGAAACTTAGTTCAAACGTCGAACGTTTGTCGCGTCGAATGCATTGAAAACAATGGATAATTAGACGGCCTTCTTTGATGTTATTAGATTCGACGCGGCAAAAGTTCGACGTCTGAACTGGGCCTTAATCACACGTTTTCATATGCTTTTGACTTCACTTGGTACTTGTTTATAAGCTTTCATTACTGTTTTGCCCATTTCCCTATGAAACAGCGATGGACATGGAAAGGGACAAACCCCTGAATATGTGAATAATTACTCGTGCTACCTACAACTGCCTCTACAACTGTGCTGCGGTCGTCAAACGAGCAAGCGTACAAAAATTACCCCGAAGGCCTTTGCAAGCAAGCTGTTACAAATTTCAAATTCTGTTGCAGGCCGTAGAAAGCAGTTCTACTTTTCGTGAAACCGTCTCGTGAAACCGACCCGGGGAAAGTTTCAGCTAAATGACCATGTTACACAGTGTAATGCGTTGTGAAACTCGGCGATCAAGGCAAGTTTCAGAGAAAAGTTTCAGCATTTAACAACGCCTTAAGTCGGACTTCGTCGTAGCCCAAGTGAACGCTATTATAGCGTCTTGTTGAATTAAAAACACAATTCTTGTGTTCCATCTATAAAGTACAAACACATTGCAGTCCTCTAAATCTAGACAACTGTGCTTGATTGGAGAACACGTGTATTTGTAAAGTGATATATGCTTACCCTTGTGTTAAAGTACAAAAAGCCTTTAGGACAGTTAACGTTATGAAAGGCGGCAAAACACGTGACTGGACCATCAATGCTCATTGGATGACATCGAAACGCTCCACGATTGGTTACAAATATCCAGTGTGGAAAACTACCACAAACAAAAACCTGAAAGTAAAGCAGGATGTTTCACACTAATGTTTTCTCGACAAAGTATGATCTTCTAGCAAGCCACCAATGCAGCCATTCCTCCAACAAATGCCGGGGGGGGGGCACTCCCATATATTTGCTATATGGGGATACTCCGCCCTAAAGGGGTATACCTTTTTGAGGCCAGAGGGATAGAAAAGTGTAGGAAATTTGCAATTTTGGGTATTGAGGTTTTTCACGTGACGTCATATCCATTGTTTGCCCCATACTGGCGGGCAAATTTGTGATGAGTTTGGCGTTTTATCGAAGAGTTTGGAAATTTAGAAAGTCGCTGGAAAGCTTGATAAATGTCCATGTTTGTATAACCAATTCATTCCTTGTGATTTTTCCACTGTTTTCGCTTTCCTCGGCTTACGTTTGCCCGCCAGTATCACGTGACTGAAAAACCTCAATACCTAAGGATAGGAAATTTGCAAATTTTGGTATCGAACAGGGTCCTAGTATAAAAAGGGTTGCTCATGTAAGTATCGTGGCCTTAGAAATAGTTTTTCAACATAAAATAATCACTGTTAACTGTTAAGTTATAAACAAGCTAAAAGGTATATTAAATGGGTTACCTTCTTGCCAAAATTTGGTATATTAAAGGGTAAGGCGTCGAGAGTGTGGGTGGAGCATCCTCATACAAAATGCCTGGGAATGGCCCCCGCAGCTTGGAAAAGCTGTGTACAAACAACTTAGCCATCCAGCGTTTTGTAAGCATTGTGTTTGGTAACCAAAGGAAGCTCACCTGATGGAAAGATTTTAACCAAAAACTTACCCCAGAATATGAGGATACATCTTCAAACACTCGTAGATTTGCCACCTTGGTTTTTACTATACCAAATGAAAATAGGATATCAATCCACTGAGTTACAAATGCATTGTATTTAGCCAATCACATTTTGTCTTATGCATCGCTGTTTGACAAGGCAACAGGAATATATCTATGCACTCTGGGTAGCTAAAAAGACATGCCATCAATTTTAATGGTAATCAATGTCTCTGTGTTAAACTTTACCTTCAGGTTCACTAGTCTTTTCTTTTGGAGGTTTAGCCTTCTTCTCGCGTATTAAGACAGTGTGTTGCACCTTGGAGAAACATTAAAATGTTGAATTATATGTTGCAGAAAGACAGTTGCAATCGAACAGGTAAAAACACAGGGGAAAGAGGGACCATATAGCTGAGTTAGCCTGTGAACAGGCTCTTGGGGAAGGGAAGGGGAAGGCAAGGGAAGGGAAGGGGGAGGCGAGGGGGGAGGGAAGAGGGGGGAGGGAAGAGGGGGAAGGGGAGAGGCTCTCCCCTTTCCCCTCTTCCCTTCTCCTCCCCTCCCCTTCTCCTTTCCCTTCCCTTCCCCTCCCCTCCCCCTCCCCCTCCCCCAGAGCCTGTTCACAGGCTAAGCTGCGTCAATACAGATTAGTTGGAGGCCAGGAATAAGTTTACTGTTGAGCAATGCAAGTAAATGTTTATACAAAATCAGAAGATGATATTGCCACTTCTAAAATTCCCTGTAACACTAACCCTTTTAAAGCGAATGTTGAGATGTCCTTCCACTGCTGTGTCAGTAAATGGGAATGCTTCATAGATGAGTAAGTCTTGGTCAACCAAAGCAACTAGAGTCACTCTTTTCTTCATGTAGCCAAGACCAGTTAAGAGAACTTCTTTCACCATGAGAGATTCATCATCACGAACACTCGTGCCAGCACTGTGAGAATTTATAATAATTTGCATTTATTTTAAGGGGATAAGATTTAAACAGTGGCTACCTCTAAAATTTAATGTTCTAATATACATATATGTAAAGGCTTGCCAAAATACAGCATGCCTGCTAAAAATACACACCATATTAGTTGGATAGTCAACTAATAAATTATTTATTATACAGTTCTGCAAAGACCTAAACCATTTTTGCTGTTTTTATCACAATTTTTCAACTTTGTAAATGCGTGATATGATAATGGAAGGCCAATCAAATGTCACTGACTCAATATCTTTTTCTTTTGTGTAGATCTCGTACTTTTTTGTAGAGTTGTATAATAAATCGTATTGCATTACTCAATACATAACACATGCTTTTTTCTGAGGAGGGAAAATGAAGAAACTGGACTTGAACCAGTATTGCAGCAGTGAATGACCAGCATTCTCACTTCTCAGCCAACCATGCCACCAAGGTTTCTAGACAAATTACTGTACAGTTGAACTTCTACACAAAAAACCACCAAAGGGACAGATTTAGTGGTTGACATGGAGGAAGACATTGACCTCCATGTATCCTACCTTGCTCCTGTGCCAGTATCATGAATGTCTACAAGCACTTTTGGTGCCATGTTGAAGTTCTTGACATAGAACACCAGCTTGAAGTCAGGTAAAGTGTAGATTTCTATCACTCCATTTTGTCTGCACAAGACACACCAGTAGGTTGGCTTGACTGGTTCTTCTTTAACGTCAGGGACAGGGGCACTGAACAGAGTAGTAATGAAAATATTATCTGACAATTAGAAAAAATGTAAAAGGGTAGGAAATGAAGAAAATCAAATGAGGGTAGAAGAAAGAGGAGAGAGGGGAAAGGGAGGGAGGGAGGGAAGAAGGGAGAGAGGGAAGAAAGAGAGAGGGAGGAAAGAAGAGGTATGGAGGAAGGAACGAAGGAAGGAAGGATACAACGAAGGAAGGAAGGGGGAAGGGATGAGAGCGGGAGAGGGAGGAAAGATGCAAGTAAGCAAGGATAAAGGAGAAATAGAAAGGAAAAGAAATGAGCAGAGATGAATCCAAGAGTTCAAGTCATACTTTGGTTTAGTTGGTATGTTGGTCTCTACTGGATCAACTGCAAATGGTAATGATGAATCTCCATATAACAACTCATCTTCGTCATCTATCTCAACTTTTCTGTTTCAAACAAACATAATAATATAATTATAATATATAATAATATAATATAATTTTTAACTTCTATAGCGCATTTTCCATGGCTCAATGATCAAATGCACTTAAATTAATATTAATAATAATAATAAATTATTATTTATAGGACGCAAAATGCATGTGAATATGCTCTAATGCACCTTAAATAATTATAAAAGTAAATTATTACAAAAAAGAGCTAAATGAATTTAAAATACATACTTATATAATATTAAAAGAACAAATAAATCCTGTAAAATCCTATAAGAACTAAAAGTGGGATATATGTAATTATTATATGGCTAGATAATTTCCTGAATTCTGATTGGCTAACGCATGGTCTGTATTTTGCCATATCAGGACCGCTGACTCCCGGACGAAAAGAAAAGTTTGCGTTTGGCAATTGTTTTAGCGGGACTTCTCAAAGCCATATAATAAATACATTATGAACCTCGCTTGCTCGGTCTGTATGAGAAAATATCAGACCTTGGTCTTTTTGTACAGACCTCGCTGCGCTCAGTCCGTACTGTTAAGACCTCGGTCTGATATTTTCCCATACAGACCTCGCGCTCGGTTAATAACCCTTTAATATACTATTCTTATCATTGAAAATGGACCTTGCGGTCAATGTCTGAACCTAGCTAGTATTATCATAAATTAAGTATATAAACCAGTAAAAGGACTAATTAAATGCTTCTACAAAAGAGAAGATCTCAGATATCTGCTTTTAAAGTCACAGTATCACCTATTCTTCCCATTTGATAATAAGCAGCTTAGAGCACAAGACTTTCTGATTTAGTCTTGTACCAATACCAGTACACGCTCACTAGATACCAGAAACACATAACTCAGTGTGCTGGATATAGCAGAGGCCTATATAGGGACTGATACTATATGCTTATACGACTACAGCAATATAAGACTTGTATAAAGCTGTAAGGGTTTTGAATTATGGGAATGAATGGGTGTCAGATCTTTTACATTATCATCACTGATCTTCTTTACAATAGACAATTTTATAAAATATTAAGAGATAAGGGTAAAGCAATTAAATACTTTGTAAACACCTAGTTTACATGACCTAATGTTTTTGTTTTCATTTCTCTAGAGGCACTAAAAAGATGGTAACAGTTAGGCCTACAGTACAATGTAGATCTGAAATTCTAATATCTTCACATCAACAGGGAGTATATAGATATTTGAACAAACATTGACCCTTTCAAAATCATCGAACCTAGAAGCTGAGACCGAAATGGCTCCTGGGTCCACCAGTAAGACATTGATTTCTATAAATTCGTTACATAATTATGTTTGGAATACTAAAATTATGTCTCAGTCATTGTTTGAGACATCCTCATCCATGCACTTCTTTAAAATCATCTAATAAACAAATTTCCCAGTGTTTATTTTGGTCTCAGCTTCTATGCTTTGAAGGGTCAATGTTTGTGCAAATAGCTAATGTAAAAATAGAATATTTGAAATAGAACATACATCTTTGGTGCAGGTTGTTGTGGTTGTTGTTGTGGTAAATGGACATCAGGTTTTGTTTGTTTTTCTGTCGTTAGTAATCCACTAATGTCTTGGTAGGTACAACAAGCACAAACACTAGAACCCTATGGAGGCAAAAAATGTAAGAGAAAAACAAAAAGTAAAAAGAGAAACAACAACAACGACAAAAATAGCAGCTGAAAAAAAAATGTTTGACAGCATATTTCAACTTTTTGTTTTCATTGTAACTTGATTTCCATGATCACCTCTGTCAGCACTTTAAAGGCTTCCCATTGCATGATTTTATTTAGAACTCCAGAAGTCTTAACCTTCTTTTCGTGGTAATTGAAGAGAAAGAGAGATGGGCGTACCAGTTTACAAGATACGAGTTTCAGGCATGGCACTCCTAACTTTGACATGCCACCTCTAGCATCCAAAACCAGGATTACCTATTCAGAACGTCACCCATGCTAAACATTTTTATACAAATTGAGGGTACCATACCATAAGGCACAGCCTGTGCCCAGATTTAGGGATGCTGTGCCCAAAACACTTATCACATAAACCAGGCTATCATAATGTAATGTCAGTAATACCTGTCTTATCGGTGGTCTTGACACAGTAAGTGTTGGTCCATTACTGTCTTTAGTGAATTCCAAGAAGATAACAGAACCATCTGCTGTCATGAGTACTGCATATGGGTCAGCTACAGAACACCATACGATTGATGACAAGCCTGAATCCATGGGAATATGCTGGACTTGATTGACTGTGGAAATTATTGATGAGAAACATTTATAATAGAGATGTTACCCTATATATCCCCTGTATGTTCAATATAGTTGTCCACTACATGCCTCTCAAGCACTGTGGTCAACGATTATTTACATTGTGTATGATGTGTTGTTGAGGACTTTTATGCTTTGTCCAGGTCACTTTCCTTTCTCATCAATGTGAATTGATGCCCACTTAAATGTATATTCAAAAATATTGGATACACTGGTATCCAGGTTTAAAGAAAGACATGACCCCTGCATAAGCTTTGGAGGTCCAGCTTTGAACTTTTATAATGTTATATTTAAAGAGTACAAATTAACAATACATTACCTCCTTCAAGAAGTCGAATTCCCTGGGGTGTAACTTGCAAGATGTAGCTACCATTGCCAAGATTACCAGCAAAGATTGTAGAATGTTGTGTAGTAAAACCAGAATTATCCAACTCCATGATCTCTTGTTCTGTCTTTAACACCATACTTGAATCTTGACGACTTAGTATTAGGAATGAATGATAATTGGCATCTTCTACTGACTGGTCATTCTAAATAAGAATAATAACAGTAACAAAAGTTAAATGTAATTAAATAACCTAAACATTGGTTTTGACGCCACCCCAATCCTCGACTTAACAGAGAAAAGGAGGAGGAAAAAAGAATATGTACTTATTGACTGAGTGGGAGGGCTAGATGGGAAAATATTTGGCTCCAGGTTGTGCCATATGGACGGAGTGCAGTAAGGTCTGTACAAATGACCAAGAGCCAAATATTTTCCTGTCCGACCTGACCTAACTCAGTTAATAAGCATTTTATCATATGACCTGTTTTTTCATTACAAAAATTGCTAAAAAACTCTCAAATAGAAATAGATATAGCATGCGGAAATGAGCAGGACCATATGGGTTTTTATGGTCCACTCAAGCAAAGCCGTACGGCCCTGATCACATCTTTTTTTCCAAAGGTTTTATTAAGAGCACGCAAGCAGGGAAATACGGGTGATATGATAAATAAAATGTTGACTGACCTTGTCATGAGATAATACTGTCCACATGTCAGTACATCCTGGTAATTCAAATGTCGTCACAACTTGTGGTCGTACAGTTCTCTGGACACAAAGAGAAAAATGGAGATGTTCACATGTGACAATCATTACAGAGATACTCTTCCTTAATGGCTGTACAGTATGCTTGGCTGACAATCTCCATTCTGACAATTAACATCTCTTGGTAAAATAACACTTCTCAAATACTGACAGCAACACTGCTAGTTCCAAGAGTGTTTTCCCACTGTATTTGAATGCAGTGTTCACAGTAGAATAAATATAATATAAATTGATACAAGCTTGCACCTGTAAAACGGTAAGGGCACCATTCTTGCCATACCCTGAACATGAAACAAGCTCAACATCAGGGTCTTGCGATTCTGAAAACTGCAAATAAATCAAACAAAAGTCAAATAATATTTATTATATAAATTTATATAAAAATATGAAGCAGTACCAATGTTAAAAATACAGAAGAATTTCTACAAACTTACCTCTTCCTGTAGTATTTGAAATCAAATTGTAGAAACATGCAAAGAGATAAAAGTATAGAGAGTGTATTAGCAAGTTATAAATCTACATTCAAAAACACATATACATGTACAGTATCCCAAGGTTGTTCAAAAGTTAAGAAAATTGTTTTTATGACAAATGCAACTAGACTCTACTGTGGAAATAAATGTAAAGACTTACAGAGAGAAATCCTGGTTCACCCATATCAAGGCATGTGCAAGGTCCAATGTTAAGCAAGCTGTCACACACCTAAAGAAATCAAGATACAATTGAAGAAAAATGCAACCAGTTAAAAAACTCAAATCCCGATTCCTCATTTGTTCATCCATCTATTTATTCATTTGGCTATTTCACTTTAAAACAATAATACTGTGAAAACATAATCAAGACAATCACCTCAAAAGTGTATGATGTCAGTTCAACACCAGTTTCTTCATCATGACCATAGACATCAACCTCATCCATGTCATCTAGAGAAAATACATGAAGATATAGAACAAGAAATGTTAGATGAACTATATGTAATCGAAAGTGAATGCAATAAACATGAGATCTTTACATAATGTAACCTTGTATGTTAATGAAAAATTTTAATTGTACATGAACATTCAATGGTTACATGGAAATATTAAGATCTCTCTTGAAACATGTGATGGCACGCACCTATTGTGTATGTGAAGTCACTGTCGATTCTCCTACGCTTGGCATTTGGTGGGTCAACCTAGTAACATCAAACATAAAAATTCATTGACCTACATTGTAGAATACAAAAAGTGTTGGTAAGGTTGTACATGTATACTTACCCCTGGAGAAAACAGGTCACCTGAGAAAAATAAAATTAAAAAGAATAAATATTGGAGTTTTTATGTTCTAGTAGTGGTTGATTTTATTCATCATCTCATTGAACTTGGTCATCAGCATCATTAATAGGCCAGTTCATGGTTATGTGTTCCTCAATGTCAACCTTGATTCCGTGTAACATATTCAAAACTTTGAGCAAGAGCCAGTTAAAATTGAAGGTATTTGCTTTCAATTGTTTATTTACACCTCTCTGGTTAATTTGTGTACGGGTACATTCATTGCCTTTTCAGAAGCTGTTACCAGACAGAAAGAAATATTTTACATGCAGCCGAGGCTAACATTGAGCAAGTTCTGTAAAATGGTCTATTGCAACATGTCTTATCATCATCAACTTACAGAATTTATCATAAATGTACCAATATCATCATCAACCATGACTATCATTGTCATCACATTCATCAATCATCATTGTCATTATTACTATCATGCCATGTCACTATACCTACACGGACGCATGCTACAATGTACAATGTACATACCATGATCTTGTGGTTTTTCAGTATACTTTACAAGTAGTGAATTCCCAAGTCTTGAGCCAAGAAACAAGTAACCATCACCACACTCACAAATCTGATATCAAACCAACAACTCTGTGAGTGCATAACACACTAATAACTAAGAACATTAATGTAGTTTAGACTTATAGTTAAGATGTCATTAGTACTTACGCATGATGTCAAGACACTTGCAGCAGCCTTGTCAAAGATAAAATTCCTAACGCTCCTGACACCATCAGCAACAAGAGTTACAACATAACTGAGATAAAAACATATAAACCATTATCACACACTTTGAAACTTGACATTTCTTCACTGAAAAGCTATTTGTTTATGTACGGGAATGTATGAAGAAAGTAAGACTTACATTTCTCCTCCTTTGAGAGAAACCACAAATTTGTCATTTGATATAAAGATGGCATTAGCATCCTCTAGCGTGATTGTTACTCCTTCTTGTGGCTCTGTTTAAAACAGCATAATGACATTAGAAATAATATCCCTTCTACTCTCAATGCCCTTAAATATCATTGATAAATCATGTACATGTACATAATTCTCTTTTTCTTTCCATTAGGATCAAACACCATTACTGTGCAATTTGAAAAACCGTGGGCATCTAGAAGTATTTCAGGAATAATAATAATAATAATAAGGACTTTCTATAAATAGACAACCTGAGTGGAGATTCAATTTCACACTACAGGTGTAAAATACCACTTAGCCTCAACCCCATGACCTGGGGCTTAGAGACTAAGCACTCTCTGCAGAATGAGGGTGGTGCCAATGATTGCAGATGTCTGCATGCCACCCAGCACATCTGGAATACCGAGATCTTTCAAGTACCCCTCAAGATTGCTTGACACGACCCCTAAAGTGCCAACGACCAATGGAATCACCTTTGTTGATACCCGGTGCAACTTTCGTATCTCGTTTGCAAGAGGAGAATATTTGGCAATTTTCTCCTCTTCCTTCACCATCACATTGCGATCCCAAGGCACCGAGAAATCAACAAAGGTCCACTTACGAGCCGCCCGATTCAACACAGTAACATCTGGACGATTATGTTCCATCTTCTGTGTTGTCTCGACGCTCCTGTCCCACCAAATCTCTACTTCTCCATCATCCGAAATCCTAACTTCATCTGGAACCTCCTTATACCACACATCAGCACACTTCACCCCATACTTCCGACACAACTCCCAATACACCCGCAACCCCATCCGATCATGTCTCTTCTTATATTGCTTCTGGGCCAAAACGCTACAACCACTTGCCAAATGGCCAACAGACTCCACCTCCTTCCCACAAACCCTACACTTTGGATCCACATTCTCTTTCTGAATGGTTGCCCGGAAAAACCTTGTCCTCAGAGCTTGCTCCTGTGCTGCAAAAACAAACCCCTCAGTGCCCTTACCCAAATACCCGGCCCTTAACCACTGCCAAGACCGCTCATCAACAACCTCGCTCACATCCCTCATGAATTTCCCATGCAACCTCTTCTCTAGGAAATTTTCTTTCCTCTCCTTCTGCACCCTCTTCTTATACTCCTTCTTTGTCTCACCAACCTGCAACGATTCACCAACCACCTTTAGCATCCACTCGTCACTCTCTTTAACATACCCAAACAAACCCAGCTCTTCTGCCCTCACACAGTCAACAATACTGATCAGCCCCCTACCACCATGCTTCCTTTTCATGTACAACCTCGGAACACTCCCCTTCTTGTGAAAGACCCCAAACATTGTCAACCTCTTTCTCGTTTTTACATCCATCTCCTTCAACTCCCGATCACTCCAGTCCAAAATCCCAGCACTATACCTTACCACACTGACAGCCCAAGCATTGATCGCCTTGATCAAATTACCACCATACAACTTCGACTTTGCCACAAGCTTCACCCTTCTCAAGTACTCATCTCTTACTTTCTTCTTCATTTCCTTCTGCATGATATCTGCCCCTTCTAACACACCCAAGTACTTATACCCATTCTTGTCCATCTCACTCATTACCTGACCATCAGGCAAAACAATCCCTTCACAACGTTCTTTAGTTCCCTGCTTTAATACTAACACTGCACACTTGTCCAAACCAAACTCCATCCCAATATCCCTCGAATATACCTGAACCACCTCAATCAACCTCTCCAACTCCTCCTCCAATCTACTATACAACTTCAAGTCATCCATGAACAGCAGATGATTCATCACCCGATGGTCCTTTCCAAACTTGTACCCGATGGTCTCCCTTCTCAACAACATGGTGAGGGGGATCATAGCGAGAACAAACAGCAGAGGGGACAGTGAATCCCCCTGGAATATTCCACGCTTAATCCCCACTTCTCCCAACACTTCCCCATTCGATGTCAACACAGTCCTCCAATCCTTCATACTACCACACAACAGTCCCATCACATTATCAGCCACCTTCACCATCTCCAACATCTCCACAAGCCAGGAATGTGGCACCATGTCATATGCCTTCCTGTAATCAATCCACCCCATCGCTAAACATCTCTTCCTAACCCGCGCTTCCCTCAAAACAGCCTTGTCAATTAACAACTGATCCTTTGTCCCTCTCGACATCTTCCGACATCCCTTCTGCTCATCCTGCAACAACCCATTCACGTCCAAATGCTGATACAGCTTCTCAGCCAAAATCCCAGTGAGAAGCTTCCACATCAACGGTAAACATGTTATTGGTCTGTAATTGCTTGCCACTGTTCCTTTGGCACGATCCTTCTGAATCAGCACAGTCCTACCCTTCACCATCCAGTCTGGCACCTGCCCTCTAGTCAAACAACCATGTAAACTCTTTGCAATCATCCCATGCAAAGACCTGAACCTCTTAAACCAAAATCCCCTCACACCATCTGGACCTGGAGCCTTCCAATTAGCCATCTTCCGGATTCCACCTTGGACATCATTAACACTGATACAAACTTCACCTTGCTTTGTCACATCACTCGTCTTATCTCTCACTTCTCTAAACCAACTAGCCTCGTCATTATGCCTCTTCTCCACCGACCAAATCCCACTCCAGAATTCTGTTGCCTCCCTAGCATCAGGTGCTTCAGGTGACCCCAAGGTTGCCTTTCCATCCAATTCCTTGTACAGCTGACTCTGATTATTTTTGAACAAATTGTTCTGTCTAGTCTTTGTGCAACTGTCCAGATACCACTGTATCTTCAAGCTTCCCGATTTAATTTTTCCTTTGAGCAAAGTAGCCACAGCTACTGTCCCTTTTGCAACAACCTCATACTTTCTGATCAACCGGTCCATTATCTTCTTACTCAGCACATTACCTTTTCTCAACTCCTCTACTCGAGACAAATCCTTTCTCCACTCAACAATGCTCTTCTCAATTCTTCTTTGCCACCTAGGTTTCTTCATGTCAAACCTCTTCCCTTTCTTCTTCCCAATCAAACCCAACCTATCAGCAACAACAAATGATCCTGTATACAACAGCCTATTGATCTCTGATACAGACATCTTATCTTTCACAAGATTATGCATCAAACCATCAACAATCTGCACCTCCCTGTTAACCTTCCTCCTATCCAAAGCCTTCAACCCCGGCACTTCTGTCCACTCTTCCCCTTCAAACACTATTCTCATCTTCTCAAGCACCTCCTTCTCCTCGTCACTTGCTATCCTGAGACCATTATCTTCATGAAAAGTAACCAGTTTCTCCATTACCACATTAACTCCTCTTAACCCAACTTCATTCACTTCAACCATCCTTTCTCTTCCCCTTGTGTCAACACCACCATTCGCCCAATCTACCTCACCTTCATAGCCACCTACTCCCTCGATCACTCCAGACTTACTTTGGTCACCACTCTCAATCTGAAATCCAAGGAACTCATCCTCATCGTCACTTTCACCAAACAAAGCACTCCATTCTGCCTTTCTAGCATCTATCAACTCCTGTCCCTCACTGTCCATCATTCTGATCTCATCTTTGACCATCTTCTCAATCTCATCCCTCTCCATCATTGTCAGCAACCCCTTCTCAACACTCTTCAGTTGTGACAACAAACTTGGCACTTCTCTCACACTCAATCCTCTTTCGTCCCACAAAGCCTTCACCTTCTTTATATATCCACCTGACCTCTTCCCACCACTTCTAACAAAACATTCCCACAAAAACTTCCTCTCCTCATGCGTCCACCAATCTTTGTACTTTCCTCTTTTTCCACTCTTGCGAAGTCCAACAGCTGAACCTCTTGTCACAAAATCAATGGCCTGCCCCTTATTAGCCTCTACAAGAGGCCTTTCAAAATGTCTGGCTTGACGCCCCTCAGTAGCTTCCAAAGAAGCTCTTTCAAGATCACAGGGATTGGAAAAATCAACCCCAGGCTCATCCGCCCCACCGGAACCTAGCCTATCATCACAGCAATGCAACATGCTAATAAAATCTCCAGTAACACTCAGTGTTAAAATCTCTGGGTCGTACGTTCAGTTCTCCCTCTGTAGGAATATCCAGCGGCACCACAAGGAGGAATACGATCACCGCCATAATAATAATAATAATAATAATAATAATAATAATAATAATAATAATAATAATAATAATAATAATAATAATAATAATAATAATAATAATAATATAATAATAATAATAACTTTATTTAAACATGCTTGCCCCGTCAACATATGCTGGTTTCCATAAGGGGCGTGTGGATGTCTCTCAACCAATTAGAAACTAATGATTGTTTATCTTTGTGGATAGAAAACCATTTTTATGTGTGCAAGAGTAATGAATAATGAAAGGTGTTATTAATTCAGAGTATACTTACTCAAAGGAAAGGATGTACTGTTTTCTGCAATACTGTTGAGTGAGACACCATATGGTGGGACACTTTGGTTAAGGTAAAGAAGTGAGTTGGTACTGAACACAAGTACACCACCTAAACAAACAAAACATGGTTACACTCATAAACCCCCAAAATATGTCAATAACAATTAAAGAGATGGAATAGCCAAGTTAGCAATCTCTGATGGAATAGCAAGAAAATATTATGAACAAAGGCCATCACTCTCAGGCAAGTTTCTGTACATTACTTGACTTTTGGCCTGACAAAGAAACTTATCTAAAAGTCACTAGTCAGAGTGCATCACTTATTCTGTGATGTTAGCTATTTCAAGCTCTCTCCAAAGTTGTTTTAATTCTAAAAGAGAAGATGGGATTCAACATTACTATAATAAGAAATGTAGGTCCTCACCAATTGGTTTAGGGACTGCAAGAACACTGTAAGAGTCATATGGTAGGCTTCCTAGTTGCCAAATAACAGGATGAACCCTCTCTGACATGTTGAGTGAAACAGCTACCAAGGCACAAGTATCTCTCCTCATAGCAAGACGACTTGAAAGACATAAAAGAACAGCAATATATAAACCACTTATAGCATATTAGACTAAAACAATACAAAATATAATAGGTATATATGTAGATCAAAGCCAATGGGAATATACAGGCTGGTCAGTAGATGTCAGTCCTACCCTCTATACTATTGCCCATTGACAATAATAAATAGTAATAATAACACTATTGCCCATCAACAATAATATAATGCACATATAATATTAACCTACCCAGCCCAAGTCTTGATTGGTTCATATAGAATCAGTAAAGTTGGTTCATAATAGCCATGTAAGAACTGTAGATCAATAATGTTTGATGTTTTCTCATCTAGATCTTTAGTACTGATGATGTAGCTTGGTAAAACTGGTGAGCGCTCACTAGAAACCAAATAAAAGAATTTGAAGTAAATTTGTGTGTGTTGTAGTTTGAAATTATTATTATAGGAGCAAGGATGTCACAGTTGGTTAGTGTGCAGCCTTCGGTGCAAGAGGTCCAGAGTTCGATCCTCGGATCTCACATCCTTGTTTAAACGTCTTTCCTATCAGTGTAGCTTAATTAAAAGTATCTTTAAATACCCTTAAAATGGAGCGCTGATGGAGAGAGGGGAGTATAATGAGCGTACCATCAACCTCAAGTTTATCAGTTATTCAAAATACTGTCGTAAAATATGGTTACTTTACTTTACTTTAAATGAGTTTGGATTCATTTACACAAGAAGTGGACAGTGCCTAGTCACTGTATAAATTCTTATCCAGTAGATAAATTATTTGGATAGATACTGTGCCGTGCTGTGACTGTATCAGCATCACGATGTTTATAAAAACATTTGAAATTCCTGCTGTAACCATGTCACACCATGACTATGCTGTTTTTGCAGTCATACAAAATTCCATCCAACATGTTTTTTTTTTAAATAGTTTTTTTAAATCAAGTTTCTAATACATTACATTTAATAAATTTTATATCTAAATCTATTGCATTAAGGCAGGACTAAACAGAATTCAATGATTCCATAAAATTTAGTTGGTACACATAGTGGTATCCATTCTGTGTGTAACTGGAAGCAGTAAATCGACTGTCATTTTCATACCTTCCCAAAGCGCTAGCTTCTTGTTCATGATCATCTAAAGCCCCTTCTTGTCTAAACGGCAGCACAACTAAATGTGTTCCATAAATAAGCATTACAGCACAGCGACGCTCTGGGTCTATCCTTACAATAGGTGGTCTGTCTTGTGATATACCATAACTGGCCTAGACAATAGTACAGCACATTAATACTTGTTGTTTTTACCACATACAGCTACTGCTGCATAGATGGGAACACATTGAAAGTGATTCTAATTAAATTCTGTGTTCTTCTCAACACTCCTTTAAGTTTAAAGAAGAAGACATAATGATCAGAGTGCTGATGTCACTCATTGAATTCTGAAGAACTGAATTGATATTTTGATTCACTCACTTGTTCCTCATGTGCTAACTCCTTCACAGGAAGCACCTTTGTGCATTTACCTTAATCTTTTCATCTTCAAAAAAATGCAAACTCCTTGTTTTAATATCATGTGTTCCTGGATCATATTCTATGATGGATAACTAAAGACAAAGAATAAATAATACTCATAATAAATAAATATTTATATAACGCCATTTCCGGCAGCTTAATAGCGTTTTACAATATTACATTCCCAAGTTTACTCCTAATCCTATAAAATGGTAATCCTAATCCTATAAAATGATGATAATAATAATAATATCAAACTATTCTCATTTTGAGCTGGTAAATTCTTAACCCTTTTAAGGCTGGTTTTCAGCACCAATCAAAGCACAAGCATAAGCAACATACACAGACTCTGTGATGTACTGTCCATTGTCTTTCCTCACACCTAGGTGAGAAATGCATTTGGTCTGCATATATGTTGTTTACGCTTCTGTTTCCTTTGCTTGTGAAAACCAGCCCTAACTGGTTTATTTGTATAAAGCTGATTGAATACTGTACTCAAATCCTCATTTAGAGATGGTGAATTCATAAGTATCCTAACCTTTGCTGATTTAAAACTGATAAGAAGTGAATCTCTAGTGTTTCCCATTAGACGAACAGCTTGTAGTGTCTCAACATTACCAAATAGAGAGTACTGACCAACCAATTCAAGCTTCTTTTTCTTTGAAGTTATTTCTATAAGAGTGTATATATACAGTAAATGTATAGAGCACATTTCTAATCTCATGTGAATTTAATGGGCCCTTAATGAGATTCAGAAGGTGTGACATCATATGCAAGGTGTCTGTAAATATTTCACACAAATAAAACTCAATAAAACGACCATAATGTGAACACAATAAAGTAAATTTATGTAAAGAAGCTACAGTTAAAATGAATTTAGGGTAGTCTTATAAAGTGGAATAATTTACGCAGTGGCTATTCATACGGTAACCGTACGGCGACTTGTAATTTCTATTCGTACGGACATTCAAATATTTCGATAATTTAAAGCAATTATTTAAGATACCGATTTTAAACTATCATAACTTTGTTTAAAAGTAGGTAACAATTTGAGAAAGCTTCAACGCTCGAGATTTTATCGTGTAGATTTAGCCGAGCACAGAGTACACCAAGACGAAAAGCGACACTTAGAAAAATTTCACCGATTCGAAGACAGTGAAGGTCACTAACTAGCAATGACACTATCTTATTTAATTAACGGTAGATTTGCCATTTTTAGTTTTTGTTATCGAATTATTTCCATGAACGAATAAAGGCATGTTTTTATAGACGATTTATTCGCATTTCGGCTCGTAATTAGAAGGAAAAAAACCCTCCGTACGAATAAGTCACGCACGCTATTCATACGGCAGCATTTAAAAACCATGTCTAAACTCAAAGAGGCCTAAATTCTGTGCAGTCAAACTGTTTCTCAATACTTTAAGCATTGGTTTTAGACACTACGAAAATTATTTCTGAATGTTTTGGTCCCATTTGGGCTCGATTTGCAGAGGAAAACTCCATGTCCGTACGAATAAGTCACGCACGCTATTCGTACGGCAGCATTTAAAAACCTTGTCTAAACTCAAAGCGGCCTAAATTCTGTGCAGTCAAACTTTTTCTCAATACTTTTTAGACACTACGAAAATTGTTTCTGAATGTTCTGGTCCCATTTGGGCTCGATTTGCAGAGGAAAACTCCATGTCCGTACGAATAAGTCACGCACGCTATTCGTACGGCAGCATTTAAAAACCTTGTCTAAACTCAAAGCGGCCTAAATTCTGTGCAGTCAAATTTTCGAGTGTCTAAAAAGTATTGAGAAAAAGTTTGACTGCACAGAATTTAGGCCGCTTTGAGTTTAGACAAGGTTTTTAAATGCTGCCGTACGAATAGCGTGCGTGACTTATTCGTACGGACATGGAGTTTTCCTCTGCAAATCGAGCCCAAATGGGACCAGAACATTCAGAAACAATTTTCGTAGTGTCTAAAAAGTATTGAGAAAAAGTTTGACTGCACAGAATTTAGGCCGCTTTGAGTTTAGACAAGGTTTTTAAATGCTGCCGTACGAATAGCGTGCGTGACTTATTCGTACGGACATGGAGTTTTCCTCTGCAAATCGAGCCCAAATGGGACCAAAACATTCAGAAATAATTTTCGTAGTGTCTAAAACCAATGCTTAAAGTATTGAGAAACAGTTTGACTGCACAGAATTTAGGCCTCTTTGAGTTTAGACATGGTTTTTAAATGCTGCCGTATGAATAGCGTGCGTGACTTATTCGTACGGAGGGTTTTTTTCCTTCTAATTACGAGCCGAAATGCGAATAAATCGTCTATAAAAACATGCCTTTATTCGTTCATGGAAATAATTCGATAACAAAAACTAAAAATGGCAAATCTACCGTTAATTAAATAAGATAGTGTCATTGCTAGTTAGTGACCTTCACTGTCTTCGAATCGGTGAAATTTTTCTAAGTGTCGCTTTTCGTCTTGGTGTACTCTGTGCTCGGCTAAATCTACACGATAAAATCTCGAGCGTTGAAGCTTTCTCAAATTGTTACCTACTTTTAAACAAAGTTATGATAGTTTAAAATCGGTATCTTAAATAATTGCTTTAAATTATCGAAATATTTGAATGTCCGTACGAATAGAAATTACAAGTCGCCGTACGGTTACCGTATGAATAGCCACTGCGAATAATTTAATAAGCTCAAGTCCGATCATATTTTGATTGTACAGTTGTACCTGACTCAACATCACTCGAAGAAGATTTCTACAAAAAAGAGAACAAAATAATTAGTTTTACGGACACCAATCAATTTACAACAATATTATAGTCACCTCAGCTTGGTTATTCAGCTTGTAGACGCGAAGTTGAGTCGTTCCAACAACAACAAGATTGCATTCATGAGGCGAGTAAAAGTTGCAGTAAACACAATGTTCGACCCCTGAAGGTGGATGAGTTTGCTTGTACAAAGCATACATTGCTTTCTTGTGGCTTTATGGACAAGAACTGATCATAAACTAAAGAAAAATCCAGTGTTTTTGCTTTCTAAAGACCAACTTCAAGCGTGTTCCCTCCGTCCGCCATTTTGAAAATTTGACAACCACGTGAACTAGAACTGGCTTCCAGGCTCTACTCGGATGATCAGAGAATGGGAATGGGGGGAAAGACATTCTCGTCCCCAGACCCTCCTCCTTTTGTCGTTCCTCCCCAGACCCTCCTCCTTTTGTCGTTCCTCCCCGTCGTAGGCTCTGGGAAACACTGTAATTTCTGACAATTTGATTGGTTTTCAAGAATTACAATAGAGCTTCTTTCTGATTGGATAATCCAAGATCGCGGGAATTCGGAAAAAGTTCACGAGGAGCATAAACAACATGGAGACACCGATAAAACTGAACTATGATTTACTGAACATTTCTGTTGTGTGTCGCTGCTGTAATCAATCTCTGCGAAAATATGAATATGTAGATATATTCGGTATCAAATCCGAAGAGTTTATTGTGAGTCTAAAAGAGTTTGGTGGCGTTGAAGTAAAAGAAAACGATGTTGGAGTTCGTCCGACTAAAATCTGCCGGTCATGCTATCGGAGGTTGAAATTGTTGTGTACAAAATTGTCATCATTTAAAGCCATGTGCCAGGAGTCTAAGCTTCAACAGGATGCTATGATATCTAACTTAAGATTCAAACGGGGAAGAAAGGAAGGTTCTCCTTCTGAACCACAGGGTAAAAGAAAACCAGAACAACATTCTTCTGTAGCGCGAAACTGTCTTCTTGGACAACTGCAACACATCTTACCTAGACCATCAGGTTTAGATCAAGTTGAAAATATCAACAGTCAAAACGATAGCTCTGAAAGTGTGCAAAAGCCTGCCACATCAGAGGAGCCTGTGGGTGTGGAGATATTAAAAAACTCTGGACTAAGAAATCCCAAGGTAAGTTTTAATCAGTTTTGAAGGGGAGATTTAAAAAATTACAGTCTAATTTCTTGTTCTTGTATAGTTGCTTTATCCACTAAATGAACATCTTGACAAAGAAACCATTACAAGCCTTTGGGAAACACTTAAATGGGGCATTGTACAAGATATTTCAAAAGATATACTAAAGGTATCATTTACTTATTTATTCATTTATTCATCCATTCATTTACTAATATGGACACATTAAATAAGTATTGACTTTTAAGATTATTATTCTATTATAAGATTATTATTTCTATTATATTACTCTTTTCTAATTAAAGGTGGATTCTCTCAAAAGAGCAATGAAGTTTCAGTTACTAAAGGAAATAGATGAACAGTGTCAGGCTCTTTGTGTGAGGACTAAAGGGACTCCATCAGTTTTGAAGTCAGGTCAAAAGTCAACAACATGTTTACAAGAAGTAAGTTGGGACAAAATAATGACTGAAATGAAGGAAAGGGCTCCAGACCTGTTAGACATTGTAGCTACAGTGGCAGTCCCCAAGATCAAGCCAAAAAAAAACAGCTGAACAAATACCACCCATCTGCAGTGTCTATAGTTGTCTCATGAATCAAAGATGGCAAGAACTTAACCTAATCCAGAAAATGACCACAATAATACTTGGAGTTGGTCATACCACTAAAAAGGTATAATAATCATTGTTAATTGTTCAATAATAATTTTTTCAACTTAATTTTTGTACTTTTTCTATGCATAGTTATTCATTTCTTATACTTTAATCATCTATAGTTTAAAAACAAGTGATAATATTCCTAAATAAACATATTCCAGCAATTATATAATACTTTCCTGCAGACCAAAATATACAGCTGTAGAATCATTTTAAATCATAAATAACTTAAAGTTGGTAACAAGTCTTACTATTTGTACATTCCACAGACTTTTGAAAGACTTCACACTCTTGGCTTGTGTCAGTCACGTACCAGTTTCTTAAAGGTAGATTTGTTGTTTGCTTACTGTTTTAATTTAATAAATGTTGCATGTGCTTTATTTGTGTTACAATTTTGTCAACATTTTTGGATAATAAATTATTAACATTATTTTCAAGCATTTTAGAAGAAAAAACTGAAGTTGATATGTTGAGTACATAATCACATTATATAACACTTTTTGCTTTTAGACTATGGATTCTGTTGGAAGTGACCTAATAGTAAAGATTAGAAATACACTGAAAGAAAATCCTGAAAAGGAGCTAAGGGCTACATTTGATAATTTTGACTTTAAGATCTTAGCAAACATAATACTGAAGAACCACAGAAACTCTGATTTCCATTGGATGGTTCATTACTTGACATTTGATCGCTTTTCTAGCAGTGGATTAGATGATAGCAAGCCACTTGTAAAAGACATTGAGACCTTCCACAACAACAACTATTTGTTAAACAAAAGTGAGCTTGCCCTGATGAAAAGGGATTTCACTGTCATTGTGACCAGAGTTTTGGTGGAATTCTTTCCTTTTCTTGAGCCACTCAAGTCTGTAATACCAAAACATATAGAGCATGAATATACCAAAGAGATGACAGATAAATCTACAATTATTGCCCTACCAATTGCACCATACAATGAATGTAAACATGCAGATATGGTCCAGTACTTGGAGATGCTCCAAAATGAGTTCTTAACTCCAATTTTTGCACCTGAAGAAGAGTTTCCCCTAGCAGAGAACATCACACCAGCAGAAAAACTAGAAAGAACAGAAAAATTTTTAGAAGGTATATAATTAAACATAATTATAGCACTATAGCAGACACCCTTGGGGTCATCATTTAGTGTCCAGTTAATAGTGAGAGTTTGCAATAACAAGATGCGATGAAAATGACCAAATTTTTCTAATATAATCATGAATTTTTCATATTCCTTTTTATCAGGTAAGAAAGTGCCCCTCTTTGGAGATCTTCTCAGTCGAGAAAGAGTAACTGGAGCAAAGAAAACAAGGGCTGGATGCAATCATCCAACTGAGAAATTTGAAAATGTTGTTGAAGCCCCTGCTCTGTGGCACATGAAGCAAGCTTTTCTTGGGGTAAGTAACAGTTTATTATATTAACAACCTGATTGTGTAATAACAAGCTTGTTTATCAATTAACATTTATTTTATGATAATAAATATTGTTGCAGTACATATGGGAGCAGTTATATAATACAAAGTCTGCAAGGGATGTTGGTACTCTTTATCATCTTCGCCAAAACTTTGGTCTGGTCAATGTTACATCTAAAGTTAAGAGTAATTTTGAAAGTGCTAACTCACTGATGATTTCTGCAACAAAAGCATATTTATGTTGTGCATTCATGGAATGGTCTGGTCTCCAAGCTTTGGAGGGAACTCCCAAAAAAATTAAAAAGTTGGAATCCAGTTTTTCAGATGAAGATAAGCAACAATATATGAATGTGGTCATTGGTGAATTTGTTGATAAATATATCATGGTAGAATGTGATGTTGAGAAATCTCTTAAAGTTCAAAGAGAACAAGCTATACAGCAATCACAACTTGAGGCTCAACAGCGTGTGGCTCAACAGCAACCCCCTCAACATCAACAAAATGAAACTCAACAAAGCAACCACCAACCAGCCCAGAATCAATCCAAGGAAACACCTTCACCTACAATACAAACAACCAAGTCAGCCTCAGGTGTTTTGAATGCCATCGCTAGTCCAGCATTACAATTTGAGACAGGTAAAACTGTACATTTTTTAAACATAACAAAATTAAACATTGTCTTAAGGTCAGTGTGTTTAAAAACTACTTTAAATTTGGTTTAAAATATTGCCTGATAATCATTCACTTATATTTATATTATGAATGATTATTAGACATTTGCAAACTCTTGCAAAAAAAATTATGATAATCATATATTAATAAATAAATATTAAATAAATAAATAATTTTTTGTAGGTGATATTGTTGCTTTACTTCACTACAAACCAAGCACCAAAGAACATACCTGGATAGCAATAGGAAAGGTTACTGACAAAACTCAAGACTTAAACCTGGTAAAGGTATACATAGCATATGTTGCTTCACTTCCAGAGCTGTCTTTCTACAACCTGCAAGTAGGCAAAGCAGTGATATGGAAAAAAGAAAGGCTAGCATTATGCAATGTCAAGGCAAATGTTAACAAGCCCACCAATGACATCAAACCTAAAGCTGAAAGCGATTCAAAGCAAACAGAGCCAGTTTCACCACTCCAACCTCCAAGTTTGCAAATGAAAAAGGAAGATAAGGATGATAGAGTCATGCATTATGGACTGCAAGTTTTACAACTTGGAGTTATCCTTATGCAGCTGCATGATACAGAGAAAGAGGGTGATGGTAAAAGGAACAACAGAAATATGAAGTTACTGATGCTGTACTTCAGGGCAAGATCAAGAGGAATGAAATATGCCTATGAGATTATGCGATTTTTGACCATGGTCAAAGCCCTTTATACAGAAAAAATGGCACACAGAATTACACAGGGTCATTTTGTTAATTGGAAAGGGGGAGCAGGAAATAATGTAGCCAATGATTTGAAACAGGAGCACCTGGTGAAATGTAACAAGGCTATCTTAAAAGGGCTTGCTGGCAATAAAACTCTGAATGCAGTTGAAAGAGCCACAACAGCTTCTTATGGTGTGCAGTCTATCATCAAGAACTTTGACAAGCAATGTAACATTGCACCAGATAGTACTGCTCATACATCTGCAACCAAACAAAATGATGAAAAGGAGATGATAAAAATCATCCAAGAGCTAAATCCTTTTAAAGTTGATCCTGCAGGTCGTGCACACAGTGCTTTCCCCACAATATCAAAAAGTGCTCTAGATCAGCTTGATGTAGTGAAGTTGGACAAATGGCTTACAAAGCACAAAAAAAATTTAGCAAAGAGTCACTATTATGAAGAGGTGATAAATTGTTGTATTTAGGATTTAAAACCATTTAAAAAAAGGAAATTATTATTTTATAAGTTATATGTTAGCAGCTTCTTGTTTTTGACTGAGAAACTTAACACTTTAAATTGAATCAAATATTTGATATCAAAATAATGTATATTTATTTACGTTTTATAGGTAAATGATCAAGAAGAAAGTGATGATGACTCAGATTGGGAAGAAAATGGCGAGGAAGAAAGTGACTTTGAAATTTAACTTTTTACTTGTAAGTCAATATTTCAAAAAAAAAGTTTTTCTAACTGTACATATTCCTTTAGTTAATGAAGATTCATCTATTCAGGTAGTAACTAATAACAAAGGGATTTAAATAACTTTTGATACACCAAGTAAAAGTGTGACTTTGCATTAATCATCATTGTACTCAAGGCTCAATTGTATCAAAAGATCGACAGATCCCTTTATTTCTGAATATTTCTTAATATTTTACCTCATTTGTCAACAGATCAATTTACTGTTCAATTTAAAAATCAAGTACATCTCTGACAATTCTCAAAATGGCTACTGCATTTTCTTCACTAAAGACTGGTAAAGTTTTTAAGATTGTATCCACTGAATCAAGATTTTGACAATTTTCAACCACCATATTAATTAGCTGAAGACTAAACCCCGTTGAAAAGGTAACACTTCCTACACATGATCTGTTACTTCCAAGTGTATCACGATAGGAAAGAAGTTTTTCTTTTAAAACTTTGCGTTGGTTTTGGCTGACTGTGATCCCACTTAGTTCCGTAATCTGAGGTAATAGTTTGGAATTTGTAATGGAATTAAGATGAGCATTTTGTACAGCCTCTAGAAGTTTGGCATCATCACATGAGGAGCATTGACAAAGTGATTTGTGGAAATCACAACAGTTATGGTCTTCGTCTGTTCTTTTCAAAGGTGAGTAACCAAAATACTTCATAATTATCTCTCTTTTGCACTGGGAAGAGGCACTCTTTGCAAATTGTCTCATGACATCCTGAAGCCCCTTCTTGCCTATACTGACATCATAAGAGTTATAATACATAACAGCTTTAGCAGGAAATCCATCTCGTCCTGCACGTCCTGCCTCCTGGTAATACTCCTCCATAGTCAGAGGGACTCCCAAATGGATAACTTGTCTTATCCCAGGACAATCAATGCCTATCCCAAAAGCAACAGTAACAAAAAATACCCTATGCTTAGAGCATCCAGCCACCAGCTCTTCCATTATACGCTCCAATTCATATTTTGGGTATTGTGCATGAAATTGGGTAAAGAGTCTGTTTTTAGTGAGCTTTTCAGCACCGACTGGTTCATACTGCTCATCTTCCATCTCATCACTGAAAAATATAAAACTTTCTGAACAGCATTGTAGATTTCCATAAAAAATGGTCAGTGGCATATTATTTCTTTTTTCTTTTAACTCTTTAACATATTGAAATAGAATTTCGTTCCTTTTTTCCTTACAGTTTGGCCTTTCATGTGACTCAAAGAAGATATTTGGTCTATCTGGATTTACTTTGACAATGACAGGATTGTTAAGTCCTATTGATTCAATTATTTTGGACTGCATACTAGGTGTTGCTGTTGCAGTTAGTGCTATGATGGGTACTTTAGGAAATATGCTACACAAAACACTCAGTTTAGAAAAAGCTGGTCTAAAATCCTTCCACTCCTCTACTAGGTGAGCTTCATCAACAACAATGGCTCTAACATTTCTTTGGAAGATTGGTGACTTTAGAAGTTTGTTTTTTACTGTTTTGTCTTCTATTAGTACTTCTGGATGTGCAAAAACCAATTGTAGTTTGCCCTGTGAGATGAGCGATAATGCCAGACTACTTTTGTCCTGAGTTCCATCTAAAATCAATGCTCCAAGATGAGATAACTTTCCTATTTGATCGTTCATCAAAGCATTTAGAGGTGAAATTACAATTGTGACCGATTCACTTCCACTGCAACCTTCCTGATATTTCATGTAATCAAATACGTCACTGAGAAGATGGAACACTAAAGATTTACCAAAGCCGGTAGGTAAAATACCTAAAACATCTTTCTTTTCTACTGCTGCAGACCAGATAATTTGCCTTTGTTCGGCCTTCAAGTTGAAGTTTTTACTGGATTTCTTTAAAGCAAAGTCTACTGCTCGATCAAAAGTTTCAGCCATTTTGGAATGCTGTACTTCAGGTGCGCACAGAGACAATTATTTATATCAAAAATCATTTTGATTATCAAAGATGAAATGTACAATCGTACCGATAAACAAAGAATAATGTAAGCTTGTTATGTTTTCAGCCAAATCGTGGTCGAACTCAAATCTTACTTACCGAAATCCGACGGTTCTTCAACAGCAAAAATACTGTTTCCATGTATAATACAATGATTTTTCTAAATCCATCTTGGATAAAATAATTTCTACCTTAAAAGAAGCCATATGTTGTATGTTCATTGTCGAATTTTAATTTTAAGATTGGGCATGCGCTGTGAGGACTCACTCGGCAGTTTTCTTGCTTCCGGTTTGTAGGGTTTCCCAGAGCCTACGACGGGGAGGAACGACAAAAGGAGGAGGGTCTGGGGACGAGAATGGGGGGAAAGAAAGAAATAAAGCATGCAAGCAACAAGAAAGAAAGAAAGAAAGAGAGGAAGAAAGAAAGAAAGAAAGAAGGAAAGAAGGAAAGAAAGAAAGAAAGAAAGAAAGAAAGAAAGAAAGAAAGAAAGAAAGAAAGAAAGAAAGAAAGAAAGAAAGAAAGAGAGCAAGCAAGCAAGCAAGCAAGCAAGAATGAATGAATGAATGAATGAATGAATGAATGAATGAATGAATGAATGAATGAATGAATGAATGAATGAGAAATCCAATGCAGCCCGCGTTTTGAGTATTTATTCCCTTTTCTTTTCTTGTTGATTCAAAATGCGAAATTATCCGGGTAAAACTCTGAGCTTTCCTAGCGCAGCTTTCCATACGATGGCAACAATGACACATTCGATATCGACGTGCAAATCTATTGAGGCATCATAGCATGGTTGCTCAGAAACTATGGCCCGTAAAAACTTTTTATGAAAATTAGATAAATCACTGCCTATATTATCAGCCGTTCTTAATTAGGTTATTTCACACGGGCTTTCGCATAAATATGCCGTTTTTTCTTCCTTTTTGTCTTTCATTCATTCAATCATTCATGTCTTCCTTTTTGTCTTTCATTCATTCAATCATTCATGTCTTCCTTCTTGTCTTTCATTCATTCAATCATTCATGTCTTCCTTTTTGTCTTTCATTCATTCAATCATTCGTGTCTTCCTTTTTGTCTTTCATTCATTCAATCATTCGTGTCTTCCTTTTTGTCTTTCATTCATTCAATCATTCGTGTCTTCCTTTTTGTCTTTCATTCATTCAATCATTCGTGTCTTCCTTTTTGTCTTTCATTCATTCAATCATTCGTGTCTTCCTTTTTGTCTTTCATTCATTCAATCATTCGTGTCTTCCTTTTTGTCTTTCATTCATTCAATCATTCGTGTCTTCCTTTTTGTCTTTCATTCATTCAATCATTCGTGTCTTCCTTTTTGTCTTTCATTCATTCAATCATTCGTGTCTTCCTTTTTGTCTTTCATTCATTCAATCATTCGTGTCTTCCTTTTTGTCTTTCATTCATTCAATCATTCGTGTCTTCCTTTTTGTCTTTCATTCATTCAATCATTCGTGTCTTCCTTTTTGTCTTTCATTCATTCAATCATTCGTGTCTTACATTGAAAAGGGCCAAGAGAACCAAGCAGGCCTCGTCAGCTTTTCAAATAAATGTAAGTTCAAGTAGAACTACGGTATATCATTCAAATTGATACTTTATTCAAATGTTAAACAATGGTTTCCTTATAAATAGAATCCTCGATTCTAAAATTATATTTACGTAATTTATTGCACAATTCCTTATACAGCCTTTTAACAGAGCAGTACCGTGATGCAACTTCTCCTTCAACTCTTTCGGTAACGTTTTGCGTAACACAGAGGCCACCCCCATAACAGTTGCGTGAAACGCTTTGCGCAACAGTTTTTAACTCGTGGATTGCAGATCTACGAGTTATTCTGTGCGCAACGTTACAAGAAAAGTTGCGTCGGATTTCCAACCTAACCAAATGACTAAAACTCACTGTAGCTGTTAAAAGAGCTTATTAATTCATAGTCTCTTGCTAAATTATTGAGAAACACATATATTTTGATTTAGCTTGTTTCTTGTTTGACAATTCTAGGACCTGGACTAACCATAGGCAGCCCATCCTCTGGGTTCATGAATTTTTGGACTTCCCACATCTCAAATTCACGAACCCAAATGGTCCGCCAGTGACTTACCCATCTATTTTATCGTACTACAGTTCCCATTTCTCAGAGCAAATCACTCAAGTTCACTCCTTCAACACGTCATTAACCATTTAAAAATATTACATCTTCTTTCTTTTTGGCTGGTTTTGACTAATAAGTATAAGTTTTTTCATAGAGATATTACATCGCATCGAAATGGAATTTATGGGCGTCTTCTCTCTTCTCCTTCTGATCAGCCCTCTGTTCAAAAATACAAGTAGATCAATTTAAAATAGTTCATGTAATTGGATGGACTATCTAAACACAACCCCCATATACAACTGTTACATCCATCCCATTCGTTCATTTCCCATGTATTCGTTCATTTTACCATTCACAAATTTCCTATGCATTAGTTTCCCATTCATTCATGGTGCCCCGTTCTCTACCACACCTTAACTCAATTCACCATACACCATTTGATACCAGAGAAATGTGCGACGTCGTTGTTGTATTTCGTTACCTTTTCAATTAGATGAAGTGCCACAATGACTATAGCAAGAAGAACACAAATCCCCAACAAACAAAGAGCTGTCAGTAAGACCAGTTTACTGGGTGTAACCAATAGCTTGGACTTCCATCTAAGGAAATACAACTTATGTTAGGGCAAATAGCACAGAATAAACGACAAAGACACGAATAAAAGACGAATATTCGAGTGAGGGACGAAGACACGAATGAAGGACGAAGATACAAACGAAGGACGAAGATACGAATGAAGGACGAAGATACGAATGAAAGACGAAGACACGAAAGGACGAAGATACAAATGAAAGACGAAGATACGAATGAAGGACGAAGATACGAATGAAAGACGAAGACACGAAACTTGAAGGACGAAGATACGAATGAAAGACGAAGATACGAATGAAGAACTTACTCATTAGGGCTATCCGGTGGATATGGAATGATTATCATTTGTGAGTTGGGAATAATTGACGGCCATGTGTGGGTACGTAGAGGCTGTGAAGAAGAAAAAAAAGGATTAGACAATAAAGTGACGTACTGTTTCAGCTCTTTCCATCTATCCCTTTTACTTGTTTCTGTTGTTTGCACTGAAGTTCCGCAGCGACACCGTGCGAAAAAGACAGTGAACAGTGTACAACGTGTCTTATTTCTTTGTTTACAGATTCAGCTAACAAACTTACAAGTTAGTTACACTAGGTGGACAAAACAATAGGACACGTAGTCCCCTACATAGGTTTAGCCACTTGTAAGAAATTAGCAGGGTAAGGGGGCGGAAAATGGGGAAGGATCATAACTTTTTGAGTCCTGTCTTGTAGATACTTACTGCTCCTTTAGCACGTGGCATACCAATGCTGAGTTTATCGACAAAGTTTGGTGCACGTCCCAACCCAAATACGATATAAGGACATTGAAGAGCAAAGTAACTCGATTGTGATAGCTGAGCAGCTGTAAACAAACAATGGTAAGTGCGTTATATTTGCGTTATATGACGCTACTTTCGAGATTTAAAAAAAATATTTGTGGGAGAATGAAAATACCTGATTTCAAATAGCCTACATGTACTACTAAAAAATGTGTCTGGCTTTCGGTTTTGGACTGTATGATTTAGACTTACCAATAGAGCACGATGACTGCACGGTCACTGCACGGTTTGGACAAGAATTTCGAATGTTTTTATAGACAACACGGCACTGGCACGGTCACGGCACGGCGCGGTCCGTTTCACACTCATACGAAATTCATGCATTTAGGAACTTGTAAGAAAGTAGCAGTCTAGCAGGGTAAGGGGGCGGAAAATGGGGAAGGGTCAAAACTTTTTGAGCCCCTGAAAAGGGGAGAGTCATCAAAAAAACTGGCAATGAAAATAAGAAATTTTACTATTTTCAGCCCAATCCTAGGGTAGGGTCATGAAAATTTCATCCCGATCTTGGGGGAGAGGGACAGTATTTTCAGCACTCAATTCTAAAATTCCACCTTCCCTCCCCCTGCTAATTTCTGAGGAATTAGCCTTCACTATGACTAACCTGCACCAGTCTTAGGTTTGCCATCTTTGTCTGTAATAGTATAACTGACGTACGGACCAGCTTGGTTTACTCCATATGGCTGCAGTAATAAAGAACAACATGTTACCAACAATAACTGTGCAATCCACAAGCGACATTTCAAGCAATTACTAACCAGTTTATCACTAGTACAGGCTTCAAGCGTTACACCCAAAACTTTAGAGGAAATGGAAAATAATACTCAGTTAATGAATAAATTAAATTAGAGAAGAAAAAAAGGAAAGAAAGGGATGAATGAATGGGAAGATGGATGGAAAGGAGAAAGCAAGGGGGAAGGAAGAAAGGAAGAAAGGGAGAGAGGGTGTGAGGAAGGAAGGAAAGGAGGGAGGGAGGAGGGGATGAGGGGACAAGCATTTAAAAGAAAAAGAGGCAATTCTGGCAAAAATTACTGGAAAGTTTGTAAAGGATGGAAGGGAAAATGAAATAATGAATACTTACCCATAACTTTCAAAAATGATGCATCTACATAAAGATCATTGCGTATGGCATGAACATGAAATTTGCCCTTTGATTCTGTGACTATCACAAAGTCTGTGATTCCCTGTCATAAACAGAAATAGCATTCCAATGTTTAGCTTGTTATTTACTTAGTCTCCCTTGCAAATGTGTTTAGTCTCGTTACACTTGGACATATGATGAGGCTAGACACATGATTTACATTGGGAATTTAACAATAAATGAAAACAAACAGAATAAACAGCAATGAACAATTAATTCTTCGTGGAGGAGTAAAAGTCAATATTTTGTACTTACATTTTCAAACATGTCGTAGAACGTAGCCACAACAGCTCCTTCCAGTGACATCAGTGACTAAGGAAAAAATTCATCAATTAAAAAAGACATAGTAAGAAGTAACTCACATGCATAGCTAACACAATTTCAGTCAATCAACACCAATTTGAATACACCATTTTTAAGTCAACCCAATAGCAATAAATTGGGTTATAGTAGGCAACAAGGTCTAGTGGATCAAAGTTAATCCAGTGTTTCTATTTGACATGGAGATATACACTGTATTACTTTGATACATATTCAAAATAATTTATACTCAGGCACTTTGTCCAAAAACGTATTTTTTTTATTTTGACATTTGAAAAAATTGGCTGGCAGTAAACTGAAATGCTGAATATATGATGTTTGTGTGATTTTGTCCCAGTGCCCTGTGCAGTCTATTGCTTTAGTATCTGTAGTGTGAGTGGATTATAATATCTCACCTTCCATTGCAATTCAAAAGTTCTTCCATTTGCACAATTATTATCTCCACTGCATGGAACATTCTCCAGTATGACAGGTATTCTATTTAGTGTCTTACCACTAGAACAACAAGAACGTTAACAAGAAAGTTAACAATTAAAGAAAGTGAAATGAAAATGCAACAGTGGGAGAAAATATAAAGGGAAAATAGATGGGAAAGGAAATAGAAACTAGTTTTTTCAGATGTTCAGAAGGAATTCTCTCTCTTCCTTCCTCTTATTACAGTCTGAAAATCAGGCTAAGGAAAGAGAGAGAAGAAAAAAAGGTTTACCTTTTGAGATCAACATGCAAAATAATAAGTCCATCAGGGTATCCATCCATGTTATAGTCACCTAAAACCAAAGTTACATTTTTGAATGAAAAACAAACCAAAACAACAAACAGAGTGGCTATAATAGTGGACAAGGGCTAGGAAATGATAATTTGTGCATATGCTAACGAAAGTAAAGAATTAACAATATGAAGTTACAGTGGTTTGTTCTGTATGTGGATAACCTCACATACTATGAAATCTACCTAAAATATTGAATATGTATAGAGTACTTAAACAATAGCCCAATTCATATTAAAGAGAGAGAAAAACCGTTAGGAAACTCATCTACCCTGTTTATTTAGCCAGATTTCCAAAGGGAATGGGAAGGCCAAGGCGATGGGAGGGGAGGGGAGGGAAGGAGAGGCCAGACTAGAATAAATTGGGCCATTCATTTAGAAGAGGATAATTGTATTGCATGAGCTTCCAGTTCAAGACAATTTTCCATCTCTAATAGAGTGGATTTCGTATGAAAAACTACGGCACGGTCACGGCACGGCACGGCCACGTTACGGAACCTCGCCTGCTGATTCCTTTAGAAACTTGCAAAGAAATCAGCAGGCGAGGTTCCGTACCGTGGCCGTGCCGTGCTGTGACTGTGCCATAGTTTTTCAAAGTCATACGAAATCCACTCTATGAATTCATCTAATTAATACTACTCACCAACTCTAATGGTCATTAGAGGAATATTAGGAATACTGTTATTACTGCTTGGTGGTATTAACTGCCATGTCTTGGGATGATTGATTATAATTTCTGACCACTAAAACACCAATTACAATCATTAGCAAATGAAGGTACAGAATTCTGGGCTACCTGTGGTAAATTCCACAGGAACCCCAATTAACTTGTTTTATAGCAAAGGGGTTGTGTGGTCAAGTGAGTGTGCCAAGATAAAGTTTGGTTAATCTAAATCATACAACACTTGATACTAATCTCGCAATCTGATTGATTAGAGTTGATTAGAGTGTTTCAGTAAGAGGACAGACACACTGCTGATGCGTTTTGGTGCTCGCACTCATTCTGTTGCACTCTTGATGCCATAAAATATTCAAAACTTTGTAGTGAAATCACTCACTGCGCCTGTGATTCCACTTGAGTTTTGGACATTTTATAACGTCAAGGGTGTGTCGATAAGAAGACAGACAACTCAAGACCATCTTCAATTTGTTAACTTCACGTATACAAAGGAACCCCAGACTAAATGCTTATTACACAGGAAGCCCAAACTATAGTGCAAACAACAGTACAAACTACAAAGGAAAAATTCTGGGGGCCAGTTTCATCGAATGTAACATCACATGTAACTGCTAATATCAGATATTACCAATGATAACATCCAATGTTAACAGTTACATCAAAGCTTAAACTTTAATGCAAGTGGCTCGTTAGAGTCATAAATTTGTTGTGACTGTTGATAAAATTATGATGTCACACCAAAAACTTAATTTATTACCTTGTTATTTGAATACAGGTAAATAGCACTTTTATCACAGTCTTCCGATAAACATATTGGCAGTAAATGATCAATTTTACCATCACCATCTAGTTTATAAGATTAAAAAGAACAAGATAAAAAATGTCAATAAGTGGATGACAGTGCGTACCATGATAATGATGATGATGAATTACAGTTCTTTGATAACCGAATTCAATAGTATGGTTATTCCAAAAGTAATCAAATTAAGCCAGAAAACTAATGTACATGATGCTACAAGGACAAGAAAAAGAGCACCATATAAAGGGCCGGTGTACTTATTTCACTGACAGCTAAACCTCCTAGTCTATAGTGGTGAGTGGTGGTTGGCAATTCCTTGATGTCTTACCAAAGTCAGCAAATGCTGATTGACCAACATGAGCAGCGGTGGCCTTGTTTGGTAATTCAGGTAGAGAAATATCTGGACTAACGTATGTTAACACTCCATCCTGCAAAACGAATATAGCATGATAACAAAATGATATCTATCACATGTTGCAGTCATGTTATCTTTTTCTCTATTTATTGTGATAAAAGTATGAATTAGTTTGAAATAGCAATCAAAAAGGATTGTAACATTGAAGGAGAAATTTTTGAAAATAGACAATCACTACAAAAAACAAAAAATCATAAAACAAATTAGCCTCATCCACAGGCAACTCTTTTGGGTTTCCTTTGGAATACAAACAAATAAGAAAGACTGGAGGAGAAGGGATCCCAACAGTTGTCTGCAGAGGAGGCTAAAAACAAATATCAAAATGCAAAAACATATAATCAAAAATAGTATTATCATAATTATAACTACAATAAGTCAAATTATAATCAAAAGACTATAATTCTACCTGGTTTTTCCAAATTTCAAATTTGTACTCTTTATCTTTCTTGGAAGTAACAAATAAATCTAACAAACAAAACAAGTTAAAGGGAATTCACTGCACAATGAGATGATTTGATGTGATAAACACATTCACACCTGCAGTCATATCGTCAGTAAGGTCCAGGAAAGCATTGGAGTGAGGAATCCTTAGTGGGTTAAGAGACAGTTGTTGAGTTTTCCCATCACTTGTTGTAACATTAGCTGTTTGTGTCTGGGCTACAAAACTTCTATTCTTCCTGGAAATATAAAGTAAATGCATGGATTAATGAAAAAGATGAATAGAATATGGATAGAGGGATAGATGATTATACATACGAATTTAAATGAATTAATAAATGAAAGAAAGAAAGAAGGAAGGAAAGAAAGAAGGAAAGAAAGCATGAGAAAATAAATGAATAAATGCATGAACAAATGAATTGAGGAAGTGAGGGATGAATATAGTAAATAAAACAAACTTCATTAATTGAATGAATGGTCAAATTAAGGATAGATGGAGAAGGAAATGTTATAAAACAAAAACATAAATTTCACACTTTCAACTCACCCTATAGAAATCCAATATGTTCTCTCTTCAAGACTTGCATTATCTTTATTGTATATTGTACCAAATAGATCAGGTAACAGATCCCCATTAACACTAGAAACAAATCCACTTCTTTACACAAGAACACTACAATCTTACTTTTATCAATTTCAACTTACTCTAGAATAGCTGGTTGGTCCTTCAGGTCTTGACTAATGGCAAATGAATCCTTGACTATGAAATACAAAATAGCAATGTTAAAAACTGGTAAAAAGGTAAAGCACTATGTTTAACATGGGAAGTTGCTTCAGCTAGAAGCAAAGCCAGAAGCTGGTCTCCCATGGAACCGACGGTGTGCTCATTCTACTATTCTTATGTCACTAGTGAAAAGACAAGCACTGCTAATGAGCAGTATGTTACTGAGTCTGTGTATGTTGCTTGTGCTTATGCTTATGTCACTAGTGAAAAGACAAGCACTGCTAATAATAATCAGTGCATTACTGAGTATGCGTATGTTTGCTTGCGCTTATGCTTATGTCACTAGTCAAGGGGGGCGGGGCCGGGTCTTGATCATGAATCATGCTTCACCTTTCAGTCAATTCATGAATCGCTCTTCAAAGTTTTCCATCAATTCATGAATCATGCATATTCTATCAACAATTTCACAAAATATCACAGGAAAATCTGGCTTACTTTCACAGATCACACATTCAATTTGAGTCAAATCACAGATCATGTAAACCCCTTCCATCCTTGATGGCACAGCTCCATTAAACAGTGATGGTCTACACTGAGATGTGGTTTCTCACAGCCATACAAATTGTGCTGTGTGTTATAACAAACACAGTCTAATATTTTGTGTTTGTTATAATTTTACATAACAAAATAACACATACTGTTAGTCAACTCTTTTTGGTTGCCCCAGCTAATGTAAACTTTCTTTGGTGATGAGACAGTTATTGGAGGCTTCTGTGTTGTGATTGCAAGATCCATGCATCCATTACCATCAAAATCCCCTGGTGCCACATTGACTACTACAGTACTGCAAAATGAATTGCATTTTATAATCGTCAGCTTGAATATTCATAACACAATTAAGAGTGCAAGAATTGTACAAATTTACCATAATTATCACACTTACTCTGCAGGAAACTCCAGTGATCTAAAATTACTGAACTTCAGTGATCCTTCATTCCAAGTTAAAATATCTAACTGTTTACCTAAAAGAGAATTTGAATTTGTACACAGCACTGATTTCTGATGCATGCACATCCGTTTGAATTAATATTTGTGCATCTGAAAGAAATTACCCTTCAAAGACAATACCAGATTCATAATCTATAATTAAACGAATGTAATAAAAGTTGGAAATTCACCTTGTTTTGAAATCACAAAAAGATCAGTCGATTTATCGCCATTGAAATCACCGAAAGCAGCAAGAATACCATCGACTGACGCCAAACCAACTTTGCTTGTTACATCATGAAAGGACGAATAAACTTGGCTAAAAAATACACTAACTATAACCAAAATACTAAACTGTCGTATTATCGAAGTTTGCATTTCATTCTCTAATAGGAAATACTACAAAAATTGGCTAAAAATGTAAATGAAGCATCCTTTTTTACACATCACTTGATTTCTGTTTTGTTGAGAGCCCAGTCTTACGCAGCATTACACAGGTAACCCAGATTTATCATTTTGCCAAAATGCACAAGGCGCACAAACTTATTGGTCAATTTTCAAATGATAGATTTTTATTGGTTCCTATATGTCCCCAATGATTTGGGACTTGGGATTTGGAACATATTAGCATTACAATAAAACTTCGCCGAATAGACTACCCCAATTAGACATTATAATTATTAAGTGTCTAGATAGCGCAGTGGTCTAAGGTGATATCTAAAGGTATGGATTAGGGTCCGGATATCGTCTCCCTCCCTGGCCTTCGGGCTAAGACAACTCTTTTATATAGCACCGGGATAGCGTGGATGGGGCCGAAATCTTCATCCGTAACGTAAGTCGATTCGATGTCTCAGCTTCATAGAATGTCTTGGGAGAATCGTCCCAAAATTTATTTTTTCATTTTTCAATGTTATTTTTTTAATGTTTCCGGGGGGTGCATCGTTAGGTATTACAGGTTCGAGTCCCGTTGACGCCGGATCGAATTTTTTTTCTTTAATTCTTTTTCTTTTTATCCTTGCTTCCTTCTTTCTTTTATTTTCCTTTTTTACAATTTTTGATCTAAGTTTTTACTCATTTATCACCGACTTGACGCCAAAAAGGAGTTCGTCATCGTATTAAACCGTTCTTAGGCCCAGTCCATACGGCGTATTTTTCATGTACTGAATTGTTACGGTACATAATTCAGAATTAAGTACGGCGAAAATACGACGGGCTTGCCGTGTTACACGGCAAAAGGAATAACGGCAACTGATTCATACGGAGTGCTTGACTATTCCCGTAATCCATAACCATTGGGCCTTAGTCTTCCTTCAACTGAATCCAGTTAGATAATAAGCTCTCACAGGGTATACAATAGATTTACTATAAATTTTAAAATATTCTCAATTCGAGCCTAGCTCTTAGTTCAGTTGATCACGATACGGCAAGTTTTATTCTAAGGTATTAGATAGACTGTTGGCAACTAAACTTGTGCCTGTATTTACGACCCACAACCCCGACCGCCAGAGCGCCCTTTTCAAATCAAACAAAAATCAATGTTGCAGGTTGCGAAAATTTGTTGCACAAAGAAGAACAACTTTAATTCTACTTTTTGCAACAAGTAGCCGCTATCTGCAACATTGTTTTTTTGTTGCGTGACAAGTTGCGCGCGGGACGGTAATACGAGCAACATCGCTCTACAACTTGCATCTCAACAATGTTGCGGGACAAGTTGCGCACAATTTTGTTGCTCGTATTACCGTACCTTAAGTAACACGATTTAAAGAGGTCAGGTTGATCGAACTAGGGGCCTCTCTCTTCAAGCACTGTCCACTAACTTACTTTGCGTAACACACGCGTGACCTTATACGTTACCGCAACTCCATACGGCAGACAACTCTACACTTGTACATATGGGAAATCTGGGTTGCTTACTATTTACCCGAAAAAAAAAAAAAACCCAAACAAACAAACAAAAACAAAACGGAAGTTTCAGTTTGAAAAACAAAATGTTATTCCGTTCGGAAAGATCGGAAAAAGTCGGTCTTCCAAATGATGTAATCCACTTTTCGCGCTCTTTTCGGTTCTTCCGGTAGACGCGTGTACCATTAGTTGTCGGAAGTCAAGTTCACCGCTCTTTTTTACCATCCAACTCATTGGTCCAACGGGCTCAAAGCACAATATCAACTCCAACATGGTTAGAAATTCAAACACATTTTTATTACGTTTTTACACCCAAGATGCTTGAAATGAAATACTATCAAAAGATTTACAAAATAGATTATTAATTTTTACACCAAAGTGTACATGGTAACCATAACTACAGATCACGTGACCAAATCACGTGACTGCTTATTACATTATGAAAAACTATCAGCATTATCAACGCATGCGTCTTTGCGCACAATCCGATTGTTTCTTTTAATACAACGAGGGTTCTAAAATTTAGTTCTGTTATCAAATAAAATCATTAATGGTAGCAATGACAATGGCATTAAAGGAACACAATCGCACGAGCTCTAATAATGAAGCTCAGAGAGACCTTTTAGAACCAAGGATTTTCTTGAATATGAAATTTAAGTGAATTGCCGATAAGGGCCCAGATACAAAATGAAACTTTCTTCTGAGACATTGAGCGCAGTAGTTAACACCAAGTGTTCATTATGCACCGCGCACAAAGTTACGCGCAAAATTATGCAACTCGGAGCTGCGCGCAGTGCTGCAGTCAGTTGCATCTTGAATTCAATAGCATTTCATTGGATTATACGGGCATTCATAGCTCTGAGTGGCTTTAATGCTCGAGCAAATCAGAAACCCTGAAATTGATTGCCTTTCAGTATAGATCCACAAAGAAAGCACAAAAATAGACTAAAAAGGTGTGAATTAACCCGAAAGACACGAAGACTCAGCTGCTCGCATCAATTCCAATGAAATGCTTCTTGCTAATAAAACAAATTTAACACGTTTAACTCGAATTTGATGAGGAAATCTCACTTCAAATACTGTTAATTACAGACACCGTGTTTAACCGCCTACATTACACAATGACCTCATATTATTCATAAGCCGTCACCGTGGTAACCAGTTGCTATGGAGATTAAAATCACGGTGCCTAATGTCAACCCGTATGCCCTCTAAAGGGACACAGGTGAAAAACGCATTGCGCACTCGGATTAAACCCTTGGAGGTTTAGTTAACCTTGAAAGTTAAGGCTGTCCGTGAAAGGTTAGTGCTTATCTTTTCCTAAAAGATTGATTTACCATCCCTGGTCAAATAATACACGAGAAATTCGCAATACCACGGCAGCTGAATCGACGGTATTTTGATTTGTAAACACGAACAACAGCACGAATGCGTCCACGAATTCCCGCCAAATTTTCGATCATGCGCAGTGCGTTTTTCACCCGTGTCCTCTAAAGGCGCTGTTACACGGTGAACTTTTTTTCTGCAACTTTTCTCGCATTGGCGTTGCGAGGCTGCACGGACTATTGCAGCGTGTAACATAACTTGCAACACTCAAAACGATTGCAGCAACATTTCTGGTCGTTGCGCCGTATAACACCCTGCAACGGCAGTGTAACAGTGTAACTTGTTTTGCAACGCCGCCATTGCGAGAGACAAGTTCAGAAAACATTGCACTGGGTAACAGCGCCTTAAGTCGCAATCCATCAAAGAAAATTAACTTCAAAATGAGCATGCGTAATGGATTGCAAGAATCGCAAATTCGTGACAGTTCTACAACGGTCGACAAAAACACGGAAGAATCCAACAATAGCGACTTCAAAACTAAGTCTTCCGATTGAAGTAACCATTTCTCCTGCTCTTTTTGGTACTTCCGGTAGACGCATGTACCATTTGTCGGAAGTCAAGTTTCCTGTTCATTCTTAACGTAACTTACAAATTTCCAACTGGATGGAGTGGTTTAAATGGCAAGTACCCTAGAGCATAGCAGCTTACAAAAACGAACATCAATTGTGGAGTATTGTAGAGGGTTGTATTTGTGTCAACCGCTGTAGGTAAGCTACTAAAAGATGAAGTGCATCAAATCTGATATTAACCTAAGTATTTCACAGGAACCTCGTCATAGCACAGTGTTATCACTTCCTGTAGAGATAGGTCGTTCTTTCTTCTTAGGACTATCACTACTACTACTACTATCGGTACTTAATAACCATGTCTCGTCTTCCAGTGGATTTACGTCTTCAGCTTGTGATTTAGGTTTTTCTTCGTCTTTCTCTGGTGTTGTTGCCACAGGTTTGTCATGGTGGTCAGCGGTTGTTTCTGTTGTAGTTTGGTCAACTTGTTTATCTTCTACGTGAATAGGCGTGTCTTTGTGTGGGAGAGTATCTTCTTTGGATTCTTTAGAGGAAGTTTTTCTGGATGGCAATCGAAACGGTGACATACTGAAACATAACAAAGGAAATTGAGAAACGTTCGGTGGTTTCTATAGAAAAATATCCAACTTTGGCCGCCCATAACTTTAAGGCGCTATTTATCGAAATTACTTCAAAATTTCAATTTGTACTAACTGGTGTGCTGTTTTTAAAATTTAAATATTATATTTTTGTTTTTGTTGAATTAAAATTTTAAATCTCACGAAACACCTGCAAAGAGCCCATTGAAGAACAAAAAAGACAATGAAATATGCCATGCAACACGATGAGCAATGACAAAAGCAGCAGCAGCAGCAGCAACAACAACAACAACAGTGATACTACCAGTGACACGAATTCAACATTTACAACAGCAAAAATGGACACAGACTCAACCCCATCCGCACTAGCCTCATTATTAGGTCGGGAGTCATCAGTTGTGCATCCACTCATGCGTTTCCATTTTGCAACGAACAATTTTAGACGCGTTTTGGCCTTCTGTCACGCTAACAGTGTTTTCCTCATATTTATCCAGCTTTCATAACGATATCAGTCACAGTGAATTTACCTTTTCTGAGGACTTTCCTCCCCTGATTTCTCTTTTACAGTTTTTTCAACACTATCTTCTTTCTCCTCGTTAATACTATCCTTTCTCGTCGTCTTGAACTCTTCCTTTGCCTCTTCACTCCCTGATGGCTTGTATTCAAAACTGTACTTTCTTGGTAAAGACCGAGTGGTGGTAGCACTAGGGGACCACGGTTTAGGGAGGGTAGCAGCACGTGTAATAGGGGACATGGGTTTACTGTCTGACTTGATATGTTCAGTTTCTGTATTTATTGGTGCTGGAGGTGGTTTGTGTGGTGATTTGGGGCTTCGTTTTGGACTTGGCATGTCTCGCTTGACCCATAAATCAGCATCTTGTTCGTCTGTGGAAAGACAAAAAAACACAGAATAGCGTTAAAAATAATGCCCGCATAAAAAAACAAAAACGCCTGCATGATGATCTGGAAGCAAACAGACAGACAAACAAACAAACCTGGTTTAACTTTAAGTTTAAGCTTTTCTTTCTTTTCTTTCGTTGTTTCATCTTCGTGTAGCCCACCATCAACACTCTCTCCTATTTCTTCTCCCAGTTTTAACACACCAACTGGTGTCGGTTCTTCCTTTTTCATTTCTATTGGCTTCTCTTCTTTCTTCTTCTCTTCCTTCTTTTTCTCTTCCTTCTTTTCTTCCTGTTCCTTGTCTTCTTTTTTGTCCCGTGGTTTAGCTTGTGGTTTGGGAGGAGTCTGGGACGAGGCACGTGGTCTCTTAATTGACGATGGTCGTACCAGGCCTTCTTCACTGACTTGTTCACTCTCGCCTGTTGGAACTCTGGGGCGAGTAACCGGTGGTAAATCTTCATTACGAGTGACTTTTGATTCCGTGTCAGGTTTATGCTGTAAAGAGAAATGAATATATTTTAACACAGGTCAAGCTATCCAGTAATGCAATTTCCATGACTCTGTAACGACATGCTATGGAGTTTCGAATATTCTGAGGCAAGGACCTCGGAAATAGTCATTGTGTGACACGATATGTGTGGTGATACCACGTGTGACACGATACGTGTGGTAATACCATGCATCAGCATATGTTAACTATGAAAACCACTACGCAAAAAGAGTATTTACCCGACTTTCAGCCGACGGTCGTCGTGCTGGTTTTGGTACAGTCTCTGGTGGAACCTGAAAGTCAGACGAAATTACACATGGTGAATGGTTATTTTAACAGCCATCATACCCGCCGTAACCAATCTCCAATGATCACGTACGTTTTTCGTAGTGACCAAGAAGTCGTGTATTTTAGTCTTATAGTAGTTTTCATATGACAGTGATGAAGGTCATGCAGTATCGTGTCGTGTCGTGTCATGCCGTCAGTACTGTCTCGTGTCGTGCCGTCCCCTGTCGGGCCGTGTCGTATCTTGCCGTCTCGTGCCATGTTGTACCGTCCCGTGTCGTGCTGCGTCGTACAGTCCCGTGCCGTGTCGCAGCGTTTTGACTGGTCAACGTTTGATCCCAAAACGCATCAACCCGCAACACACAACACGACACGACACCACAGTCTTCACAGTCATATTAAAACTGCTCTATCGAAACCTCTCCACTAAAATAATTTGGTTTTGAGTTTTCGCTGCTAACTTTACCTTGGTTCCCACACTGCCAGTCCTCTCTTGCCTCATCTTCATCTCAGCTAGCAAACCCGCCCCACCCATCCCCGCCATACCAACTCCAAACTTAGGGGGTCCACGAACAGGCGAAGGTTTTTCCTGAACAACTTCTTCTTTGGTTTCTTCTTTTTTCTCCACCGAAGGTACTCGAGGGCGTGACCCGGGTGCTGTACCTGAACGGTCACGTGGTTTAACAGTAGGTTTTGGAGGGAGAACTGAAGTGGGTCGATCACGTGGTGGCGCGGGTTTGGGCGGTGGTGCTGCTTTGGTTTCTTTGTGTTTGGGTGTTGGTGACGCTTTCTGTTTTTCTTTCTCTGTTGCCTTTAATGCTGTTGAATGAAGTGATGGGTTGAAAATACGGCAAGCAAAGCCGCAAAACAACTAAAAATTATCAGTGATTGACTGTTCCCCAATTGCCTGTTAGTAACGTGGGACCAGGGACGTTCGCCGATCCCATTGGGAGAGTGGTCATGCCATCCGTAAGAGCAGTACATAACCGGCCCCTGACAACTCAAAGTATTTTGGCGGCAATTTTATTATCTTTGTTCTTTGTAAGAAATATTTAGTTATAGAGAAAAGGGTGTCCGTTTCCTTGGCTAGTTAGGGGGGAATTTCTGCCCTTGTGTTGTGTACGGCCCTGTGAGCAACGGTTTTCGTACGAACGTGACCGTGTCAGTGCCGTAATGTCTATAAAAACATTCAAAAATTCCTGCCGTAACCATACTGGTACCGTTTCCCCAGTCATACAAAATGTTCTCTAAGTAAAAGACACTGAGGGCAAGTTTACGGCAGCAAAATCTTTGCGAGAAGAGGAGATAAAATAGGGTGTAGAGCAACAGGCGAAACGAAACAGAAAGCAAAATAGAAGAAACAAAAAAATCTGTGAAATGAAAGAAACTAACAAGAAACAAGGAAGGATGTGTAGCGCTATCCATTGGAAAAATCCTTATCCACTGGATAAACGTTTTCCACATTATTCACAGGTTAAGGATTTATCCAACATGGACAAGAATGTCATACAAAGCAAGAACATCACATTAACTCATTAACTGTGTCAAGTGAGAGGAGAGCAGGAGGAGAGCAGAGGACTTTAGGCTGAAAAAGACTCGACGATCGAACTAGAATTGTCATGAGCAACTTCCAATCAGTTAAAACCTGCTAGATTAATACTTCGATTAATTACATTCGACTTTATTATACAATTGTGACGTAAATTTTCCATCATTTGAGGGCCAATATGGGACGGTAATACCCTCTAGAAATGCGGTTTGCGTATTCGGCCCTGTATGACGTCAGGGGTTCAAACCGGTTTGACGGTTTCCCACGCGCGCTGGTTTGCAAAAAGGGCTGTTTGGATAATAAAAATACTGCTTAAAAACAGCGAAAAAGCAATTGTATAATAAATCCTTTATTAGATATTTTCTTGTGTATTACGGGCTGACATTTTACTCATCGCTCGCATTTTGCCTCGCCTAAAGGCTCAGCAAAATACATACACGACTCGTAAAATATCAGCCCGTAATACACAAGAAAATATCTAATAAGTGGTATAAAATCTCTACCATTTACTTATGTTATACGCCAGAAAACTGTTAGTTTTATTAGTTTAACAACAGCCTGTCTTTGAGGCTTACCTGAGTAAGAAACTGAAGTGGTTCTTTCAGTATCAACTAAAAATTAAAGTTACACAAACATTTGAATCATTAGTTTTACACAAGGCCAAATCTCTTCTAAAACTTGTTTTTAAAGCATTTGTTATTTAAGTTATGATTTATTTTTGGTGTATTACTTTTAATGGATTAAATTAGTGCTTACTTGCAGAGCAATTTTGCAGGATCAGATCAATTAGTGAAGACCAGACAGCAGAGAGACGAAAGAGTTAAGAATTAAAAGACTACGCTTATATTTCCTTGTCCAAGCGTCCCGTGCGCTGGTTCCAGAGACATTCTCTAATTTTCCTTTGTCATTTTGATCTTTATCTATCGAGCCGCGAATCGAGGTAAATAAAGATAAAAAGACAAAGAAAAATTAGAGAATAAGTCTAGGACCAGGATAACCGCCCTGACTCTCTGGGTCTGGGTGCACAGCAGCTTATGTACAAGTTCTTTGCTTATACTACTTTAGTTTATCGAGTTTAGCAAAGTTATTACTATATTTAATAGCATAAATTTATAAGACTCCTACTTGCTGAGGAATCAGAAGCAATTGTTTTTCATTTGGCTTGATTTAGCATACTGTACTTTAGCTCAACATTTCCGGCTTCGTCACTGCTTTTAGATGTTTGTTGCTATGGTAACGACGGACAAAACCTCGGTACACTCTGCTCTCCCAACCCCTCCCCTCACCTTTGCTTCTATCGTCATCAAACCATCGTGTTTTCGTACCAGACTGATCAGCCTCGTTACCAGACCCTGATCTCTTCTTCTTGAAAAATCCAGGCAAACCAAGGTTGATTCCACTACAAACAAAATACAGACATCAAGCAACGATTTGATCTCTCCTCTCCTCTCCTCATTCTCTTATCATACGATAATTGTCGATAACAAGGAAATCAATTGTTGTTGGTATGGAACGAGGCAAATGAATTTTCAGCGTCTAGTTTCAGTGAATCTTCGCTACTGTCAAAAGCCAAGTCCGCTCGACTTGTGTTTTCGTTTAAAATGGACCCAACTGCTGAAAGTACTTACCCTTTGGGAATCCAGCCTGGCTTTTTAGTTTCCTGGTTTGAGATAAACGAAGACAGAATTTCAAAATTTGCAATACAAAAAGAATATTACAGCTGATTGTGGGACAGGGAAGGAGACGGAATCTCAAAGGAGAGAGCCATGCTATACATTTATATATTGGACGGCTCTTTGTGGCAGTTCGCCGAGGACACCAGAAGATTCAGTCGATCAAAAGGACATGAATAAATAATCGCACATAATTGATAAAGCTTTATGTCGTTAGACTATCGCACATCAAAAGGATAGTTAGGAGGTCAGTGTGACGTTATTTTAGTAAATAACGACGAGAAGTATTCAAGGATCTAGACAGGCATTGCGTTACATTATTTGTTGAGCCTTGCGTTACGCTTCTTATATATACTACTCGTTATCCAGTACTATTATGAATATCCATTCTCGTTACATTACGATGCGTTACTTGTTGACTTACGCTGGATTCTCACTTACTATCCATTCAGTTACGTTACATTTGTTGCTCTGCATTGCGTTACACTTATCACGTTACGTGAGTGAAAACTTGAAAGTAGCTGTGGTTACGTGACATTCATTGCATTTGTTACACTATCTTACGTTACGTTACATTACATCATTACGTTACATTACATATATTGTTACAAACGTTTTGTGTTATAAATGTATACTGGAGGCGTATCCGTTATTTTACTGTCCACAGCGTTACGTGACATGTTAGCGTTGTGTGACTGTAAGAAGTTGCTGTTATTGCGTGACATGCAATACCTTGTCGTCCTTTTCGGGTGTAGTTTCGTCCACTTCCTGTAGTGCGAACATTGATAATTATGTAAGACAAACTAAAAGACATGCAACTACTTAACGAATGGATTGCTAACTAATAACAGTGCAGTAGTAGCTGTGTTCGTTCCGTCGTTCATACTAGTTTCACTTCAATACAGTTTGTCACTTTTCTGCTTCGACTTTCTTGATATAAAGTAAAAAGATAAAGGCAATTTATTTTACTTCGAAAGCGAGGAGAGTAGTTGCCCAATTCTTCCGCTGAGTCAGGGACTCATCAGTATAAAGTGTGGTCACTGGGAATCGAACTTGGATCTCTCGTATAGTACTCCTCTTGATCATTATCCTGTGTAGCTTGCCTTGCCTCTCCCCTCTCCCTCCCCTGATAGCCGGCCATGAAGGCTAATTGATCATTACATACATCCGTGTATTTCCCCTAACTTTCCCTGAGTAAAGCACATTGCAACTTTGCCTAGTTTCACCTCTTTTAAGGACAACGAAACTGATCTAAATCCAATTCCTCCTTTGTAATCTTTTGAGGTTCAATGAGAATTCGCAATTTGATCAGAGCCTGTTCTTGGCTAATGATACAGCGATTGTATTTACTCACATCAGGCTTTGGGGCGGGTCTTGGTTTTGGTGCAGGTTTCGGTGCTGGTCTTGGTGGAGTTTTAGCTGGCGGTTTGACCTCTTTTTGTGGTTTTGTCTTGATAGGCCTGACGTAATACAAACGCACAAGTCACGCAAGTATCTCATGAACGTAAAACTTTACCATCAAAATTTCCGTTCAGGAACAAAAGAGACATGCAAGTATCACAAAAACACGTCATGCAATCCAGTGTTGTAAACGTAAAATTTCCGTAAAGGAACTAAGAACCACGCAAGTGTCACACCGTTTACGTGGGTTGACGTACCAAGAATCGAACATCTATTACGTGCGCGCCAAAAAGTGGTTTTCTGCATGACAATACATTTAACGGGCTTCCCTTCTCGACCGGAAGTCACGAAAGCATTACGCCGGGATTACGCAATTTTAGTTTTTCCCCGTCAACAAAAACAAAATGTCCGACATAAAACAATAACTGTAAAAAAGTGAGTCTTACTCATTCTCAGCAGGAGCCTCCCAGAAACTATCGATGTTAACACCTGTGTCTTCGTGTTTATCGTTCGCAATTCCATTGGTGACTTGTGGTCGGTTTGATGGTCGGGTTGGTAGGCGACGGCCACGGGCTGGGCGAGGACGATCCTTGGCTAGATGTTGTAGTCCTGCATCTTTCTGTTCCACAGCGCTGAAGTCTGAATGAAAACAGAAATATTACAAGTTAACCTTGATATGAACTACCATATATGGTGGTGAAAACTAATAACTGTCACGTTGCTTCAGCTTGGAAAAGATGAAAAAATCAGTTAGAAAACAATTCAAAAGTATCGATTAAGCTATAGACTTTAAGTCCCTGTTATATTTGAATTAAAACTAGCAAGGCAAGGAGAATTCGCGGTAAGGATGGTTTTAGAAAATTGGGCAATTCTCGATGTAAACGGCACTGTTCTGACTTGTATTAGAATACGATAATACCTGTAAAACTGTGCCGTTTACATCGAAAATGTACAATTTTCTTAGCAAAAATAGAACCATCGCTTGCCGTAACTTATCCTTGCCTTGCCAGTTCTTGTTCCATTGTAACTGGGGCTTTAACAACCTATTTTATTATATAGGAATATTTCAGATAGTGTAAGGGTGTTTTATAATAAAGATACATACAATAAGCAGCAATTTTAGCATCCGACTATGGAAACTGGAACAAGAGTAATACCAAAGGAATTTCAAGGAAGGACATCGCTTCTAGCTTTCGCCTTTTCAAAGCAAAATGAGTTTGCACAAAAGATTTTATCGAACAATCTATAAGTTACGCACCAAGAGAAATCTTCGGCGCTGCTGGAGCTTTAGCTTTTTTGGTCACCATTGGAGATTTTTTCTCCTCCTTCACCACACCATCTTCCTCAACCTTTTTGACTTCGTCCTCCAACTCTATTTCCACGATGTTTTCCTCTGATATACTTCGCTTTGGTTTCTTGATACTGACTGTCGGCCGTCGCTTGTGACTCTTAGGAATTTCCTCTTCGTTGGAGACAAGTAAAGCAGTACTTAGACGGTTTTTCGCTTTTCTTGCAGCCTAAAATTAGAAGTAGATAACGATTGAAGGATCAATACCAAGCTATTATCTACACTAGAGTGGTTTTATATCAGCTGAATGGAAATTTCAAAATCGTACTGCAAGAAAGCTTTCGCTTTACCCTGAGCGGTACCAATGAATACTGCGCTTTACGAAAGCGAAATTTTATCATCGTCAAAAACACATTTCTTAGAACAACAAAGACAAAGTGAAGAATTTCAACAAAAAGAGGCTTCACGTGAAGTCAGTAAGACTACTGCAAAGAATTATTCTTGAAATAACATCACATTGACTCGATGCTGAAACATGTTACGTATAGTGTCACGCAATCTATATGAAAAACGTCATGTACGTCACACTCGTCACACAATATACGCGTTTTACAATGGGAATCTTAACTTCACTCTGACTGTTTTTACAAAAAACATTTGACTTCTACAAGGAAAGATCTTATAAAATGGTGATTATTCAAACTGTAAAGGTTCTACTCAAGGTATTTCCGTGTTTTAACGACATGTTTAGGTGTCACGGCGCCATGTTGTCTTAATACTACGATGTATCAATCTGATTTACGATTATCATATCAACAAGCCGATGGGCATTTGGCGCCAACAATCTCTACATACCACTACTACGTCATCAGTGGTATCCAGTCCCTTGTCCTGGTTCTCGGCCAAGGCTTCTTTTTGACGATGTTCTTTGAGAAGTAGTTCCTATGGAGAATTGAAAAGAAATTATTTAAAATAACAAATATATATGTACACACGACAAATGCTAGTAAATTATGTCATACTTAGTGTACTTTGTCACGGAATGTCTGTCACGCAGTCTCAGGTGTCACGCAGTCTCATCATGTGTTACACGGCCACAATAAATATCACAGAAATTGCAAATTTTCTTAAAATAACTAAGAAAATGTTCTTCACATTTGACTGGCTCATGTGTAGATTACTAACGGAATAAAAACGGCATCTAGAACTAAAAGTATCTCAAGAGCTGGAATGAATATCACAGACTTGAAGCCGATACTTAACACCTTATTATCACTGTATCCTCACATATTTCAAGTACTAAAATTGTCCAACATAAACTAAAGCATCGAGTTGTTTATTTCCTTCTGTTTGTAAAACATGACTTATAAATCGTCAATCTAAAGTATCAGGAAAAATATTTACTAACAATTAGCTACAAATCGCGAAAAGAAGTGAAAAATTTGAGCCCAGTAGATGTTAGCTTTGTAACATTTCTGCAAGAGTACAATTATGTAGATTTAAGCCTACCAGTCATAGATATTTGTACTTCACACAGCAACTAGTGTTTTAGAGATCGTAGAAGGTTCACAGAACGATGGTTGGTAGCAGATTTGTGGTTACACATGCAGTGTTCTTTTAATTGTAAACCTTGGAGCAGAATTTGACCTATGAACTTGTCAGCCAATCACATGGCTTGAATAGGCTTTAAAACAAAGGCTAGCGAACCAATCAAAAGCACTGATTTTCGTCAAGATTAAAGGAAAGAGTCAATGACAAAATGAGAAGAAATTTGGATTCAGTTATGGAAATTATGTCGAACGCTGAATGGAAACTGTTTCCAGCCTTTCAACTGAAGTGTTTCAGATTTCGTACAAGCTTTAAAGTAATGTTTCAAGCACTTATAAATCGAAAAGAAAAAGAAAAAGGAAAATAAAGATACAGTAATGAATTCATTGGAGTACCTTGGGGGGAGAGGGTGATGAGTTCATGGGAGTCCCTTAGGGGTGAGAATGAAAGTAACAGTGCCGTCCTTAGGGGGAGGGGGTGAGGACATTACCAGACGAACGTTACTTGTCTCCATATGACGTATAACTAGGTCCATCAAAGTGTCAGCCATGACAGACGCTGCAGACAACTTGTTCTCGCTGAAACAAAATACGAGATGTTAATGAAATCATACATACACACATACATATTTTATTTGGCAAGGTCAGTTAAGGCAGTTTTCGCTGATGTGGACCTCCTATCTACATTAACTGTAAGACTACAGCATGACAAGGGAAGACTTGGAAACAGTCACAAAGACAATTGTACTGTATTGTATTGTATTGTAGATTATAATATATATTTTTATGATTTCATGGCCGCTCTGATTTCCCAAAGGACATGTAAACTGTTAACTCTATAAGAGCACACAGCACGGACCAAACCTTCTGCCTTCTGTTAATTTGTATTTTATAAAAGAAATAGAAAACGCGCGCGCGTGCTGTGTGCAGATTTAGAGCACGCGGGGAAAGATAAGAACACGAGAGAAGTGTTAAGATGACTGGCTACCATAGAAATTTTAGCCTACCGCGCACATTCGCGCGCAGGACGTCATAGCGCGCGGAGATTCGAAACGATTTTTCATTATTTTTCCAATAGTAACCAGTCACCTTAAGAGAAGCACAAGGCGTCGCTTTAAAGCTACACACCGCACGCTCGCGTACACATTTCTCACCTGATTCTGTTCAAAATGGTTGCAGCAGCTTGGGTTAAGATGACTTCTTCCACAAACGTTTGGCTGAGTCTTTGGTTGTTGACAGTTACTGATGACAGGTTTTCCTGCACACCCTAAAAACAATACAACATTCTTAATCACGAGTTCAAAAGAGCATGATGGAATGTTTGTCCTTTTTTTGTGGCAGTTTGGACATTTCAATGTCCGGTTGCTCGAAGGCGGATTAGTGCTAAGCCAGGGTTAAAACCGGACACTGGTTTCCCGTCCGTCCGTCCAACTGTTGTACAATGCGCGTTCTCTGTAATTCCTAGTGAAAAAGGGTTTAAAAGTCGCCAGTTTTGCTTAAGCTTTGTTGCGATAAACAGTACCTCTTTACTTGCGATATACGGACAGACTTCTCGTGCGCATTCCAACATTTTCTCCAGATTATCCTGTAAACAGAAGAAAGGTCATCATAGTGTTATGATAACTTGCTGCTTATTCTTGGTTTGTAACCATTCCCAGGAGAGTGAATTGAACAAAAGACATGGCAGCCATATTAGTGGTTTTGATTTTGATTTTCTTTTGTCAAGACCACCAACATGGCAGTAATGTCTTTTGTCTCTACATTCTCAAGGAATGCGTGCAAACCAAGAATTGAAGAAAACAGGTTTGGGTCTTATAACGAAAAAAGGCACAAGTGACAGCTCAGTTATTTACTACTCAATAGCACAGTTTGTTTTAGTTTGTTTTATCATGCTTCTTACACAAACGGGAGTCAGCTTTGCGCGGCTTCTGGTTACGATCACATCATCAGCATCATCATAGTTTGTCGCAAGTATCTTTCCATCACGAATATCATCATCATATTCACAATTCATCATCATCATCATCATCATCATCATCATCATCATCATACTCACAATTCATCATCATCATCAAGCAGCACATAGCAGTACATTGCCACATTATCATCACTGTCATCATCTTTTAACAAGTACCTTAATTTTATCTTGCGAGGCCTTGTAGAATTTCTCTGACAGCTTGACAAACTCAGCCTCAATGTCATCATCGTCCGTACAAAGGTGGAACTTAAGTAAAAGTTGCTTGAGTTTATCAGCGTCCTGGATATACTGCTTGGCAACTGATACTTCTTTTCGGACGTTTTCTTCATCACAGTTCCTCAGCGCATACACGTTGTCTTGTAAATGAACGATTAAGCGATCAACAGCCTGGCAAAGATGAAAGAAATTATTGAGTTGAGTTCGTATTTAAACAGGGACCATAGGGTCAGTGAAATTGATAGAATGCAGTGATGCTAAAGGACCCAGAGCCTACAGAGAGATGGCTAGAGGGATGGCTTTCCCTCCAGACGCCCTAGTTTCCGTGGAAGCAACAACGATGCAAATGAAAAACAGAGAAATATAAAATGACGATAAACACTTTCAGGGGAACAGGTGTTAAAAGCATGGAAGTTAAAAACAAAACGCAGTTACACTTTATGGTATTGATTTCGAAAGGAAAATCTACCAACCTGTTGCTGCGTGGATGCAATCAAAAGCCCTTGCTGTAATCTGTACGCTTGTTCTGCAACCTTTTTATGGGGTGACTGGTTTCGCAGTAGAAATGCTTCGATCTGTTATCAAACATATACAAAATGAAGGCTATTTCTTGCATATAATGAATCAATCAGTTGTCTGAGAGGGTTGCTCACCTTTCTTATGTGTTGCTCACACTGTGCACCATGATTCTTGATGGATTGTGAGATGTCATGTAGTGGAGATGGAATGGAATGTAACGTGTGATTACTGCAACATAACAAACGATTAGTTTCCAACTATTTGACTTAATATTTATAGAAAATTCAAGGAGTTTTCCAGGAGTTGGTGTGAAAATTTATATTTCCAGGAGTTTTCCAGGGCCCTGGAAGAAATTTCCAAATTCCAGGAGTTTTCCAGGAATTCCAGGAGCAGTGCGAAGCCTGTATAAATTATGGGATGTTCAGATACGTTACGGCATGTCACAGCTACGGCAGGAATTACGAATGATTTTACAGACATCCCAGCGGAACTTTCGGGCGTGGTACAGCGTGCCGGTCCCTTTTACACTTATAGGAAGCCCTTACTGAGTTCCACGTCGCTTATTGCAACTATGGTGTGGTTACTCTCTATACAAATTACTAACAGCAAGAGAACACCCTTTACTCCTCCCAAAGCACACACACACATTATCATTTGCAACCTTACCCCTCAAGGGCTGCAGCAATGTCACTAAATCCATGATATGAGATGCTGTTCTTGTCGATGACTAATGTTCTAAAGGAACCAAACAACATAACAGTTAGTATAAATCCAGTCAGCCACAGTTTCATACTGTTTTCAAAAGAAAACTGCTACAACAGAAGCTACACGCAAAACAAGTTGTTCCATACATGTAGACGTTCATTCCTTCCTCTCTTTCCTTCCCTCTCCTACCCTACCTTTAAGCACCTCAAATATAAAGAAAAAATACTGATATCATACAATGGACAAGTGTTACCTTAATTTAGAATTAAGTTGCAAGGCTTTGGCGAGTATGCGTGCGCCATCATCCCCTATACTGTTACCACTGCAAATACAACATACTTCATATTAAAAGTTATATGTTATATCAGTGCTTAAAGTCCAACAAAACACTCACACTAATCCTCGGTCTAAGGATTACGCATACATTTTTGTCCGTGCGCGCGTCGTCATAGATGAAACCTATCTAGAACGCGAGAAAACCTCAACTGACGTTCTAGCGAGAACGGGAACATCTCGCGCACGATCAAAGACGTACGCGTGACGTTCGTGTTGACAAAGACGTCTCGTGCTTAAGCACCCTAATAGTTCTTCTCTCACATAAGTTTTGAAAACTTCTCTTACGCAAAACGTTTTCATTGTTTTGTCCAGAGCTCAAAGCCACACCCTGCCCAGCATCCCAGCTCAACAGACTCAAAGTCAACCCAAACATTGTTATCCATCTAAGCAAGCCAATAAAGTGTATACGGCCTTTATACTTGTGTTGCTCACTTTTCTCAACCTCCTGCATACAAAGTCCATATTATTCATGTATAGTAATGTTAAGATCGCCTTTACCTGATGTCAAGTTTAATAAGTGTTTCATTGGTTCCTAAAGCATCCAGCAATGTGATCATGTCTTGTTTTAGCTTAGAATCAGCTAATGAAAGGGTTTGTATGTGCTGAAAACACAAAATCAAAAATGATTAAGATCTTAACATAATCTTCAACAAAACATCTATTTGTAGAAACATCTTTTGAACATGAAACCCTTATGACCAACATGACACCTCAGTCCATCTGGCTTCTGATCTCTATTTTCCATTCTGGGTGTTATCTTACAAAGTATTTTAGTCTTTAATGACTTGGCTTTGTTGCACAATAAGCCTAATGTCCAGACAGCCAGTATAACCAACAACCACTAGTCATCTGAACATGACATTATGTGACAAAAAGATTCCTGATACAGAATATCAAACAACTGGTCTTACTGAATTTTCTTCTGAAATCAGTTGCACCAAGGCCTCAATGGCAGCATTTGAAGATCTAAAAACCAAAAGAACAACATTTGTGTTAACTTTATGAGCAGCATAAAGTTCTTCATATCTCTCAACATGAAAATGTTTACTGTTTAACACAAAGATAACCCAGCAGATTTTAAGAAACTTTAAAAAAATATACATAGAAAGAATAATGGTCAATACATAGGGGGTTGGGGAGTTGTATTATATTGTGGCACATTCATAAAGGGTGATTCCCAACATATTTTTAATTTGTCCAGGGGCGGATCCATGGCTCAGACTGAGGGGGTTAACTTCACATTTATTCTTTTTCTTGATAATTTCTTTCTCAACATAAAAATGTTTTATTTTTAGGATGAGAAAGTGGATTCCTGGGCATCCAAGGAACCCCCCATGGATCCACCCCTGCTGTCCCATGTATTTTTAACTCAAGGGTGCCTATGGGACTAGGCACTGATAGAAGGAGACCATGATAGGGGGACTCCACCCATCACTGCATCAAACACTTCAGTGAAGGAGTACTTACATAAATATCATCCTGTCCCTTCAAGCCTTACTTAGTTACAGTATTGTGGAATTTACCTTGCTTTAAAGTTTTGACCAATACACAGTTCTTGGATGGACTCATTTTGTCCTAAGCTTTGGAATATATTTGAAAAATCTCCATCAAAACCTGAAAAGTGATATAATTAGTTATGACCACAATGGATGAATGCTGAGACAAACATTAGTCTGCTAAAATATCATAGTCATCTTTTAGATTACCTCTGTAATAAATAAATAAATAATTTTCTACAGCAGATCCACATAGTGGCTATTCTTCTGCTGGCACTCACACTCACTACCTCTGCATTAAATATTTTGCATACATCGCTCAACTCACATGTTGATTTTTGCTGAGGGAGGAAAAACCAGAGAACCCAGAGAAAAAAACCCTTGTGGCATGGTAGAGAACAACACGTCAAACAAACTCAATTCACATATGATCCGATGTCCGAGCTGGGACTTGAACCCGGACCATAGCAGTGAAAGGCCGGTGCTCTCACCACTCGGCCAACCATACCACCCAATGTAATGGTATTTCTACAGCACAGAGTTCACAGCTTCCTGACACCATTGTAAAAAATTGTATCTTAAGTTGAATAGTACTCACCATTATCACTTATATTGAGTTTCTTGATATTTTTAATATCCTGTAGAGAATCACCCAGGGCTTTTGCCCCTGAACTTTTGAGCTAAAAGAAACACAAGTTTTGAGGGAATGTTGTGAGACAAGACTAAAAATGGCTATACAGGATACAAACGTTTGGTTCAGAGGAAGAAGTTTAAACATCTGTAAAATGATTAGCCTCAATTGTACTAACATTTTAATGATATTACAATACACAACTAACTTTGAACCAAGGTGTATAGATGTGACAAACAAAATGATATCACAATACACAACTAACTTTGAACCAAGGTGTATAGATGTGACAAACAAAATGATATTACAATACACAACTAACATTTACTTTGAACCAAGGTGTATAGATGTGACAAACAAAATGATATTACAATACACAACTAACTTTGAACCAAGGTGTATAGATGTGACAAACCAAAGAAAACAAAAGACCCACCTCATTTTTACTGATGTCAAGCTCTACATCTTTCACAACTTCATTCTCAGAAAAGCCTTTCAATAAAGCTCTGCAGAAGGAAGCAAGAAACTTGCATTTCACAGTAGAGCTTGCAAGAATGTTGTTGTCAAAGCCTGTATTTACCTTACTGCTTCTGGAGGCAACTTGCAGTTGGACAAGTCCACAAACTTCAAGTCTTGTGCCAAACTAAAAAACTGAAATGAGACAAAATGTTAGTTATCTAGACTGGAAGGATTGTCCTTCATCTATTAAGTCAGAGATAAGATGGTGATTTATGGAGAAAACAGTTACAATTTTGCAAGATAAGACAAGAGGTAGTAATAAGATTTGATTGAGAGAAAGAGTGTTCATAATCAAATTATGATTGTAAAGTGTTACTAGTTTTAGTTTCATGGAACTTTGGTATTATAAATTTACCACTTTTTGAGTGTCCTTTGTGAAAATGAAGTCACTCATTCATTCATTTATTCATTCACTCATTCAATAATTCATCCATCCGTCTATTCATCCATCCATCCATCCATTCATTCATTTACTCATCAACCAATTCAAGATATTGTATTTTTTTCATCAGCTCTGTTGTGTGAACATGAGTGGTGGATATTCAATTCACCTTAATACACTTTTGTTCGGCGGCATCCTGTGTAAAGGAGAGTTTTATGAAGATTTCAAAAAGAGTTTAATTAGATGTTAGTGTTACACAAGAATAGAAAAGGTTTATTATGGTAAATGGAAAGTATTTTTGTACTTAATGTACAAGTTGGTTACACTACTGTAGTAGTTTAAAAGATTTGAATATTATATTGTAGGAAATAAGGGATGAAAGTTAAAAGAAACTAGAAGGGAAATGGGAGTAAATGTGCAAAGAAAAGAACACAGAAAATAATCATATACAGTTTAAAGCTCCTACCACCCATATTTTTTTATTTTCAAAATTAGTTCTTTTTAGAGAGCATAGTGAAGATGTTTTTATCCTGTTTTTATAATGTCAAAAATAAATTTAATGACGTCAGAGGAGGCAACACTGCAAACTTCTCATGGGTTTCACAAAAAGAGGTCTTCAATTTGAGAGCCAGATTTTTTACTAAACAACAGACTTTACCAATGGAAATGAGTTACAAATGGAAAAATACGTCAAGTAATTTAAATTATCTTGTTTTTGTATAATAAATGATTACTCCTCTTATGTCATCACATTTGCATTTTGACATTTGAAACCTTTATATCTCAAAACATATGGAGTGAGGAAAAACAAGATATAACAATTTACACTATGCTCTCTACCAAGAACTGAGTTTGAAAATAAAGAAAATATGGGTGATAGGCACTTTAAATTTCATTTTTCTAAAAAATTATTTACTAAATCAACTAAAAGGTGATCTCCTTTAAAAACTGAGCGCTCTAGCATCAAAAGAGGAGCAAAACTCCTATTACACTGAACATGGAGAAAAAAACAGCCAGACCATGGAAATGACCACAAGGGAAGACCACATCTACAACCCTTCTTAACCCTAGCTATCTAGGATGGATTTTATATGCTTAGTCTAGGAATGTTCAAATGAATAGAAAATGATCCTCAATGGGAAATCCATTGTACCTGTTGAAACGATTGTTGTACTGTGACTTCTTTCTTCCTAAAAATTGAACATAATGATGAATCACATTCATATATTTATAATTTGGTATAAAGAAAAAGATGAATAATTGGAGGGATGGTACCTTAAACAGTAAATACAGACTGAGATAGACACATAACACAATCTTTGTGATATGCACTTACTTTGTAGTGAAGTTGTTTCCAGCAAGGTTAAGATGCATCAAGTTTTGTACACATCCTCTCATTAATGCTGCAAACAACTGAATAAATAACCAATCAAATAAGATTGAGATTGATTCATTTACTGTTTTCTTTTTTGTTAGAGTTACCAGCAACCATTACTTGAATAGCATCCTTACCAAATCCAGTGCACAATCAGTATATGACAAGTCCAAATGTGTCAAGGCATTAGGCTGAGCTAGGAAGTCTGACAATGTCTAAAACAAATGACAAAAATTTAATTTGAAACAAATAACATACAAATGGTTCGTGCACAAAGCAATTGAAGATGTCCCTCCAACTTTTTCAAATAAAGAACATCAGTTAACATGTACATTTGAGGCTGGTACACACAAGGGAGCATGCTTCTGCAACATGCCTCCTCAACATGCTCCCACAACATGCTCCCTCATATGAAAATGATTTCATGCAACACGTTTTGTTGTGCAGCAAAAGTTTTGCTGCCTCCTCTTGCTCCTTGATATCAAACTGGTTAAATATGAGGGAGCAAGCTCTGGGAGCAAATTATTACATGCAACAAGCTCCTGCAGCATGCTCCCTTGTGTGATCTGGTTGTGCAAAATGACCAAGAAGTATAGCTTTGTTGTGGGAGCATGTTGCAGGAGCAAGCTCCCTCGTGTGCACTGGTTTTTATGAATAACAATAGTTAATTTCAAGTTGGTGTGAAAAATCACATCAAACAACACAGTCTTGGACACAAATGGACCTCTGTCACACCATTGTGTGCAACAGCCTGTGCCAAGAGCTTTTTTCACAGTCATATCAGTAAGTATACTTACTGTGACTCCATCAGCTTTCAGTGGATTCTTGGAGAGATTCAACCTAAAAATATTGGTAAGTGTTAACATAGGAATAAATGTATCACTACAGCCATTACCCACTTCTAGGACAGAAGGAAAAGAGTGATCATGATAAGAGCATCTCACCTTTTCAATGAGCTCTGTACATATTTACTGCCCTTTAAGGAGTTCACAAGGCTAAGAGTTCCTGTAAGAAGAAATATCCATAAGGATCTTTTAATTTGCTCACAAACAAACCACAGACAATGACCTAGTTTGAATTGGATATAGATTTCACAATATCAATTTTGAGTGTCAAAAACAAGCAGGTGGGCAAGGTTTTTAGGCCTCTAGTGGTACAACCCTATGTAAGATTTGGTTGAGTAAACCAACCTTGACTAACCAACAAGAATGTTATGATTATAAAGTGAGACCCTGTCTTATGACCAGCCCGTAAATATGGCCCATCCTGCTATTATGAACCACACATTTTGGCCTGGCAACTAGAGATAGCATTTAATCTCTTGTAAAAAATACACCATTAATATGGCCATCCTGCTATTATGGCCAACAAATTTTCTCTTGTCAAAAAATACCATTAATATGGCCATCCTGTTATTACAGCCAGTTCTTATTGGCCCATAGGTTGCCATCTTAGTGAAGTTTCACTGTAACAATATATCAGTGATTATATAGTGCTTTGGTTATGTGTTCATTCCATACCTTTCACTGTCAGACCATTGTCAACCAGAGAAAGTGAAACTAAACCTTGTGGTTTATTGAATGAACCAGTCAAATGACCAAGACCTGAGACAAACAAACAAGTACTATTTAATCCAGGACAAATATATAAAGTATGTTAAAGTTGAGTACACTACCTCTGTCTTCCATGGTATTGTTAGAGAAGTCAAAACTGTGAAGGGCTGTCTTTGGATTGGATGTCAAAGCAAGACCAACTTTATGAAAGAAATCCCTATGAAATAAATAAGTAATTAAATAATTTACAATGGAAAAAACAAGGTATTTATTTTCAAGGAAAAATAAGGATTTGTAAATTAAACCATTAGAAATGTCAATCCAATTAGCAATTATTAGTTTCTATGAGGGCCACAAGTTTATCAGTATCAACTGCTACATGTAACCCTCTGTATAAATAAAGTTGATTATCATTTCTATATATTTTATCTCACCTTCCCAGAGAAACTCCATCAAGAACTAATTCTTCAAGGTTTGTTGATTTCTTGATAACTTTGATAATGACATCACAAACATCAGAACTCTACAAAACAACATTAATTACCTCTTAAGTGGACATATCTTTACTAAACTATATACACGTATGTATTTAATTCAAAATTTAAGATGTTCTGTCTGTATTTACCAGTTTAAAGGACCTGCATACAAGCTTTGTGAACCAGGAATTATACTCCAAGACTGCTATAATTGGTACCAAATCCCTACAAAGATATTTCAAATGAACTGGTGAAAAAAGTCTCAAAAATAAAAGGATGAAGTCCCAGAGAAGAAATGCCACAAAACGCCTCTTGTCCACAATACTATAGGCTCCTGAAGAGGCACTAGAACTTACATACATGTATAATAATGTATACATGCAATTATATTAAAAGTGGACTTACTTTTGATCTAGATGGTCAAAGTCTTGCAGGTTAAATTCCTTGGTATTGTGTGATAAGTATATTGTATCAACATCCTGAATGACAAAAATAATGTGGAATTTATCACAAATATATCTAAAAATCAATACACAGACCATGAAGATGTGGGAACATTAGCTTAATAACAACTAGAGCAGATTTCATATGAGTAATAATAATAATAATAATAATAATAAGTGTGAAATGGACCGCTGGTGCCATGGCTGTGTCAGTGTCATGATGTCTATAAAAACATTTGAAATTCCTGCTGTAACTGTACAATGACTGTGCAGTGCCATTTTCACAGTCATACAAAATCTACTCTAACAAGTTACGAGTGATTGCACACAATAAAGAGAAATTGAAATGAAGTCACTACCCATGCATGTGCAATCTCCTTGTTCACCAACTCAAGGAAGTGAATTTTGAAGCATTTGTTACAAGTTCTAGTGCCATACACCACATACTAATTGTAAAATTAAGGAACATTCTCTTAGTGTTTCAGTCAATTAAAGTTGCTTACCCAGGCAACTTCTTCCAAGTAACGACTTCCATAATAATCACACATACATGCATATACCTTGGAAAACCCGCCTAAAGAAAAAGTAAAAAAAATGGAAATAATGGGAGAAGAATTTATTTCAATGTCACTGTATGTATTGTCACCCCCTGGAGCTAGCATTAGCCCAATGCCAGGAAATATGCCAGGTTCCTTTTCACTACTTATGGCTTACTTACAAATCCTGTAATTTTTGAGGATGAGGGAAGGGCATTTGCACAAGTCTTTGGATCACCCAAGGCAATAGGCCTGCATTATATTGGCAGCCCAGTTACAGTTATAAAGATCCTTGTAAAAGGCCATCAGTGCCATAATAATTCTCAGGAACCAAGGGGTATTATTCTGTCACTCATTTCTTGCTCTCAGAAAATATTGCCCTGGAAATGTTGTTCTTTAGAACTTGTTCTTGAAGTCAAGTTCTCTCTTACCTTTGATCAGTCAACCTGACCAACCAGCATCAAGTTTATAGCTACTTCAAAAAGGCTGATGAGGTGAATGGCCAATGGTGATCGATGATTGGTGATTGCACGATGGAAAGGAAATTTTGGGTAACAAAAATTGCTCATTTTCATTATTTGAATACCCAAGGAATGCCGGTACCATGCAGTGAAGACCTTATTTGACAAAGTGGTCGATAAGCGATTCATATCTCCGAGCCAGATAGTGGTCTTAATAGTGTGACCACAGTTCTTTTCAGTCATGCAATCACCAATCGCCAATTGCCATTTGCCGTTTGCCCCGTCAACCTTTTTTGAAATAGCTATATATCAATGATAACCATGAAAATATCTCAGTAATAAATTTTGATTTCCAGAACAAGGTCTAACAAAACTCAGGGTATTTTTTTCTGTAAGTGAGAAACAAGTACGGTAAATATGTAATATATGTAGAAATGTAGAAATGTATATATGTAGACATGTAAAATTAATGTAAATTATTTGTATATCTATAAAAAAGATAATGTTTCTCTACTGGACAAAAATTTAAATAAAGTGTGATGATGGTGATGATGATGAAGTAGGTTTCTGAGGATGTTTAGTTGTTTGTTTGGTGGTGATAGTTACCACATGGTCCAACTTCAGTATCAGCCTCAGTATTAATCAATGTATTGACAACATTGTTGACTTTTTCTTGTCTTGCTTCTGTCTCCTCAGGAGGACCAAGGGTAAGCCTGAAACGACTAACAACATATTCTCATTACAACCATGAACCATCGTTTAAGGTCCTGTTTCTTTCTGTAACTTGTCTCACAAAACAAGTTGCATTGGCCCTTGCAGTGGGTGTTACGTACATAGTGCAGCGCTGAAAAAGTTACTAGAATCAACTGCAGCAACCTGTCATGCAATGATTTTAAGGCAGTGTTACATGAGACAATTTTTAACAATGATTTTAAGCACAACGGCGTTGCATTAAAAATCTTTCTCGTGTAACATGACATTTGAAATTATTTTCCTTGCAATTTTCCCTTCAGCAACGTGTTGCGAATTTTTGAATCCAAGTCAGAAACTTACAATGCAAAATATTGCAAGTTGTTGCAACGTTGCGTGGAAAATCATTGTTAAAAATCGTCTCGTGTAACACCGCCTTTATGTAACCACATACTGTAGTACGTTACATGCTGCAATGGTTGGTGCAACTTGTTTTGCAACCCCACTGCAAGATGAGTGGGAGAAAAACATTACACCATATAACAGCACCTTTAGCTACCAAAAAACAAATGTAGGAGATGTGCAATATGCCTTTACAACATGCAGCTCTCCCTGGGAACCCCTCATCAGTACTTTATACCAAGGGAACATAATAAAAGTGAACACCAAGTGATTCAGGTTAAAGAAAAGCTGGAGAACCCACCAAGGACCACTCACTGAAACAAAAGCCTAGTACCCTCTTCCCCTAATTTCCTACCTTTAATCCCTCCACACACACACACATGCACACCACTATTTCCCTCTATTACCCTCTCCCCCTTCCCTAACCTTATTTCCCTCCCTTTCTCCCACAAACACACCATCCTTTCCTTCTATCCCTCTTTTCTCCTATCCCTGGCTAAATAGTCTCACCTCTCCCCACCCACCCTATGCCTCTATACCCCTTGTCCAACCCTTTTGTCCACTGGGGAGTTGCAGGATTGAGGGGAGCTTTCCTAAATTTACCCTCTCCTACCAGCCCCACCAAGCCACACCCTTCCCCCTTCTATCCCCTTCTCATCATCAATGCTTTGCTCACAACATGTACTTACTCTGGGTTACCACATGGAAAAGAAGACTTCAAGGCTGCTTGTATTTGTGCAATTATCTCTATACTGTCCTTAGGTTGGGCTACTTTAATGGAGTATACTTTGTCTGATGCTGTTATATTGACCTAAAAGAAACAAAGATTAAAACTCTTCATGTTCACATGTTCAACTTGATAGAAAAGCTTTTGTATGACTGAGAAAATGGTACAGACAACTAACAGAATAGTACAGGTTTTCTTTTCAAATGAACTATACCAGGTAGAGACAATTGTGAATGCATATAACATTATTTTATTTCACAAAAAAATTCTTGACAGCAAGGATTCCTTCAGTTGCTGGTGATGGACCCACACAGGCAGCAAAAAATGCAGCCACAAGCAGAAAAGGAAAACCCTGCACAGTGACAACTGGAATTTCAAAATTTCTTTTAGACATTAGGCACTGACATAGTCATGGTATGGCATGGTGATTTCCATCTCTTATATGAAAACTCCTCTAAATAAGAGAACATGCATGCAGTACCAAATATTTGAGATATAGAATAACATGTATACGATTTTGACTGAAAAAAGTGACTGAAGAGAAACGGGTTTGTGGTTGTCAAGTTATCAGGAAAATATTGTGTTTAATATAGCAGACCTTTACTGCACTCCTCTTGGTATGCCACATTTAATTTATTAATGGTTGTGGGCATGTTCTAACAATGCTGATAGAGAAACAACTTACCAAAAGTGGTTTAAGGCTTTCAATTTGCTGTACTGCCAAGATGTGAAAACTGGAATCAACCTAAAAAGTGAAACAACCCTCAGGTTTGAAAGTTCCTGTCTCTAAGAAGATGTACAGTAAAGTCCTTACCTTTCCTGCTGTTTTATTGAAGCTTACAAAATAAACACGATAAGATGATAAAGCCTGTAAGAAAATATAGAAACAAGGATTAGCACTTCTAAGACTTGTCACTAAATGTAGCATAAAATAAGACTCTCTTGACCCTTGACATATTCATCCATTATTCATAGGTCTTGGATATCAAATGACAGGACAATAAATAAGGTAAAAATTATCACAAGATAATCTATAATTGATAAGGCATAACAGGCTCAACAAAACAAAAACATTTCACTAGTGATAAAATCCTTTAACATTTAATAAAGAAATAGTATAAACTAATTAACAATACCACTCTCGGTCTTTGAAGAATGTACCATGTACACTAAATGATGTATTCTCTGGTAATTAAGTTAATAAGACTATCTATCAATAAATCAGGTATTCTTCAATAAAACAATGCTAACAACAATAATGATCACTAACATTCTACATGCATTATCATGCCCCGTTATCAAACACCACATCTTTAATTTTGCCAAACCAAGATTGAAAATGTTGCCAAAATTGGAGAAGCAGAAAATTGACAGCTCTGTCTTACTGACATGGACTAAGTAAATTTTTCTCTCACAAAGTTTTGTTTTAAAAACCTCAGTGACACAACCTGACTAATAGGTAAAAGACAATTGTCATAAAGAGATTTTAACTATTGACATTATGACAGCTGATCTGTGTGAAAGTAAATGAAATTCCTATTTAATTGGTTGTAATTTTCTCATGCATGGAGGAGTGTAGACAAGAAATACTGGGACTTATCAGGAATGGTTATTGTGGACTATCTTTGGCTATTGATAAACTCAAATCAAATTGAAATCTCTGTTTTCATTTTTAATTTATCAACCATCTATTGATTTAAACCTATAGTACATGCACATAAAAACTCAAAGGGATGAATAGAAATCTGTAACAACCGAGAATGCACTTAACACAGAACTCTATACAATGTTATAGATTTCCATGGATTCCTTAATGTCAAAATCTTTATAGTGTAGTGCAAACTATTAGCTTGCTAGTTATTTCCAATTATAATTTTTGTGCAATTTGTTTGGACTACAAATGATAACACTCCGTCATCATTCATTAGTAAAACCAGGAAGTTAAATACGGATAATAAAGTAAATATTGATAAATATACACAGAAACATGACTCCACAATATCAATTCCTTTCAAAAGAACATGTGGAAACATCATGACTAATCCAAAATATGAGAATGTCTTTAAAAAACAATCACAGATGATTTGCTAAAATTGCTAAAACTACGTGATAGCTTAGAAACAAAAGAATTAATTAAAAAGGTGTTTAGATATTTAAGTTTAGTCACCCAGGTGCTAGCAAGTAGAACCTAATATATTACACACCCAAAGCTACATATTTATAAGGGCTTGTACTAAACCATATTCATAATGAAATACTTTTGAGTGGAATTAAATAACATCAAATTACAACCACAAAAGTAATCTAACAGTGTGATCTTATGACTTTCATTTCAGAGGTAACCTAATTCATGAAATATTTCCTTTTCCACTTTTTTTTCATTCAAAATATTATCAAGCTAACAGGCCTGATTTGAATACCATTCATCTGGATTTACATGTCTTTAGAAAATTGCTGAATTGATGTCATAATTGATGTATTCAAATTAACAGATTGCAATTAAACTTGAGGATTTCTATCACAGCTCTTTGCTTTTTATTATCCCTAGATCATGTCGCCTAGAATATTAGCGTGATCTTGTACAATAATATTAGAAATGGAATTAATGATTTAAAAATGACTTTTACTAATATAGAAAAATTTGATTACCAAAAACATCATGTGATTTGAATAAGTAATATTTTGGATAACACCAACACAGAAACTACTAGGTCCTCTATTTTAAACACTTTCCATAACTTATTTTTTCTCTATTATAATGCAGATTGAAAGTTCTTATATTGAGGATCAAGAACGTAATTTAATAGTAAACACAAACACGCCACAGTTTAAACCCAAGACCAATACCCAAATCAACGTTAGCAAATACCTTAGTTATTTTGAAGAATTATTAAAAACATGGAATCCTAAATTCACCAGGGAATAGCATGCTATCTCGGGCAAACAAAATAAAGCAAATATCGCCTTGAGTACAGTACACGCCTTCACGGTCCAAATTGTTGTTCTCTACAATTTTGACACAACACACCATTGCCATATTTGCATGGTTTCTAATGTTCTAATTACATTGGAGATGGTGTAAAAATCGAGTAAGAACAATTAGAGATTAAATGATTTAAACTGCAAATAGTTGAAGTTATGAGCTTCAGGAATTTCAAGGCCGAGGTTTATCTTTGTATACGATAACTAGAATACTCGCGACCAAAGACAATGTAGCTTAATTCTTCAGCGCTCTAAACAATTGAGCAAATAATAAAATACTTAAAATTCAGAAATCTAAATAGCTGATCAACAAGTCCTTGAGTTTATCAGCTAGCGGGAAGGGATACTTTAAGGCTAACTCTACAGGAAATACACGACGATCTGATTCATGGGGAGCTTGAAACGAAAAAACTCACCAAAATACGAGTTTCGATCTTCTCCCCTTTGCACTCGATTTTCACTTTCTTGACAAAATCCAAATCCAGTTCATGACGAATTGCTTTCTTTACAATGGCTAACGATATCAGAAAGCATGGAATATATGATTAATAAGCTTAAGTGCAAAGTTGTGATGAAAGTCTGGCATCTGCAAAAGCGACGTCTTCCAAGTCAAATTCTTGTTGTTTACCTAGTATTTCGGGCTCCACATCTCCTATCTCGTCAGCCATGATACCCAGCATTCAACAAGTCCCCTAGCGTTTGTACAATGTGTTGCCTGATACTCTAATATTATGATTTAAATGTTTGTAAACTGAGTCAGACCAACCACTTTACATCTTCCCTTCCTGTTCGCATGCCTCTGCATGATGTGCCAAAGACTGGGATCAAATCTCCATATTTAGAGACACCTTAGGGAGTGTTTGTTTTCTATCTTGTAGGGGTAGGGTGCGGCTAAAACGGATGTCTTCTCTTTAGGAAAGGGATTTTCATTTCCGGTTTGGTCTAATTTGTTCAAAAAGTACTCACGAAAGATTTCAAAGGCTTTTGAGAAAGAAAAACAATTATTCATTGGTATAAAGGAAATGTCAACAAAAGGTGTGAAATAAAAGAAACTAAAAATGACAATCAAAATACTTTTTATTTCAAAATCTTTTGTGCAATCTCTAATTGCACTACATTATAATATTTTGATATTTGTTAATTTTGTTGTTATTGTTGCTTTTTTTCAGGGACAAATAATGCACTTTTATTGGCAATGGACCATCTCATCCCCAAGCCTCTGGGGAAAAAAATAGAAAATTTCTTTTAATTTTATTTTCCCATCATTTTATTCTAATTGAATTATTGAATGAATTGCACTGTTACTTTTTAGGCCACTTGGCTTGAGGAATTTGCTGCCCACTATTTTTGTGAATCCAGTCTTGGCATTTATAAATAACAATGCTATTTGAAAAATCATTCTGATACAAATCTAAAACAGTTCTCATAGCTTTGGAGGAGGTAAACTAAGTTCTTTTGGTGATACAATTATACCATCTACATCAGCATACAAGTATTGACCAGGTGTGAATGTAACGCCACCAAACTTTACAGGTATATCTCTATTACCCTCGCCTTTTTTGACACTCTTTATAGGCATGGTACCGAGTGCTTTTACTCCTATACTGATTTGTGAAATATCTTCAGCATCTCGTATACATCCATACATAATAACACCAGACCAACCATTCTTAACACCCATCGCTGCCAGGTTATCTCCAAGCATTGCTCTTCTCATGGAACCACCAGCATCAACCACAAGAACCTGTTAAATACAGGAATATCTTGTCAAGATATAGTAAGAAAAGAAAAGCTAACTCACCAACCTCTCTGCTACCATTCAGTGTTTTTGCTGACTACTAGCATCTCTTTGCTGTCTACAAGCAATACAGGCTACTTTCATTGGATAATGCAACATTATCTGCAAAATCGCACACCAAACAGTTGCACCAAGTGTCCACTTCTGCAACGTTGCCCATGTTGCCCACAATGTTGCAGTCTGATTGAAGTAAAACTTGATCCTAAACCTGCAAACTGTGCAACACTGCAATACATGTAACACATACACAACATTTGCAGAAGGGGACACACTGTGTGTCTGGACCTTAACATGTGTTTTTTTACAATCACACAATCAAGTTGTAGACAGACAGACAGACGGCTGTTACACAGGGACTGCATTGACACCAGAGTATTTTCGAAAGTGTGGGGGCTAAGTTTCCTACGTCCTAGATAAAATAAAATTTTGTTGTGGTGGAGCTTTTATATCATATCTTGTGAAAAGCGGGAAAGCTTCAGCCCCCCCCCCCCCCCCCACACACACACATATACACACACACTCCCCCACCCCACCATGTCCCCTCCACCCTCCATGTACGAACTTATAAATTCATTATATGACTAAACATGCTAAAGTGTTTTAAATATGATAGATTTATAAGCAGATACATGCACAAATGAATAAGAAAAGTTTACGTCCAGTTCTTCTTACATATCGGACAGACACTGCACCCAAACAGGCAGAGAGTCAAAACTGTCCAAGTACCCAGGAAAAAGAAATAATTGAGACCGAATTTCTTTTGATAACCAATATATAATAAATCCAGTGCTATATTTCTATAAATAATGTATTATTAGTCTCTAACCTTGCCGTGACCTGGTTCTGAGAGAGCTGTCCGAACTAACACGTTGTCTTCAAAACATTTGACTGTAGAAATCATCCCACCAAAGGTTTTCCTTCCACCGTAATCTCTGAACATTGGCTCGACATATTGTAGAATGTCACTGTATTCATCACTAAGATCAGCTGTCTTTAGTTCTGCCATCATTGACAAATATCGTGCAAAATGAAACCTTATGTTTTGGAAAAAGAAATGTTTGTTGAATAATGCGACTGCCATGCTGGCACTGTAGTGGATTGTGGGTAAAACACAGGAAGCCCAAAGATAATGGGACTCGTTCGTGCATGCTGGGTGCAGCTAAATTAAAGGAAAAGGATTAAAAATAAATAAATGGGAAAGTATAGAAATTAAACGCCTCGTAGTCTGAATCATTTCTTAGCTATGTAGCTTGGTATCCTGAGTATCAGGACCTCGGGGAAGGAATTGAAGAAATTATGTCAGGAGTCCATCAGCAGCAAGTGATAACATCTGCGCATGTCTCCAACTTCTATTGTCTTGGAAAAATGGATAATTTTGTCATACTTCTGCACTCCAGTGTAATGCTCAGAAAAACTTGGGGGAGACTATATACGACTCTATTTATGAGAGAGGTAGCCCTAAGCCAGGTTAAAACTGTAATTGAGGCCACTTCCGTCCAGCGGTTCGCGCATACTCGTCATGTTATATCACTTGCTGTTGAGTCCATCTGTAACAACGATGTCCACGCGCCTAGCCTTGCGGGTTGCGATGGCAAAATTCATACACATAGGTAGCATAGCATGTCTGGGGTAACTACGAAGCAACCAAGCTAGCTTTTAACTGATATTTGACAAAATATTGATTGCAATAATAACAGGTCTTAAAAATATAAACCAAACTTGATGAAACCTGTTACAAAGAATACAAAGCACAACACCAGACAAATCTCTGGCACTCAGAGTTGGTTATGCTAAGCTGAATTTTATCGCGCACATTGAACGTTAACCTTTCAGCTGGCCATTGTAATTGGGGCTCGAAAAATGAGCAAAGCGGGAATGGCTTGAATGGTAATTATGAGGGCGCGGCAGTAACTTGCGTTCCGTTGTCGTGTTTGTGTCTCCACAGGGATGCTCTTCGTACAAGTGAATTCAATTAAAAGTACATTCAAACAACTCAAAGTATTTTCCAAAACTTTTATTTATGAATAAACAAATTACATCTTACATGCTTATGATATGCGGTATGCGTTATTATGCTGTCTGACAAAGCACTTAGATGATTATAGCCAACTCTCTCGCAAGACAACTCAAAGACCAGTAAATTTGCTAGTCTCCATAACCGATGTGTTTGAGAGAAAGCAGACAATTAATACACTTCGTCTCTAAGCATAATAGGCATGGACGGAAAGCAAGGTAACTGCGACCAGCACAAACCCTTTATAACAAAACCTCTTCTATCATTCATTTTCTTTCTCTTTTTCTTTCTTTTTCATTCTCTTGTAATTCTAATCCTTGTTTTACTGATCCTTATTCAATTACATTACCATTTAGTTTTGCGACTACAAATGAGTATATATATGTTATGTGTTATATACTTTGAGATATAACTTAGTTTTTGTCGTAATATTTATGTGACTTTGAGTCTTGATATAAAATAATGCATGGTTTATCATAAAGTCTGGTTCTATACGTACGAGTGATTCAGTGGGGATAAACACTCCATCAATTGTACACTAAAACCCCGCTAACTCGAACCCTTTTTAACGCGAAAACCTCACTATCTCGAACACAAACCCAAACCACTTTTGACAACTTCTATCGACATTTCGAATCTCCGCTATCTCGAACAAAAATAGCCTTTCTTTGGTAGTTCGAGTTAACGGGGTTATCTATAGTTATATATACAGCCAAATGAAGATATGTCGAGTTAAAAACCTGTAACTCTAAGGTAAGACTGTAAGTGCATCTGGGAAAGCAGTTAGCCACATCGTAAAGGGTTTTTTCCTGCACTCTATGTCAAAACTACAGTACTCTTGACTCGAATCCTACCGGGGGTGGGGTGGGGTGGGATTCCTACAAGAAATAGCTGATACTACATTATCGCATTAAAAAATAAAATTCCCAGAATGTCTTTGGACTCGACTCGTCAATTTCAATTCAAGAACGATTATAAAACAACGGAACAAGGTCAAGGGTGGGGAGGGAGGGTATGATGTTTGTGATACAGTCATTGGGTATCATACTTTTCTACATTGACGCATGCAGCTTGTAGCGAACTATGGCTAGCTTTTCTATCTCGTATTTGCCTAAGATTTTATCTCACAACTCGCTGCCTTTTTAAGAAGCTGTAGTTCGTCTTTTCTCCTCAAGTTCTTGACTAGTTCGATACAAATAAAGCCAACGTAGCAGCGACCAACGTAATCAGTAGACTACCAGCCAAACGACCAACGTTACTCTTATCTTCTTTTGGTTGTGGCACATACTTACAGTTGATGCACATGGGACATACGCGACAAACACTTTCCTTGCTTAGCTTGTCAGACTGATAAAGGGCTTCGGCACGTTGGTCTGGAATAAAGATTTCATATTAAAATCCATGGTTAGACCATGGGTTATGAAGATAATTGAAAAGGCACGGCACAAGGACACAGCACGGTCAAAACACGGCTATGACACGATCACAACACGGTCATAGCACGATCACGATAACAACACGGTTACGTCACGGTCACAGTACGGTCAAGGCACGATCATGATCACAACACGGCCATGGCACAGTTTTGGCATGCCCTAGACACGGCTAGAACACGAAATATCAAACGTATTGAGAAACGACATGGTATTACAGTCCCCCCTCCCCCGAATCTGCTCTACGACATCTGATGGTACGATACGCGCTTTTTCAGTCAAAATCTGCTTTTAGGCCATACAGCTGTAAATTCTCAGATCTTTAAATTTCCCTCGGGTTAAAACAGTTAGCCTGCCAACAGTCTCTGGACGAGAGAGAGTGGGATGGGGGAGACAAAAGGGGGAGCTAGAAATAGTCACTGTGAATACAGCTATTACTTTCATATATTATATACTAAATATAAACAATACATTAAGTTCGTTTTAATTTTTAACGATCAAAAACTAATCGTTACCGAGAAAATGTACGACTTCTTCATGCTTAGGGAAGAGTTTTTACAAAGACAATTCAAAGATAAAGCCATTTTCCCGAATAAGAAACAAAATAAATCAATCAATCAACAAGCAAGCAGACATCTCCTAACCAGTCAAAGAGAAAGCTCTTAAATAACGTGTATGGCGTAGTAAGGTTCATCCATGGTTACTATGGCAACAAGACCACATCTAAGCACGGTTACCCCGGCAACGATCCTAAATGGCCACCTTAAGTTTATACTAGACTTGATGACCTGTCCAGTGGGTTCTAACACATGAATTTCTCCAGTCAGCACCACTGTGTTACAAACACAGTAACGGATGTCACGCAAGGTGTCTGTTCTAACAAGAACAATATTTCCGGTCCAGGGATCCACTTCACAATGTTGGAAAGCTACTTCCGGTTTAATGAAGAATAGCTGCTGACCAAACTGATCGAAGACTTGGAAGGCGAAGTCTTTGGAAGCTTTGTCGGTTGTTCCACCCACTACAATAGTGTCTTTAGCGGTGTTGAAGTACCTTGGATATGCTATCTCACGGACTTCAAATGAATTCACTAATTTAGAATCAAGTTGGTACACAGATATCATGTTTCCTATATGAGTGGCTACGGACAACACAAGGATTAAACCTCCTTTAGTTACTGCATAGAAATGGCACTTTCCTCTACATCCTCGTAACTCAGGCTCTGTAAGTAGATCACCGCTACTGCTAAATACAGATAAAGGTTGTCGGGTTTCCGATAAGATTCCAAGTGTACTACCAACGTAAATGTTATCCAACTCGTCCACGCCTATGATCCATCGTGAATGCGGGTGTCTTGGAGTCGAGGCTTTGAATGATAACAAGGGTTTTCCTTCTATTGTGTAAACTGTGATACAGTTTTTGGCATCGATGATGACTAGTTGATCTTTACTGTTAACAGCCATGCTACACGATGAAGGAATCTTACCCTCGAACTCCACGCATGTTTGACACTTATCTCGCACTCGCCAGTCATCTGTAGGATGCACAGCCCCGCCTTGTGTCTCGATGACTGGGATTCCTAAACTCTGCCCTGATCCAACCTTATTGTTAGCAAGCATTAGCCATTTCCATGCCATGTAGTTAATAAAATGGACAACAGACATGATTTTCCTGAACTTCTTAGCCTTGAGTTTCTTAGTTAAACGTGCTTTTACACCCCGAGGGGTCTCGGAGACTCGTGTTAGAAGACGTTGTACAAACTCCAATGAATTCACTTCATTTACGAGTCTTTTACAATCGTTGATCCCTAAGGATGGGTCATCGATACAGCTAAGTATCGTACAAGCGATTGATAAGCGATAATATGCAATCTCTTTAGTTTGGGAATTCAATCTTCTTGGGGTCTTAGGAAAAGCCACAAGCAATTTTTTGACTTCATTAATCTTTGACTTGGCGCGCAGCAATTTTGATTTTGGAATTGAAGTCAGTTGATCATCAGTGACCGCGGATTCGCTCGGCTTGGCTGCCTTTCCCTTGAGTTTTTCTTTTTCTCTACGAGTACGAGAGATATCGCTTTCGTCCTCAGTTGCTGTCGAGTCTGATTCAGGCTCACAAAGTGGAACACGTTTGACTTCTTTCTGTTTCCTGTCAACAGGTTTTGAAGCAGTGGAAATTGCAATCGTTTCTCCTGTCTGTTCTCTAGTTCTGCTTTCATTACTGTGTCTATTAAAGTTGTTTTTGTCTATTTTTACATGTGAAGGTTGATAATTATTTCTCAAAATTCCCTGCATTTCTATATCGCCATGTTGTATCTCGTGTTTTGGCTGAGGAGTTTTCTTCGGGTCATCTTGCAATATGTCCTTCTTCCCACTAACTTCTGATCCACTACAAACGCTGGCACAACTTTGTCTGTTTTCCTCGCCATCACCACGAATTCGCTCCTCTTGTAATACAGTCACACCTTCATGTAGCAATAAGAATCCACGGAATATCTGTTCTCCACAATCACCCCAACAATCAGTGGCTTTCCTAAGTGGTTCTTGCTCAATGTCATCCTCGTACGCTACCGCTCGAGTATAATCGTCCCTTGAGTGGAAGACAAGAAGGCAGTAAGCCAAGTCCACGGCATCAACGTTTACTTTAGCTACCTCAATCATCTTCTACAAAATCTTACTTGTGAGTCTCTTATTTGATTTCAAAATAGATATCAATACTCATGAGGGCTATTAACTAAAGGCATAACTAATTCGTCGGCCAATGACAGGTGAAAAGAGATGAGCCGTTTATCAGAGATAAAGGGTAGACTTGAGATAGAGTCAATGGCTTAAAGGTTTTGTTAGTACAATGATTAGTCGCTATAATGTATTACATGTAATCTACTCAATTTTAATTGCTATTTTCTGTACTAATCTTCACCTAGAAATACAACAATGCGAGCTTGATGGAAATTACATGTATGGATATAAATAATTGTCAAATGGACAAAAGAATCACTTTGATTTATACAGAAAAACATATGAGAGAAAAAAACTGCGATGTTTTAAATTCATACACGAAATTTTAATAGAAAGATTGCTACTTTTGATAAGAGTCGAGTCATTTGAATTTCTAAGGATTCCAGGAGAGAGATAAGTTAACACAATAAAGCTAATTACCCTAGTACAGTTTTTAATTTCCCAAGTATTCAGTATTTGAAAGCCAGCTCCTTGATTTCTCACCAGAAATCGTTCTTGAGAGCAAAACAAAGCCAACGATATTGTAAAGCTATTGAAATGGCTTATAAAAGGTCTTTAATCCTCGGCAAGTGAGGGAAATTACTGATTGACAGACATTGTTTTAAAAGCGTCCGTGCTACAGAAGTTTTTTATAAATCACACACGCTCAAATTATTGAACACATTTTTTACTAAACAAAAAACAAAAATTCCTTACAATTTTGCAATATAAACCAGTGTAAAAACTGCGACCACAATAATTATTACACGTTGAAAGGTTCACTTTAATTTTATCTTGATTTTGAAACTGTTTACCATAAAGTCAATTAACGTCAAGGACTTCAATTATAACTGCAGGTTTTTTTGGGATTTCGGAAGCAATTTCAGTGCGGTTTGCATAAAAACAGAAATCAATCTCGGATTTTGATGACAAATCTTATTTCTTTACACCGAAATTGATCATCAATATTATTTGGGGAATGAAAATCAGCAAAAATAAAATAAATATTATGATCTTGGTGTAATCGAAGGTCAGTCGTTATGTGCGGTTCCGCCATCAACACTTGATCGGGGTTTTTTTCTAATTATAAAGCTCTTGTAAATAACAAAGCATTTTTTCCTGTTTCCTGTGTGAATTCCCCCGCAAATGAGAGATAAATGTGAATTTACAAGAGGTTAAAGCCAAAGCCGACAATTATCAGCTAGACTCCAATCACACCCAAATCAGTAAATAGAAGTACTTAGTTTATCGAAACATTAGCGCTAAGCGATGGATCCCTAAGTACAAGTATTGACATCGCGGCAAAATGATTGCGCCTGCGCGAGTTTTCGCGGGCTCGCGGTACGTTCCCTACGGGTTTAGTGTTCCACATACGATAACTGAACGATATCGCCCTGATTATGGCCCCTCCCTACGGGATATGTCTATATACGGTAACTATACGATATCTTACCGGGATTATAGTAGTCATATACCACGGCGGGTACAGGCTGACGATGCCCCCTCCCTACGGGATATGTCTATATACGGTAACTATACGATATCTTACCGGGATTATAGTAGTCATATACCACGGCGGGTACAGGCTGACGATGCCCCCTCCCTACGGGATATGTCTATATACGGTAACTATACGATATCTTACCGGGATTGTAGTAGTCATATATCTTGGCGGGCACGGGTTGACCCTTCCCTACAGCATGTGTTCGTTCGTACAACATCATAATACAAGTTGCTTTGTTCTTGTAGATCTACAATAGATAAAGGATGGAATGTTGATATGTAAACTGACTAACGCATCCAATGAGAACCTTACCATTTAGTTTAAAGAATCAAGAAGCGAGGTCAACGATATTGTTTCCTACCTAGTCAAAGCAAGATCAACGATATTGTTTCCTACCTAGTCAAAGCGAGGTCAACGATATTGTTTCCTACCTAGTCAAAGCGAGGTCAACGATATTGTTTCCTACCTGGTCAAAGCGAGGTCAACGATATTGTTTTCCTACCTGGTCAAAGCGAGGTCAACGATATTGTTTCCCACCTGGTCAAAGCGAGGTCAACGATATTGTTTCCTACCTAGTCAAAGCCGGAGGTCAACGATATTGTTTCCTACCTGGTCAAAGCGAGGTCAACGATATTGTATTTTCCACCTGGTCAAAGCGGAGGTCAAACGATATATGTTTCCCACCTGGTCAAAAGCGAGGCCACGATATTGTTTCCTACCTGGTCAAAGCGAGGTCAACGATATTGTTCCCTACCTAGTCAAAGCGAGGTCAACGATATTGTTTCCCACCTGGTCAAAGCGAGGTCAACGATATTGTTTCCCACCTGGTCAAAGCGAGGTCAACGATATTGTTTCCCACCTGGTCAAAGCGAGGTCAACGATATTGTTTCCCACCTGGTCAAAGCGAGGCCAACGATATTGTTTCCTACTTGGTCAAAGCGGGGTCAACGATATTGTTCCCTACCTAGTCAAAGCGAGGTCAACGATATTGTTTCCCACCTGGTCAAAGCGAGGTCAACGATATTGTTTCCTACCTGGTCAAAGCGAGCGGTATTGTTCCCTACCTGATCAAAGCGAGGTCAACGATATTGTTCCTACCTGGTCAAAGTACACAATGAGTTTCTTGTCTTCTCTGTCGACTCTCTTTACTGACAACTTTTTATCATTCAGTAGCTGAAAAACAAAAAATTATATTACAAAATACCCCACTACAATGACTAACTAGAGCAGATTTCGTATGACTGTGAAAACGGCACCGGACGGTCACGGTACGGTTACACCAGGGATTTGGAATATTTTTATTAAAAAAATCCGAGCGAATCCGTCGAGATTCGAATCCGTAACCTTCGACTTCGAACGAAAATGTACAGGAGCTCAGCCTGACTCACAAGAATCAACGACAGCGTGTACCTTATCAACAGCGTCTTGGTTTGGTGCGAAGCCTGTGATAACACCAAGTTCCATGACAGCCATGTCGGAATTCGAACCATCACCAAGCCATTTTGCACAGGACTTAAGTTCTATCTCGTAGCGACCTTCCTTAAGAATCTGTGTAGAGAAAACTAATGATTGTCATCTTCTTCACAACTATATCTCTCATATTATCATCATTATGATCAACCACTTTCGATCATAGTCAACGATGCCAATGCAATCAGTAATCAAAGTAAAACCTGATCAACAACAGCGACAAAACCAACACAAAAACAAGTATAACTACTACTTTTACAGTAACATCAACATCTTTATCGCCACCACCACCACCACTACCACCACCACCATCATCATCAACAACAACAACAACAACAACAACAACAACAACAACAACAACAACAACAACAACAACAACAACAACTTATACCTGATAATAAGCATTTTTATTGTAATTAGTACTGAAAAACCATTATTGGAGTTGCTAATAAAGTTTATTATTATTATTATTATTACAGCAGCAGCAGCAACAACAACAGCAACAACAACGACAACAACAACAACAACACAATAGTACAATATTAAATCATACCTCAATAACGAATTCAAAAGCGCTTTTCTCAGGAACTTTGTGCACGTTGTAATTGACGCCCACTTGTAACATACCAATCCCGTGGCCTTTTGCTGTTACTGTCAGGGTCCCTGTGACTTTGGAAATCTATACAAGAACACCATGGTAAATCAAACAAATTGTTTTACAAACAAGAAATACTAGACTTGTCAAGTCA